>CM062296.1:175222211-175802471 GCA_031216915.1 Pictodentalium vernedei
TTTGAGGAAAAGGAGTATTCAAGTGAGTATTAACCCTTTAGCTAACATGAAAAGCAGACGACACTTGCAAATAAAATTCTTGAATAACTATTTTTTTTTCAGCTCCACGGGCTCGTTCCAAAGAGGGGTCATAACATGTTTCTGAGACAAAAAATAAAAAATATAATGAAAATTAATTGGCGATTTTTGTGAACAGCGCTGGCCGGTTTTGGCCGTTACGTCGGGTAAAGGGTTAACTGGAAGTTTTAAAACATCAAAATTATGGTTGCATGAATATAAAATTTGGAAAAATTTGTGTCAGAAATAGAATCTAAGACAGGAACCTTTGTTGTCAGAAGATAATTTTAAAGAGGTGCCCTTCTCCATTTAAAGGTATTATAAAAATGCACAATCTTTATCAAAAAGGACAAACGACCTTTTATTTCGATAGCATCTATCCTGAAGTTGTAATGCTCTCAAGCTAAACCCCAACAAAATATTGACAAATCAGATCAGATCCTATAAATTCAAATTGCAGTTGTGAATGAGGAATGATTTGAGGAAATAATACTCTGTCGTAAGATTTGGAAGTGATACCAGATTTTTTGTTTGGGTATTTCAATTCCTTCAATTTGTTACGAGTTTATAAAGACTCTGAATCTGTCTGAAAAAATAAATTCAGATTTAACTGATTTCTCTTGGCCACTACATTTCTTAAATGGTAAAGTGCTAAATTATTTTTGGCCATCAAATCTTGTACACTTGTCTTTGCCCTGTTATAATTTATAGGAGAGTGCCTCGCTCATAAATTGTAACAAGGCAAACCCTTACAGACTAAATAATATCACTTCAAAGATAATACAAAGCACATACACTGAATGTGAGCCTTCAAGCTGTGGTACCTGTACTGCAGAAGAAAGCCCAAATATGGGCTTCCAGCACTCTACCAGTTAAAAGTGTCCGATGCTTCGTCGCTAGAAAATCCGAACTACACGATAAGACATGTTTCGATTTCTTACTCTTGACTTTTGTAACATTGATGTTTGTTTTGCCACTACTAGATGTCAAGGCATTAAACCCAACTTTGTCAATTGTCTGTCAACTGCAATGTTCAGTTTCTCCATATTTCTCAGCGCATTGAGATCTTTGTTATGAGAAGGGATTTGTTTGCTGGAAGAATCTGTACCTTTCAAACGATTAATATCCTCTTTTGGTGAGTTTAAATTTCTGCCTCAAATGTTTCATTTCCAAGGCGATCTCTTGTTGCACTTTCTCATATTCAACTTTCGCTAACTGCTTATGGAGATCATCCAGTTATTCATCGTCGTTGAGGTTCCCTGAAGGAGCGGCTGTAATTTCCGAATAATCAGCAGACATCTGTTGTTGAGATGTTTCGTCTTTATTTTAATCAGCAACAGTACTGTCAAAAGGAAAATAGTCTCCGTCATTTAGCTTTTTATGATCAACACTCTCTTTTATATTTCTTCTGGCTCGATCTGACTCCATTTTGAGTAAAACTCACAATTTAAGTACTTGACAATAGTATCTGCATAAAAAGAGAGCTCGGTGGCTCAGTAGTAGACTGTTGGACTTATCTGCTAGAGGTCCTGAGTTCGATCCCCGTCCGGGACGATCCGCGTTGTGTCCTTGGGCAAGGCACTTTATCCCGGTTTCCTACATGGGAGCACGATGCCGCTGTGTACTGTATGTCGATGATGTACATGTCTTCAAACGCTGTAACCCTGCTTGAACGGAGCTTGAACAGAGTCCGAATGTTGAGGAGCTGGCAGTTGCTCGTGGATTCTCAGTGGTTCTCTCTGGGTACTCCGGCTTCCTCCACGCGAAAAACTGTCACGGTCACGATTAGCCATTTTGCATAAGTGTGTCACCTTAAACACCAATAAATAAATAAACAAATTCTTGCATGTTTACATTTCTCTGACATTTTAACCCTTTACCAAACATGAAAAGCAGACAACACTTACAAACAAAATTCTTGAATAACTATTCTGTTTTCATTTTTTGTTTCAAAAACACATTGCAACGAGCTATGATTTTTGAGACAAAAATGAAAATTTATTGGCGATTTTTAAGAATAACACCGGTTGGTTTTGGCTGCTACGTTGGGTAAAGGGATAAAGAATATACATACGCTGATATAAGTGAAAAATAAATATGATGACAAGGTGCACACTTGAATATTTGCAACATATACACAGACTGTTTTATCCTTCCACGCTGGCACTCGCGCCATATCGATCGACCCATTCACACGCGCGTGTTGTTCTTTGTTTATTACATACCCTTGCGTCTGTAAAAAACAATTATTAGAAGGACACTCAACTTCATCGTCCAGAAATGGTCTGTCAACGATTTCCGATCGGCACTTGTGTGGCGAACGGATTTCCATTTTCGCATGGTGTAGTGGTGCTGTAGATGGGAATTCATAGAGCAGGCGTGTAATAAATTTTAGAAAGTTGATACAGCGTTACTAGTTTCCATGCAAATTAAACGCCATGACGTTTGATAAGGTAAAAACTGCTGCGCTGTAACTTCAGTGACAACGTAACCACTTTCATGTGATCGACTGGGGGAGTTATTGCTTTGATTGACTTGGCGCCATCTTGTGAAGAGTTGGGGGGGGGGGGGGGGGTGATGACGTTCTTTGCTGACGTTCTAGTAAGCCAGTTGTATATAAATCAGTGCTTATACCTCAATATAATATTGAATGAACCCGGGCTTTGCTCGCAATGGGAAACACCCACATTTGAAGGGAACTTTTGAACTCGTGTTCTCGGAACTGCGGTCGAAAATTTACTTGGTACTATCTATTAAGTAAATTAGCTTATCTCATTAACATACCTGCCAGCGGCGTATTCTCCACTAGTAAAATTCCATGTGAGCCCCTCATTGGGCCCCCCTGGGCCCCCCAAATTGATGCAGCCCGACAGCTGTTTGTACGTGAAATTTTGGGAAAATGACCAAAAGCCGAAATGGATCCGATTGAATAGACTGTCCGTATATTGAAATAGAGGACATTTCGATACACCAGCAGTGTCGTCTGCCATTAATAGCTCAGCTGAAAGAACGCAGCGTTCCTTCAATTTTAAAAATCATGTCAGGCTAATTATAATCGATCTTTTCTCCAGTTGGGCCCAAGCATGGTCTTCACGATGCCACCCCTCCCCGCCCCTTACCTTTAGAACCATTTTTATCGAATGATTGGTGAAGATAATACAAAATGTCACAGAGATGCCCTCTATGTGGACTGCCATTGATCGCTCAGAAGCAAGGAAGCCGCGTTCGTTCAGTTCGAAAATAAAAATTTTCTTCGGGTCTGGGGACACCCCTCTTGGTACATTTCTCGATAACATTTTTTGCCAAGTCTGCCCCTGATACCGGTTGAATGAAAACCCACGATGTATTCCAGACCAGGTACGTCGTGGGTGGGAGGGGGTGGTTGTGTAGTAGCCAACATTTTCACCAGTTATAAATTTGAAGCTTCAAACCACCAACAGTTAGAAATGTTATGCCCTGTGGTAACAGATTTCGTGGCCTTTTATCTGCAACTGTGACAGTTTGCAATAGATATTTAGAGATTTTTAAACCACATTTCATTGGATTTTCCAATTGCTGTCATTATTTCGTTTCGTACGTGCAACACGGCTCCACTTGCAATGCTGAAGCATTCAGAGTGCCTTCTTGAACTCATGAGACAATTTCCATCTAGGTCTCAAACGTTATTTTTAATATTTCAAACAGAGGAGGGGAGTGAGCATTCGGGTTTCTTTTGACTCTGAAAATTCATAGATAGCATTTCAAAAATTCTCACACAAGTCGGGATGAGAGTCCAGAAGGTTTTAAAAAAGATAAGATGTTTGGCAGCCGCCGGGAGGGGCAGTTGAAAAATCAGACCCCTCCCCCACCAAAAAACCCCCGACACCCGCGAAAGCGCAATCGTAGAGAGTTGTGTCCGGCTCCATGCTAATCTTTGGGCACAGTTACATATATATCGAGATGTAGCTTATCCATATCTCGAAAAAGGAATGAATACACAGAGAGAGAGAGACAGAGAGAGAGGGACAGACAGACAGACAGACAGAGGGAGAGAGAGAATCGCTTTAGGCCATTTTTCACTTCACGCCATACCAAACTGTCACGTTCGACTTACTTACCAACCTAAATATCCCGTGGCATCAAGGAAAAGTAAAATTCGCGTGAACTTGGAGAGATGATGCATTTTTCTTAGTCGTCAATGGTTCCACTTTGTGTAAATGTTTTAACTGACCAATTGTTGAAATGTTTTAACTGAATACTTTGTTGATTCTTTTCAAAACTGGGTCACTTGAGACCATAACTAAAGTTGTGTCTCTTCAGTTCAAAGGTGAACTCCACCGTAGATGTAACAATCGCATCTAAAAAGTAACATACGTCGATTTTCTTCGAGAAGACAATACCCAGCAAAGAGATATTTCCCCAAAATGTGCGGAATGGAAAATCTTTGTGCTTGTCATTTGCAACCAAAAATCTAGGGTCCTGCGAATATTCGAGATTCGATTCGAAATCGATACCATACATGTACGTGTACTTCGCGATCGATATCGACTGAGTCTCAGGATTCGATTTTTTTCGAATCTCTCGTACTTACTTCAACAAAAATGGATAAAATAGGCACCAGGCAATTCATTCATGTAGGCTCAATTCATATTTAATTGAGTAATTGACAAAGGTTAATTGTTAAGTAAGTAGTGGATTTTGTCCGGAACATCTTCCAGAGTTTTAGTTGTTGAAGGATTAACTTGTTACTATTCACGTTCTTAAGAACGCGAATAGTAACAAGTTAAGCCTTCAAAAACTAAAACTGTGTGCAATGGGCCAAACTGTTTCAGCGACGGTGCAACCGAGAATATTTATTTATTGGTTTTTTCAGGTGTCAGTCAGTATTGTTAGGGTCATCACAGTGCACCGTAACTTCCGTTTGGTGCAATATGAAATTATGAGTCTATTAAGATTCGATTCGAGATTCGATTCGATATCGATATCACAGACACGATTCGAGATTCGATTCGAAAAAAATGTGTGACTCGCAGATCCCTATAAAAAGCCCATGTAATCCAAATCAAAGCACTGTTGCGATTTTCATTTGTACTGAGTGAAGAATCATGAATGCAAAATGGAGAAGAGTAATAAGATATCCGGAAAAGGCTCAGATTCTCCAGAAACACTCTATGTGTTTCGATTTGATTCATTTCAGATTACTGTGTGGTACCGATGTTCACAATGGATGACAAGATATACACTGGGGATGACTATGAAGAAATGTTTGACATCGATTTTTATCTGAACTCGGCATACGAAGTGGATAGCCTAAAAAAGATAATCCGCTCCCATAATGCATGGCTTGTAGAATTAGGAGAACAAGGTGAGATTTTACCCCGAAGGGTGTTTTCCCATTTTCTAACCAGCTAGTTATTTTTTGCAATATTTACCTCAAAACATCTTTTGTGGCCCCTAATTAAAAAGGACTCGGTAAGCGGCACCACCATCAGCTTCCCTTGGATAGTTCGCTATGGGAAAGTACTGTCTGGGGATTCCCGCAGGGATATCTTGAGTCGTTAATTCCCACCGGAAGGGATCGACCGATGAAATCTCCCGATACTGCGAATATCTGGCAGTGAGAGTTCCGCCACACCTGGACATCGACAGCTCCTCTGTCTGTCAATCCTGAAGGTCGAGCATACATGCATATATATATAAATGATTTCCACCAAATAATTTTTTATTGTGCATCTGTTATTTTGAACTACTGAGCCTTCTTATAGGACAGGGGGGTATGTTCGGAGGGTATGTGTACAAGAGTAATTTCCCGATTCGTAGACTTACCACAAACAACCCGATAATCTCTCCAAATCACCAAAAACGACTTTATTTACTACGGATTCTCCATTTTATCGGCTTAGCACGTATTGCTATTGTACCGAGGGGGCACCGGGGGTAAGTTCGTTTGAATAGGAGTGAATGTAATTACCCAAATAAACACGATTTCCCTCAGAATCCTTTTTAGGGCCGACATACCATGGCTTGTAATAGAAGCACGTAGTACTATAGTACTGAGGGGCCCCTTTGGATTATAGCCAACTGATAGACAACATCCATGAAAGCCTATATTATTCCTAATGCCAAGAATCTATCGAGTAGTTACTGATAAGTCATTGCTCGAACGACTCGAATCCCACCGAGCAAATAAGCCATACAGTATTTACTCGGCCGAGTGACTCGCACATGCGACTCTTAGCCTCATTTCCTATAACCTGGTATTGTATTATTTGAGGATACCTATCGAGGATCCCTTCTGGAGAATCCCTTTTTGTCGTATGAGGCCATGAGGTCCATCAGAAAATCCCTCAATGAGGTCTAATTTATTATCCCTCTTAAACTCATTTATTTTGAGCCCACGAGGTCCATGAAAAAATCCCTCTATGAGGTCTAATTTACAATCCCTCTTAGCCTCACCTCGGTATTTAACAGCCATAACCCGTGGCCCCCCAATTTCAGCACCCCTTTTCGGTAAACGTCTGGCCTTCGTCACCCGTTTTTAGTCGTATGAGGCCATGAGGGCTATGAGAAAAGCCTTCAGTGAGGTCTAATTTACTATCCCTCTTCGCCTCATTTCGTTTGAGGCCATGAGGGCCTTGAACAAATCCCTCAATGAGGTCTCAATTTACTATCCCTCTTAGCCTTATTTCGGTATTTAAGGATACCTATGATCCAGCTCCTATATGGCTCCTAGCTCCCATATGGCTCCTATACAGTTCCTATACGGGTAGTCTTACCAACGGCGTCCATCTTATCTCCAAAGCTCCAAGGCCACTACTTGTCTATAGTCTATCTGTCCTATCATTGATTAGCTTCTACAGCAGTCTTGTACCATTTCAGGCTTGTACCAGTACTATTGGCTATAGTATCATCCATTAATATTGACTTGTAACACTACTTCCCAGCTATACCTTCGCCCAGGCCTTCAAAATGTGGCTATATAAGGGATTCCGTAAGTGAGATTCTTAACCGATTCCTTAAAGTTGGATTCCGTGTTTTAACATCAGCACTCGATGGTATTCCCATTCCTATCAGAGATGGCCAACAATGAATTATCGAAAATCGACAATTGGTGTTTAGCAAATAAGTTAGCGTTAAATGCTAAAAAACAAAAGTTTTTTTTCTTCACCCTCACGACGACACTATAAATACAACAACGCACAGCCCAAAATTTCATTGAACAACTCAGACATAATATTTGCAGATAATAATGGTCATGGCAAAATCATAAAATTTCTAGAAATTAACCTGGACGAGAATCTTAAATTTAATCAGCATGTATCTGCTCTCTGTACAAAGCTATCGAGGGCAATTTATATTCTATGAAGAGCCAAAAACGTTTTGCCGCTCGAGACATTGCGTTCACTCTATTTCACCCTAATTCAAAGCCATTTAATTTATGGGATTCATATATGAGGTAATACACCAGCAAGTAAACAAATTCTGAATTTGCAGATAAAAGCTTTTCGTATCATAGCAAACACAAAATACAACTCACACAGGGACCATCTTTTCAAACGTTTGAGACTTCTCAAATTTAACGATTTTATAAGCTACACTCACTTCTATTCATGCACGATTGGTCAGAACACAACCTTCCTGTCAGTTTTGAAAATACATTCCAAGTGTACTCAAACCCCTCAGGCATGAATACAAGGCAATGTGGAAACCAAAACAAACCCCGCATCCAGTCTCAGTCGCTCTTCCATATTTTTCTATTCCCAAAATGAGGAACGACCTTGATACAATGTTAAGAACATCCAACCGCAGGTTATTCCAAAAAACATTAATCGATCAATTTCTAAACACATATAACGCTGATATTAACTGTTCCTACCCGAGATGTCCCGACTGTCTGTGGCCTAATAGTCTTCTGGATTGTTATCGCCTTTTTTCTCCTCGCGAGCTCAGGAACATGTTATCCTGCCATTTACGGTTTTCGGATTATATATCTCCCCATTAACTTACTGGTCTGCTAAGAAAAATATATTTTTTCATTTATTCGGAAACACAGTCAATTAATTGATTAATTGATTGATTAGTTGATTGCTTAATTGGCCAACTGCTGCCTAATAAGTAGACTCTCGGGTCGTTATCGCCTTCTTTTTCTCCACGCGATCTCAGGAACATGTTCCCCTCCCATTTACGGTTTCCGGTTTTCCGATTAGACATCACCCCATTTGTGGCATAGCAGGGTTAAGTACCCCGGAAAAATGATCGTCTAGTGGATTTGGGTTAGGACTTCAATCGTGGCAAATGACCACAGGTCAATTCAAATGTTCAATCAAGGAGGCAACCAGTTTCTGTGGAGTCTGCAAAGGTTCTTGATACTGCAGCCGCAGCGAAAGGGTGAATTCAAAAACACATAAAAGTTACTTACAGTTTTCTACGTTTTAATCAAACCCTAAGTATAATTCCTACAATTTAAACTGTCAATAAATATTCTCTCTGGTAAATTTATAAAATATATCAGATACGAAATGAGACTAAGTCGAAACTATCGCATCACTCTCATCGCGTCCTGCGTCTGGGTGTCTGGAACTGTTTTCTGGCCTGGCAGCGTTCGGCAGCGTTCTTCCACGAAAATAGGAGAGTGACTTCTAAGCGTGTTGAAAGACCAAGAGAGAAGTGAAGTCTCGGGTGTTTCTGTCGGTTTATATTCAGTTTGGTTCGTGCATACTCGTGCATATCTTATTCCAATTGACGTCATAAAACACCACAGAACACCACTTATACCCCAAGATGGCGGAGAGGTATTTCTTAACCCCTCACTTCCATTCTGGGATAGTGGGGCATCCTGTGGGTATCCTATGCTAACAGTATACGTTCTCGCGTTCAAAAGGACTCTGGCATGTTGGTGGTTATAATTTCAACACCGCTATTGACACCAATCTTGCACAATTCTCAGAGTTGAAAGTGATACTGGTTGTGTTGAGGTTAGGCCGGGTCAGTATACAGTGCTAAAATCTGCCAAAAACATTCTGATGGGGTTATCATAGGTTAGGCTTATACTAGCTAATTATACCAATCATAATATCAAATTCTGTCGAAAACACCTTAGCGAGGTTACTATAGGTCAGACTATTGTCTAGTTTTCGTGTCTCATGTTCTACTTCTGCACCAAGTGTGCAGAGAACTTGTAGGGCAGTTGCACTGATGTTATGCAATTCGAATTAGACTAGGAATATTAATAAAATATCACGATTACATAACCGTGCTTTTGAACAACGTTTATACTTATTAAAGTTTACTCAACAGAGAATTATTACCAAGTAGGACTTGGCCACTCTGATTAACACTTAGGGAACCGAGACTCCCAAGTGCAATGAGATTAACCCGACGCGTTCCATGGAGGGCATTTCGTTACACATTACCTTTCTGGTTTTCTTGCAAAAAGATATTATTATTATTTCATTATTCGGAAACACGGTCAGTTAATTAATTGATTAACTGATTGATTAGTTGATTGCTCAATTGTCCAATTGTCTTGACTGATCAATTGATTAACCAATTACCCAATTACTCATTCAATGGTCCAAATCAAAATAACTAATGATAGAACATTTGGGAGTTTGATCCATGATGGAGAAAATAATAGCCAGTTCCAATCAATTCAATCTCAGCACAAAAGTAACAACTACTTGCTGTCCATATATATTTTATTTAACTTTAATATTTGCCATTTGCCATTCTGTTATTTTAATTCACATTATCAGAGTGTCCAGGGGATGACAGGAAGACAGTCGTAAGACTATGTCATTCCCCACAGTATACACCTATCTGTGATTTTGTAACTTTCTTTTTCACCTCATGCTTGTATTTGTATGCTGTGAAATAAACTGAATTGAATTGAATTCCCTATTGGAATGATTGCATTCAAATGGTTGTAGTTCAAAAATATAGTTCATTCAGATCACCTTCCTTATATTTTCATTAAGGCTGTAGTTCAAAAGTTTGTTATGGAGCCCGGTCTTTACTCAGTCATTGGTATGTTCTGTTCACTTGGATCCTGGTTTTGTTGGATCTTCGTTTTGTTCGGTTTAAGGGTGTTACTATTATTTATATATATATTATATGTAATCCACTCAAACAGTTCAAAGACAATAACACTGGGATCTATTTTCATTATGGTTGAAGTTCAAAAGAACTATGTTGAGTTCAAGGGTGTTAATATTTATTTATATTATATAGAGTCATTCAAAACTTTGTTCTGTTCACCTGGAGCTTGGTTGTGTTTGATCAGATCAGTTCAATCTTCGTTCAGTTCGTTATGTTCTGTTCACTTCGATATTGGCTGTGTTGGATCTTCGTTCACTTCGATCTTGGTTGCTTTGCAGTGGTTGATTGTATAATGTTATATCTTTTTCTGTTCAGTTTCTTGCAATAATAATTGGGTGTTATTACCCATTTCCTTACCCTCGAGTGCTGATGTTAAAACACGGAATCCAACTTTACGGAATCGATAAAGAATCCCACTTACGGAATCCCCTATATAGCCTGTCTATATGTATACAGGGGAAATGAAGCAATCAGATTGAACATTTTGAAGGCCTGAGCGAAGGTATAGCTAAAAAGTAGTGTTACAAGTCACTATTAATGGATGATAGTATAGCCAATAGTACTGGTACAAGCCTACAATGGTACAAGACTGCTGTAGAAGCTAATGAATGATAGGACAGATAGACCATAGACAAGTAGTGGCCTTGGAGCTTTGGAGATAAGATGGAAGCCGTTGGTAGGACTACCTGTGTAGGAGCCATATGGGAGCTAGGAGCCATATAGGAGCTGGATCATAGGTATCCTTAAATACTCAAATGAGGCTAAGAGGGATGGTAAATTAGACCTCATAGAGGACTTTTTCATGGACCTCATGGCCTCAAACGAAATGAGGCGAAGAGGGGTAGTAAATTAGGCCTCATTGAGGGCTTTTCTCATAGCCCTCATGGCCTCATACGACTAAAAAGGGGTGCCGAAGGCCAGACGTTTACTAAAAATGGGTGCTGAAATTGGCGTGCCACGGGTTATGACTGTTAAATACCGAGATGAGGTTAAGGGGTATAGTAAATTAGGCCTCATGGAGGGGTTATTTCATGGCCCTCATCGTCTCAAAAGAAATGAGGTTAAGAGGGATAGTAAATTAGACCCCATTGAGGGATTTTCTCATGTACCTCATGGCCTCATACGACAAAAAAGGGATTCCCCAGAAAATACCCTCGATAGAGGTATCCTTAAATAATACAACACCAGGTCATAGGTATCCTCAAATACCGAAATTAGGCTAAGAGGGATGGTAAATTAGGCCTCATTGAAGGATTGTTCATAGCCTCAAACAAAATGAGGTTAAGAGGGATAATAAATTAGACCTCATTGAAGGATTTTCTAATGGACCTCATGGCCTCATACGACAAAAAAGGGATTCTCCAGAAGGTATCCTCGATAGGTATCCTCAAATAATACAATACCAGGTCATAGGTATCCTCAAATACCGAACTGAGGCTAAGAGTCGCATGTGCGAGTCATTCGGCCGAGTAAATACTGTAATAGCTTACTTGCTCGGTTGGATTCGAGTCATTCGAGCAATGACTTATCAGTAACTACTCGATAGATTCTTGGCATTAGGAATAATATAGGCTTTCATGGAGGTTGTTTATCAGTAGGCTATAATCCAAAGAGACCCCTCAGTACTATAGCACTATGTGCTACTATTATTAGCCATGGTATGGCGGTCCTAAAAAATGATTCTGGAGGAAGTCCGTAGTAAATAAAGTAAACTTCTGTAGTTTGGGTGGATTTTAGTGATTTGGAGGAATTGTCGGGTTTATTAGGGTCATTACATTTACTCCTATTCAATCGAACGTACCCCGGTGCCCCCTCGGTACAATAGCACTACGTGCTAAGATGATAAAATGGGGAATACGTAGTAAATAATGTCGTTTTTGGTAATTTGGAGAGAATGAATGAATGAATGATTTATTTGCCATATACAGTACATATATAACAGTGGAAAGAAAATACAGTTACAAAATTTATTTATTTTATTTTTATACATATAGTTTGCGGTTTATTGTCACCCTGTTGTATATGGAATGTATGGCTGGGAAGAGGCATAGCTACAACGGCTGTCTTCCTGCCAATTCCCACATGGGTAAGCAACATGCGCCAGCCTGAGAATTGCGACAGTCATCTTTCAAGAATCTCACCCTCGGGGCATGATATCTGAACCAGACCCTCGGCAAGCCTAGGGTCTGGTTCAAATATCTTGCCCCTCGCGTGAGATTTTCCCCTCCCACCTCCAGACTCATCGGGGATCATAATAATCTTCCTCCGAGAGGATTTGAACTTGTTTATCTCCCACACCCTGATTGTCCCCACCCGAAGGATTTTCTCTCTCTGGTTACCTACTTGAAACTTTTCTTTTCTCAGTCAGTGCCATTTTGTGATTCAAAACTTGTATTGGTGGTGAGCGTATCACATACCTCTCCAGCAGGTCGACTGAGTAGAAGTCAAGGAATTTTATTTCATCAATAATCATTTTCTTCAAGGTAAAAACGTACATTTGACAGACAACTCAGTCTTCTAAAAGCAGAAAATGTCCCTATTAACTCGTTGACTAAAAAAGTACATTTAGATCAAGAAAACTTGATACATATTATTGAATAATATTAATTTATATGACAAGGGGGGGGGGGGGGAGAAGGGGGGTAACAGTTTATAACATCTGAATATTCTTCCCTCATTAGCTAAGCCACATTTTTTGTGAATAACGCTGGCCGGTTTCGGTCGTTACATTGGGCAAAGGGTTAACACTTTAACCACGAGCGGCCGCTTTTTCGGCCAAGGAATATGATACATCATCATTTCATTACGTGGGGTGGCTGCTTTTTGAATGTGAGGGTAGAGCCATCAATATTTAATTGGTCTACTCGTAAATAATGAATATGAACTCTCCCAATTGCTGCCATTGAACTGACATGGGGGGTCACATTCAGTGTTGAAAGGGTTAAAGCCGTTTCTCTATAAGTTTCAGCTTTTTTCAAGACCCTTCAATGCCCAAATTCAAGGATTGGACCTCCGGTCATTACCCCAAACTCCCATAACCCAACAATAGACGTGGGAGGATGGGGTAGTGACAGGGTGGTCCAAGGTCTATACTTTCACGTATTCTGGCATATAAAACTATCTACACCACTCACATTTTGCATAGGATAATGCCCTGTATACATCGACATAATTTGTTCGCGAAAGGAAAATGGGTACATTATTTGTTTATTTATTTGTTGTGTAACAATGACACTTTTAACAGTCTGGGTCATATCAAGTTGTACACATTTACTGGTAGTGGAAGCCAGCGTGCCCACAGGGAAGCACTCGGAAATGCTGAGTAACTGTCACACTCTCTAATTTAGCATGGTTAGCATTGATTGAAGACAAGTGAACCGTGGGCATATAACGCGTCGGCCGTTGATGTACAGCATGTCAACGCAGAACTTACCTCCAACAAGTGCCAACTGCTTGTGTCATGATTGGAAATTAGACAGCGCGAATGTTACTCGCCATTACTTAGTGGTATTCTCCGGGTACTCCGACTCCTTCCACCCATAGCATTGTGGAACATGATACGATCCAAGCTCTTGAAAGTGTCATTAAACCTTAATGAACAAATAAACAAACCGAAAATTATATACATTTGACCTGCTATTTATCAAATATATTGATGGTAGGAGTGATCCTTAGCAAAATGTAAGCAGTATAGCCATGATAACATGCTTCATTAGCATTTTTTTATTTCGTGAATAGCCAAGGCCTCCCGACACAATATCCAGGATTTCTGGTCTTGAATGACCCTTAGTCAAATTCAAAGCTGTTCCTTAACCCTTTACGCAACGTAACGGCCAAAACCGGCCAGCGCTATTCTCAAAAATCGCCAATTAATTTTCATTATTTTTTTCATTTTTTGTCTCAAAAACATAGGTTATGACCCCTCGTTGGAACGAGCTCGTCGAGCTCGTTCCAACGAGGGGTCATAACCTATGTTTTTGAGACAAAAAATGAAAAAAATTAGTTATTCAAGAATTATTTTTGCAAGTGTCGTCTGCTTTCTACGTTAGGTAAAGGGTTAAATAAAAGGTTACGTAGAAGCCTTGGATAAATGACCATGGAATGTTCTCTAAGGAAGCGGAACTAAACATCATGGCAAATGCCATGATCGAGAATGGAGTTTTAAGTGGTCGAAAACGTAATGGAGAAGAAAGAGAGAGAAAAAAAGGAACAAAATTCCAATATGTCATTTCAGCTTCGATTAACATAACTTATTTATTTATTTATTGGGGTTTAACGACACTTTCGGCAGCCTGGGTCACCTCTTGTTGGACAGTTTTACGGGTGGAGGAAGCCGGAGTACCCTGAGAGAACCACCGAGCAACGGCGAGCAACTGCCAGACTCCCCAACGAAATAACTCCACACAAGCAGAGTCAGCATTGGTTGAAGACAAGTGCACCATCGACGTGCAGTACGCCTTGCTACACAACCCAACCGTGCCCCCACGTGGGCAGTTTGGATTAAGTGTCTTGCCCAAGAACACAACGCGGTTGCCGCGGGTGGGATTCGAACCGACGACCACTATCTACTGAGCCACCGCGCTCCCGATTGACATAACAAGAAATGCTTTAGACACGGCCAGATTGAACGAAGCACACTTTCCTGTTTTGGTATTGCGTTGTTGAGGAACAAAACAAATAAAATAAACAAATAGCACAGTACAGTTCATTGGACACATGGTACTCAGTGTCCACATTACTAATAACAAATACAATTCCACTCTCTCCCGCCCTATCCAAATAGTCAACCGTCCATTTGAGTTGGAAGGTTTGGAATTTTCAGGTTCGGATCCGGTTTCGGTTCGATTTCAGGGAAAAACTTCGTTTTCGGTTCAGTTTGTCTGTGTATTAAGAACAGATAATAAATAACACTTCACTTCTGGCTCCTTAATTTTGATAAAATCCACGATAGTTTGTAATGACACGACTCACCACAAAAACCCTGTCTTTATTCGGTTCACCTTAACGTACCTTTGATCATTCTTAGAGGTTTTAAGGAATCATTTGCTCAGACGTTTCAGTAAAAAAATCCCCTAAATCAGGATAACAAATGAATAATATTCATCTAATCTATGTTATAATATCATTGTCATATTTCTCCCTTATTGACTTGTCCTGGTGGGCGGGACAACAACGGGGAAAATGTGATAATCAGAAATACACAGAACGACACACGCGTGTGAATTGGTTAATCGGCACTGTGTCCTCTCGTTTTATCCTTCCGCGTTGGCACAAGTGCCACATCGATTAACCCATTCACACACGTGTGTCGTTCTGTGTTTCTCACACGCCTTCGCGTAAAGCAATTATTAGGACACTCTGCAATTCATTTGCCAACTCGTCCTCTGAATTCCAATGTGTTCTATGTGCCAGTAACCCTGTGGACCAACTGTCAACAAAAAGAGCACATTTTATCCTCAACCAAATTTGTGTAGGGAACCCGTGATACTATTTTTAGATATCGCCAGCGATTCAAATTGTAATTGCGGTGCATGATTTGTAGAAAATTCCATTGAAATTCCTCTTCTATTTAAAAATAGCCCGTCAATGATTTCCGTTCCGAACATGTGTGCGGAACGGATTTTCGTTTTCCGCATGGTTTAGTGTTGCTATAGATGGGGATTTCATGGAACAGGTGTGTAATAAAACGACGTGCCCCCCCCCCCCCCCCCCTTCCCGGATAGACTAAGTGATGGGGACCATGGTGGTCACTAGGCAAGTTCCCTCCAGGTAAGATAGTTTGATCAGTTTATGCACAAACATTCCAAAATCTTTCGGTCGGTTTTTACTGTGTTCTTGCAATTCGGTTTTCCAGTTTGACGAGAAAACCGGAACCGAACCGGAAAATACCCAGCCCCAACCGTCCACATTTTGAATCGATTAGCTGTTATTGTGGTCTGTTGTTCACAGAGTTCTGAATCTGGGTGTGTAAATTCCTTCCATTGGAAAGAATAAGAATGATTAAAACAGTGGGACAAAGGTTAATCCTTCGAAGTGTTTGTTAGCATGTGTCCGAGGATGTGATTTGCACTCACGGTTGGAACAGCTGATAAGATGGGTAGGGACTTTCATGATGCATGACAGTAGCCTCACAGGTAATTTTATCATTCACCACCGAAATATTATCAGAGTATGGCTTGAAGAGTTAACGACGTTTCCTCCGATAATCCAACATTGTGTTATAGACTGTTATAGTCAATAATATCAAAGTATAGATGATGACACTATAAAACTGTCACTCATTATTTTGCTGGAAAGTATTGATACAAGAACCATATAACACTGAGAATCAAATGAGAATATATCAAGCTTCTACAGTGTAAGATTGAAGGCGCACAAGTCCTTCATCCGTGACAACACATCAATTTGTAAGTTTCTTGTTGCTGTTTTGTTTGGCACAGTGTTGTCTTAAGTAACCTCAGGTTGTGATGCTCATTTTCATAAGGTATGATACTTTTTTTAAAATGCTGACATGGTGTGATTTTATCATGATATTATCATATGGTATTTTATTTTAATTTTAAATGCAGAGTTGATTATACTGTCCGGGAGCAGGTGGCTCGGTAGTTACGACATTTGATTTCAAACCGAAAAGACCACGGTTCGATCCCCGCCAGGGCAACTGCGTTGTGACTGTGGGCAAGGCACTTAATCCCGATTGTACACGCGGGAGCACGGTGGCGCTATTACTAAGGCGTACTGCACGTCGATGGTGCACCTGCCTTTAACAATGTGAACCCTGCTTGTGCGGAGTAAGTGCCTTGAGGAGTTTGACATTACTCGTCGCTGTTCGATGTTTCTCCCCGGGTACTCCCCCGTCCTCCACCAGTAAAACTGCCCGACATGAAGGGGTCGAAAGTATCGATGCACGCAATAAATAAACAAAAATATCATACTGTTAAAATTCCCCAGATCTGTAATCTGTAAGGTGTACTTCTCTGGAATTGATCAAAGTCAATGACTGAAGGAGACCAGAGCAGGATTTTATAAGTATGATGCACTAGCCTGTTTAGGGGGTCCAAACAATTTATTCGTTAGGTCGTTGTGGGCGTGGTGGGGCATCCCCTAGTCACAACTAGACCCTCCCCTCGATACACCCCGAAGGAAAGTGGGGCGTGTGTAACGAAAAGAGGATCCTAGTTAGGATTAGCATCTCCCCGTGAGAAAAATTTACAAACATCAGTGATCTAAAAACGAATCTGACGCATTTATAGTGTGTGTATCCCTATATTAGATTATGTTTGGGCTCTATGTTACTTGAAAGTTGCATTGGGCCATTTTTGTTGAGGGGACCCTACAATTTTAGAGGGACGTAGGGGACAGTGCCCCCCCCCCCCCCACCTTCTGCATCCCCGTGGCTGCGTCAGGAGATATCAACTTGCATTTATGTACATGGATAATAAACATAGTGTATGCCTATCTCAAAATGGTCTCATTTAGACCACTGTGGACTACAAAAGAATCTTTTAATGTTTCAGTGACATAATGCCGCCAGGAAAAAAAAATGTGCAAATGCTCGAATACTACTGAAGTCGCAAGGAACCATACATTGTACTTGCAAGGGTGCTTACTTCGGCAATAACATGGCCACCCAACAGATAAATCCATTCTCAACTCTTTTAAACACGATTGTATCACAAGTCAATGTTATAATTTTCCCGTTGGAATTTAAAAGTTCGGACCTAGATGTCTTCTGTAACTGTTTCTGCGTGATTTCTCAAAAATATTGTTAGGAAGCAACGATGATCGAGACCGCGTGCGATCATTTATGGCTGCGATCTGAAGGCCGTGTGTTGGAATAGAACTGCCTCTCTATTCTTTATGGCGATAGGTAATGATCTGATTCCTCTACAATAAAGTGAACATGTTAATTACTTAAACTCATTTTGTTTAACAGACGGCAGATGAAAATTGGTGAACGGACTGTATTTCACCCCTATTGACGATCGCATTTCCTATTTCGCGTACACCAATGAAACAAAATTGTGACAAAATTGTGACTCAAACTGGCGGAAAATATGTTAAATCTAAAATTGACTCTCAGGCAATCTCTCATTGAAGTATTTATTTATTTATTTATTTATTTATTTATTTATTTATTTATTTATTGGTGTTTTAGGTCACATACTTATGCACAATGGCTAATCGTGACCGTGACAGTTTTACGGGTGGACGAAGCCGGAGTACCCGGATATAACCACAGAGCATCACGAGCATCAACGAGCAACTGTCAGCTCCTCAACATTCAAACTCTGTTCACGCTACGCTCAAGCAGGAGGGTTACAGCGGTTGAAGACATGTGCATCCTCGACGTACAGTACACCTTAGTATTCGGCGTCATCGTTCTCCCATGTAGGCAACCGGGATAAAGTGCGTTGCCTGAGGACACAGCATGGGTCGTCCCGGAAATCTCATTGAATTTGAACCCCCTCATTGAATTTGATATTTCAATTGCCATTCAGTGTCTGCCAATATTGATACAAACTTAGGGAGATCCGAAACTTTTTACAGTTTTTTTTATTGATGCATATGTATTCGGTTGCGACTATACTATTTTTGCCCTGTTACATTTTTTTTTTTTTTTTGGTGGGGGGTGGGGGGGGGGGGTGCGCCAGTAGACACTCTCCCATAATTGTAACGATGCAAATCCCCATATATTAAATACTCTTATTTGAAAGATACAGTACGTGGAGAGTGGACTGTAACCAAATCACCCGGGGAGTGGAGTTATCACCCAAAGTATCACTTTCAAATTCTGTACATGTGGACAAAAAACATAAGCAATGTTCAGCCAATGGACCTCCGAGAACAACCCGGAGGTCCATTGGCTGGAACTTTACTTGTGCTCGTTATGTTTTGCAACAAATTTGCAATTATTGCATGGGTGGAATCTCCACTCTATGGGTGTTTCAGTGACAATACACTCTCCATGTACTGTAATATGAAGAGTATCGAAAGAATATGCATCCTTTTGAATTGCAGTACCTACAGTTTGTTTTTATGGGAATGTTTTATTTTTTACAAATAAGAAATGATTTTATTTGTATAAATATGAAGTTTCTATATTTCTGTGTGTAAAAAGAGAGCCGATATCCTCTCCATGTTTGCTCACTGTTTGCAAAAGAAAAATGGCATGGCAAAGGTCAGGTTGGATGTATTTCCTACTGTAGTTGTAAATTTGTCTCAACCGCAGTGGAAGCTTTACACCGGTAGTGGCGTTAAGAGATACAATTTAACATACGGGCTTAGGTTACATAGGTGAGCATGGTATAAATAGACGTTTAAGTCTCAAAAGAATTTTAATTATTTGGTCAAAATCTTTTAGACACAAGTCTTAAACATCGACATTTAGAAGTAGAGAAAAAATACAATTGTCTGCAGTGTCCACATTTTTCAGAGTAAGCAAAATGTACGCTATTTGTAATGACCTTTTTCAAACCTGACATTCTTCTTTTAGTAGTGCTGCAAGAAATGCACTTGAAAATATTTCCATCAGTGGGGATTGGAGGTTATAGCTTCATATCACCACCGACCAAAAACCCTTTGGTCAGAACAAAAATGAATGTTACTGAAGGCAAATATCATTTATTTTTTGTCCTCTTGGCTGTTATTTCCATTTGAAGCTCCACTCCAGACGGGGAGGAATATGGTACCAGGCGGTCTTCACTAGACAATCCTAATGTTCCGCAAGCGCCTTGCGAAATGACTTCAATCCCTTTGTTTATTTAGCGCACTTATACCGAGGAATCCGAACGATCAACATCGTAACTTAAACTTTTCATTAACCTGCTTTGCAGAGAGCTGGAAGTGACATTCTCATGTCGCAAAATCACTTCATCACAAATGGTTCAAGAAATTTGTTGTGATCAACTTGTTTCATCACCTCGTGGATTTCGAACAGCCACGATTTAATTCTTTAGTCAATTGTCGTGGCCAATATTCTGCCATTGCAAAATTAAATAAATCTGAGATAAGGTATTTAAATCGTTCTAGGTAAAATCGGAGGACAAACCCTGTTAGAAATAGGAACTGGTCCAGTACTTCAAAACGCGGCTCTTACTGCCAATTATTATGAGCGAATTATATTATCTGAATTCGCAGAGAGAAACAGAACTTGGTTAAATGATTGGTGGCAGGGACATTCTTCTCCATCTTCACAAAAACAGATTCAACAAGTAATAGATGTCGAAGGAAGCGGGTAAGAAATTTTTAATTTAACACTTACGCTGCCCAAATGGACTTTTGTCACCTATTTTACGATTATTATGTGTACCTTCTGGTATGCGCAGATCAAACCTAAAATCAGATTAATTGGTGCAAAGGGCTCAGAGAGCCCTTTCCAACAATTAATCAGATTACAGAGTTTCAAGTATGTCATAAATTTTATTAAACTTCCTCGCATACGGGCGTACATGGAGGTCTTCCATATATGGCTAAAGTGGGCGTTGCTGTAAAGAGGTTAACCCTTTAACCAACGCGTACGAAATCAAAATTTATTTTAAAAACTGTTTTTTCCGACATTTTCAAAACAATTTAAAATTTTTTAAAAAAATCAACTTACATGTCATTGGAACAAGCTCGATGAGCTCGTTATACTGATGTGTCACATGATATGGTTTTGTTAATTTTTTGAAAAATAACTTTTAGCTGCTCAATTTGTATATTATGTGGTCGGATTTTTCTGATTCGTTGGGTGAAGGGTTACAAAATTAGAGAATGAGTAATAACGCAAGGTGAGAGAGGTAGTATCTTATCATCCCAGCTGGTGTAATTTTTTATTCCCCCTTTTAACCAAAAGAATGGCGGTGCAGCAGGGCACATGGGTGGATGCAGGAGCATCTAGAACCTAAAAATCGGATTTTCAACATTGCTCCCATTCCATACGCTCGCTATGGTAACTAACTTTCATCCCTTTACCTGAAGTAATGGCCATTAACGGCAAGCGCTATTTTCAAAAATCGTCTTTCAAATTGTATTATTTTTTAAATCACCTTTTGGACAAAACAATGTTTATGACGACCCCTCATTTGATAGAGCACGTTGGGCACTTTCCGATGAGGGATGATAGGCTATGTTTTTAATGCAATCAAAAATCAGTTATTCACGATTTTCTTTGCCAGTGCCGACTGCTATTCGTGTTGGGTAATGTGTTAACGTAAATTATTACCACTTTTTTAGGGCGTTCCTTCTAGATTAACGTTTTGTTACAAAATATTTTGCATTTTGTCACAAAATCAATTTTTTTAGCTTGCCTGACTGAAAGTTAGTGGGAGCAATTGACATCACTTGACGTCCGTCGTCCGTTGGGCGTCGTTCTTTAATATTTGAAACTTGTCTTCTTCTTCAAAACCACCGGTCAAAATTCTAACATATGGCGCAGACCATCTTTGGAGTATACCCTTTCTGTTTTGTTCAAATGAAGTTGCTGCCGTATTTGGGCTGTGGTTAATGTCCCGAAAGCCTAAAAGCCTTTAAAAACCTTCTTCTCATGAACCATCAGAGAGAATGCCTTGATATTTGGTTTGGAAGTATCTTTGGCGATTGGCGATTAAAGTTTGTTCAAGGGAAGTTTGTACGTCAATATTTGGGCTATCTGTAGGGGCATGCCCATTTTAGGCTCCACCCACTATTTGTGTTTCAAGAACCGGTGGGCTGATTTGAACTAAATTTGGCATGTAGTATGATTGGGTCATAAGTTGATGCCTAAACAATTTTTCCAAAGTCCGATGAGAATCCGAAGAGCTAACAGTTGTCAAAAATTCAAACGCCCATATTTCAAATACTACAAGGACCAGAATATTGCTTTATTGGGTATACAGCTTCGTTAGGACCAGTGGAATCAGATGGACCAAAATATTGCTATCGATTTTGTCACAGGATGCCTTATGGGGATGTTCATATTAAACTATTGGTAATGGGGTTATGCTGAGTCTTCATCTTTCTTGTCGGAGGACTAATTCAACTAATTTGAAAATTTTCTTTCACTTTAAAACCACCGTGCCAAATTCATCCACATAATTCACCAACCATCTTTGGAGTATACTCTTTCCACTTTGTTCAAATGAAGCTGCTGCCATCTTTGGGCTGGGGTTAATACCCCAAAAGCCTGAAATCTTTAAAACTCTTCTTCTCATGAAACACCACAGAAAATGCTTTTATATTTGGTATGGAACGTCCTATGGTGGTGAAGATTAAAGTTTGTTAAAGGCAAGTTGGTAGGTCAATAGGCTTTTTGTGGGAGCATGCCCATTTTGGGTTCCATCCAAAATTTCTGTTTTTCAATGACCGATGGGCTGATTTGAATGACGTTTTAAATGTAGTTCGATTGGGTCATAGGTACGTAATTCATGCTGGGACATTTTTTGCAGCTCCATGGGCACCCAGGGCACCAAAAGATAGAAACAAACTAAACGCCCGTATTACAAAAACTCGACGGACATGAATAATGTTTTTTGGTATGCTGCATCCTTAGGACCACTGGAAACATATGGGGCCCCAAAAATTGCTATCGGTTTTGTCATGGGGTGCTGTATGGGGATGCCAATTTCAACACTGGTGGCAAAGGGGAAATCCGACTCACCATATTTTTTGCGGTGTATCAACTAAGTATTCTGCTGCTTGCTTCAGAACCTTTCGGCTAAATCTAAACAAACCTGGTACAAATCATTCTGGTGGCGTGTACTCTTCTGCGGTTGTTCCAGAAAAAGTTGCTCCTCCCCTCGGGGCTAGAGATAATGCCCCCAAAAGCCTAAAATGTTTTAAAAATCATCATTTCATAAACCACTAGATTTCTGGTATAGAACTTCCTTTCGTGATGCAGATTCAAATTGTTCAAAGGAACTCAGTAGGTCAATATTTGGGCTCCCTGTGGAAGGATGCCCATTTTGGGTTACACCCAAAATTTCTATTTTTCGAACCAAATGGGATGATTTGAACTAAATTTGTCATGTGGTAGATTTTGGTCACAAGTACTTGATTTATACCCTTAATTTTTTTTCATGACCCCGTTGGAAATTCATGAGTTAAAAATAATAAAACTATTCAAATGCTCATATTTCAAAACTGCACGGATCTGAATATTTTTATGTATACTGGTTTCGTAAGACCAGTGGAAACAGATGTATCAAACAAATTGCTCTCAGTTTTGTCTGGAGTGCCATATGGGGTACCCATTTTAACTGTTGGCAATGGGAAAACGCTGAGTAATCATCTATCTCTGTTGTGCTCCATCAACTAGGTATTCTTCTACAGAACCTTCGGGTCAAATCGAAACTAATTTGGTACAAAACATATTGGTGGAGTATACTCTTCTGTCTTGTTTTCCTTACAGTTGCTACTCAACTTGCACTGAGGTAAATGCTCGAAAAGCCGAAAAATCTTTTAATATCTTCTTTCCATGAACTACCGAGGGGAATGCTTTAATATTTGATATAAAACTTCCTTTTGTGGTGAGAATTAAAATTTGTTCAAGTCAAGTTAGTAGGTCATCGTTTGGCCTCTCTGTTGTAGCATGATCTGATGGGCTGATTGGAACTAAATTAGTAACAGATAAACAAATGTCCCAAATAGATATTATGAAATAAATAAATAAATAAATAAATATATTAAATTTGAAAAAAAAGACTATTTTAGAAAATGATAAATTGCTTGATTATATATACAAATATCTGAAAAAAATATCAAAAAAGAAATCTTCTCGATTGTACTTCATCTTCTCCTCATCCTTCTTTACCAACCACTCCTGAATGTAATCACAATAAAAATGTCGCCGAATATAATTGTAATACAGCGGGTGCAGATGATATGAGGAATTGTAACTTTTGAGAGCAGTTAATGATGACTGACATTTAGTGTTTCAAGATAGAATATTTTCGAAATTTTTGGGGAAGGATTAAGAAAGAAAAAATGTTTTCCAATATCAATCGAAAAAGAAAAGTTGAAGTTCACTTTTTATCGAGGGAGATTAAGAGAGACAATATAGTCAGGAATAATAAAAAAAAATATTACTAAGATAAAAAAAATATTTATCGTTAAAGGAAAATAAAATTAACTGGATGGAAAAAAAAGAAAAAAATGTTTATATATATATACATACACTTTTATATCAGAAGTTTATAAACAACTCATTGTGCTGGTAGTTATAAGAAAAAATTATTAAAGTTCAAAACAAATACAACGACATCACTGAATATATTCCTGTTAGCGCTTTCACCGCTCTCTGCGCGGATCTTCAGACATTTTTACTTTTATAAAATACGTTATACAAATATTTACAAAATAAGGCTATGATGTAAACCACTGGGTGTGGTGTAGATCGATTTTGGAGACGTTGTTCCGGAAACTGCATATACAAGAATTATTTCATACATTTGAACAGAGGTGTGTTGATCCTTTATCGAAAGAAATTATAACGAAATTAACATAACAAATAAAATAATGATGTTTCTTTTATCCTAGAAATTAAGTTATAAAGGTTTTGGGCTCCGAAGAAACTCTGTATATTTGTATCCCACAAATGCTTCCCACGCTAACTCTCTATATATTACTATGTTGGTAATACCCATATTTCTGCATAATGTTAGGGAATGAACTCCTTACTCCGACTCCAGCTCGAACCCCTGGGAGTGTTTGTCACTCTCGAGCCGGAATCGGGGCAAGCGCCATTGTACATATGACTCTCTGGCAAAGAGAGAAGAAAAGGTTGGGTAAGTAGGGGGCTATACACAAAGACTCACTGTGCCAATCGTGTTATTTCTATGAAACATAACGATATAAACTATGATGTTGCCATCGTACTAGAAGTAAAGTTTATGAACTCTGAATATATGTGTTTTTCCACGAATGTTTCCTATCTTAACCATCTATTTATATTTATCTTCACGATACCAGTATTTCCGCATAATTTAAATACATGGCTGTGAGCGCCTTACTCAGACTCCAGCTCGACACCACGAGATTGTTTACTTCCCTCGTGGAGTCGAGCTGGACCCGGTGCAAGCGTTCTTGTACAGAGAACTAATTCGACGCAAACGGAGTCCAGCATGATATTCCGATAAATAAATTCAAGTTATCCGTAGAGAGGCTATACTTTTATAACTCCGTGGTTTGCCCCCCCCCCCCCGGGGAATCCGTACCCATTATGTGTCCCACTGACGCCACTCCTGTAATAAGGAAAAATAGTACGATTAGATAAAGAATTAAAATAGGAATTATAAGGATGAACAAATTAATAATTCTTAATGAGCTGGTCATCCAACCCACCCCCTCCCATCACCCCCTACACCAAACTAATGCTTACAATCATCCCCATTATATTACATTACTTAAACTCATCCTCAGTCTCAACAAAGGAAGTCCCCCTCCCTCCCCCCAAGTGAACATCGACAAAAGCCTTATAAAAACAAGCAGGTGTTGGTAATTACTATTATAAAAAGAGCCATCCCAAACGATTTAAAAGGGATTGATTATCTACCCCCAAAGTTAAGACTATAATAATAATAATATAGTGCATAATTTGGAAGCCTTGGGTGCCCGTCCCCACCACCACCAACACCCATCTAAAGCTTTAAACTACAGCCATTACATTACGCTTGGAAAGTCAAAGCGCCACCCAGTAGCATTAAATTGACCGTTGCATGAATGAGCCAAAACCGTAAATCCACGGGAGATACGAACTATGACCGAGCCACATGGATCGACATCACGCGCATGAGTTAAATTAAGGCTGTAGACTGCATATAAAAATTAATAATTCCTTCTCGTCACGCAACATGTAATTATATGTGAACAATTGATATAGTTGGCTGTTAATGCAATGTAATGCGTTTTCGCAATTAGATTTAAGTTTGGCCGATACAGAAATATTTGATTTTGTCACAAAATAAAGGTATATACGACCATGGTTTTAAGAAAATTCATAAAACAAATTCATATCCCCCCCCCCCCCCACCCCCTCCGAACCTAATGCTTTTAAACAATACAAGCTTCAACGTGCTGCTCGGTGTCAACAGTAAAATCCGTTTCTCCCAAGCGAACATCGAGAATATCTTGATAAAAACACGCTGGTATTGTGACGGGCAGAAAGGTGCATGGCGACAGAGCTATGTAAAAATACAGTGTATATTAAAAGGTCGGTAGTTTTGGCACACTTATAAGATAAGACGGGAAATGTTACGATCATATTGAAGCGTGGGAATATTAGTACCTGTAGTATTTAGCCGGGCCAATCAGAAATAGAGCGCGAACAGCGACGCGGGAACGCCGTCCAATCACTTGTGGAGGAGCGTATTCGTTAACTTCCGATTGGTTTGAGAGGCAGAAAGCGCGGTAATCACGTGGTCGCACAACAGTATGTTTAGTCCGGATTACTCCACAGGCAATAGCAATAGCAATGGCAATTGCATGCCTGTGGTCTAGCCCTCTAAAGTTCAGGTCTCTCCAGGTAGTAGAAATCAACAAAAAAGAAAACAACAGAGACGAGAAAGTTCAGATTGCTACATTGAACTGCAGGAAAGCACGAACGAGTAGGGCCTCGACACCTTGACGGAGCGCAAAGTCAAGCGGTTTCGGAGTCTCATTCCTCGTCCGTGCCCTCCTGGTTCTATCTCTGTCTCTGTCCCCAGTCAAACGGACCGTAATTGCGTCTCCGATAAAGCTAAAAATTCCAGCAATCCGAGTAATTCCAGTAACTCTAGCCCAGCTGCTAAGGCACCAGGTCAGCCGATACAAAGCAGTTCAGAACCAACTCCATCAGCGCCTAAGGCAACGGATCAACCGCTTCAATGTCATTCAGGATCAACTCCATCACCAACCCCAATGACACTTATGGAAATGGATTTCTCCGCTGCTGTCAAAAAGACAGCAGATCGCCTAATCACTAAAACTAAAAGGCAGGGGCAAGGGAAAGCTACTCCCGTCCCACCCGTAAAAAAGGCAAACTCATTCGTAATAGTTGTTACTAGGGTCCACCCAGATACCCCCAGGGAGGCTATTTCTAGGGGGTTGCCGGAATGCGATTGGGAGATGTTTGCCTCTAGAGCCACGGGCAAATGCACGTGGCGACTTAAGGTAAACTGCCCAAGCAACTCCATTAAACAAAAATTTACCGCAAACGGGGTCATGATTAATGGCAGAAGACATGTGGTGGAGGATTACAGATCTACCCCTCCACCAATTCAATGTCACAAGTGCCAGAAATGCGGGCACTTAGCTACCAAATGCAGGGGGAATCTGACCTGCATGAGATGTGGAGGCAATCACCTCACACAGGGATGCAAGTCAGACTCTCTCTCATGCCCAAATTGTAAAGGAGGCCATGTGAGTAGATATCGTGGGTGTCCCCACTTTAAAAAAGTTAAACAGAGCATAGAACTAAAAAACCTAAACCTAAAATATCCCGACAGTGCCTCCTCCCCCCATACAATCTGCTCACTAGTTGCGGAAGCACTGTTTTCTGTACTGGATAAGCACGTGAATACTAGTCTGTCCGACATCTGTCGTGATGTTAGCCGGTCAACGTCAGGGCTTTCAAAACACAGATGTCGGATTCCCTAATTAAAGCCTCAATCAACACCCAGTAAGGCCGCCAATAAACCCCTAACAAAACACCGTAATCAAACTACAACCCCATCATGAATAAGTTACAAATAGCCGTGCGGAACGCTAGAAGCGTTAACAATAAAAAACTTCAGATCAGCCGATATTTCGAAGACACAGACATTATCTGTATCTGCGAAAGTTGGCTCCAACCCAGCAAAAATTTCTCAGTAAGCGGGTTTAGCACTATTAAAAGAGACCGACAAACCACCACAGGTGGCGGCGTCGCTCTTCTAATAAAGCAGAACATCAAAACCAAAACCATAAAAACTAATCACTTCGATGCAGAGGTAATTGCTACTGAAATCACTGTTGACAATAAAAACATCGCGATTGTTTGTTATTATAACGACCCAAGCAAAATTGTTTCTGACACTGTTTTTGAATTCTTCACGAGGAAATACAAACACTGCATTTTCTTCGGCGACTTCAATGCCAAACACCTGTACGTTGGCTGCAATAAAACTACCCACCAACGGTGAAACCCTACTTGAAATCACAAAAAAACATAACCTTCATGTGATTATGAATGACAGTTCAGCAACTTATATCAGTAACAACCCATTATTCGCATCCGAAATCCTCGATCTAATTATCGCCAGTGACTCCCTGATAAACCACTTCGACGACCACTGGGTCGGCAATGACGACTAAGGCAGCGACCACCTCCCGGTCCATGCCAACCTGCAGTTAGGAAATGGCCCACTCAGGTACCCCCACTCTCCACAGAAACTTCAGGAAATTGAAACCTCTACCGCGACATCATTGATGTCAAATTCACTAACTCCCCCCCCCCCCCCCCTCCTCATCCAATGCAGCGGAACTAGAAACCCAATGCGAGAGCATTGAGAAAATCATTAACTCAACCTTAAACGAAATATGCCCAAAAGAGGAAGTACGCCCCTGGAGAAACACTATCTCGGGCGAGACTCTGTCACTTATCAAATCTAAATGGAAAACTCTTCGCGCTCACAAAAACGAAACTGACCCCAGCAAGAAATCTGAACTGAAAAAACATACAACCACCTTCACGGCGAAGTCAAAGAAGCCCTCAAAGCTGAAAAACAAGCCAGCTGGGAAAAGGCAACAGGCAACCTAAACGGGACCCAAGATGTTAAAAAATTCTGGGACTCTTTCAAAATTCTTACTGGTAAAAAAAAAACAAGGGAGGCAAAGCCGCAGCAAAACCTCTTGAGAAGGAAGACGGCTCTTTCACTCGCACCGACAAAGAGAAGGCCGACACCTTCGCGACCTCCTAAGAAAAAACGCATCGCCCGTATCAAGGCACGGGCAATGATGACGCCGTCATCAAGGAGATTGATGACTTCATCAATGAACACCCTGATATCTACCGTGACCCCAATTTCGATAACGAGCCAGAAGACGGGGATGATGATGACCTTGTCACCCACATCACCAATGACGAAATCATTAATGTCATAAAAAAATGCAAAAACTCCTCCTCACCCGGCGAAGACAAAGTAAGCTACAAAACTCCCTAATCGAAAAACTAAACAAACTCTTCAACGCATGCCTCACCCATGGCTACTTTCCCAAATGCTGGAAAAAGCCATCGGTGTCATGATACCAAAACCCGAGAAGGACCCCTCCGATCCAGTCAGCTACCGCCCAATCAGCCTCCTCAGCTGCATTGGTAAGACATTCGAACGAATCCTTACCAATCGGTTCAGGGGGCACCTTGAAGACAACGATTTTTTCAATAAATAGCAAAGTGCCTATAGAAACCGTAAAAAGGCATCGAACATGTCTACCGACTAGTCACCCAAATGAAAACCGCTATCAACAATCAGCAAATAGGCGCGGCAGTCCTGTTGGACGTCGAAAAAGCATT
This sequence comes from Pictodentalium vernedei, assembly GCA_031216915.1. NCBI lineage: Eukaryota > Metazoa > Mollusca > Scaphopoda > Dentaliida > Dentaliidae > Pictodentalium > Pictodentalium vernedei. Next base: position 175,251,832 of record CM062296.1, read on the forward strand.
TGACTCCATTTGGCACAATGGAATGCGCTACAAATTATCAAAAATGAGACTCCCCAAGAAACTGCTCAGATTACTATCCTCTTTCCTAAATGATCGCGAAATTAAAGTCAGAGTGAACAATAAAATGTCTGACAGTGTCCCCCTTGAAGCAGGCACCCCCCAAGGATCCGTTCTAAGCTCCCTCCTTTACATCTTCTATGTAAATGACCTCAACTTCTCCGAGGATTGTGTTCAAGTCTTCCAATTCGCGGATGATAAGGGCCTCTGGGACTCTAACAATACGGCCAACCTGCTCCGAAAAACCCTTGCAACGCGCTCTCGATGACCTAGAACAAGGGTGTGCCAAATGGAGAATTAAGCTAAACGCCAATAAAACCCAACGAATCACCTTTACTCGCAAGAAAAATGAACGTGATTTTGACCTAAAACTTATGGATAACACCCTCCCAGAATGCAAAGAGGCGAGATTCCTGGGCATCACCATTGATCAAAAATTGTCCTTTAACAAACACACCGACGACATGGCAAAAAAAGCCACCAAACGCATTAACTTACTGAAAATGCTTAAGGGAACTTCATGGTGAGCCAACCAGTCCACCCTACTCAGATTATATAAAGCCTTTGTGCGTCCAGTACTCGAGTACGGTGCAATCATACTAACTGATCTCAATCAAACTAATATGGGAAAACTCCAGAAGGTCCAAAATCACGCACTTAGAGTTGCCCTCCGCGCCCCATGGGACACACCCATCAAAACACTCCACGACAGGGCCGATATCCCCACCATTAAAGACTGCCTAGCCACTCTGGCCGCGAAAAATCATGACCGTTTAGCCGACAGCGAACTAATCTCCGAACTTGGAGCCATTTGCGAAAGCCGACAAAAGCCCAAAAATTGCAATCAAAACAAAGAGCGCTCGAAAAAACTAGGGAACGAGAAGGTGAACTAACAGGCAGAAAAACAGCTTAACTGTGGCCTTCTACCAGAAAGGCTGCCTTCACCGACTCACTAAAATTACATCACGATTGGAATCTGTAGGTCTCATTTCCGGCCAGGGGGGGGGGGGAGGGCTCGGTCCACAAAGCACGCTCGCGATACCAAGCGAGAGCGTTTTGTGAGGGCTGGGCCTTCCCGGCTGGAGGTGGGATTTGCAGTGTTTAATCGGGATCCAAAATAAGCTCAAACTAATCAAAATATGGTCGAAACTAGCGAAGGGCATAACAGAAACACCCTCATGTGTGGTTTAGTGTCTAAACCTGTTACCCTCCCGCTACAAACTCACCATCACCCTAAGAAGGTGATCTAACAGGCAGATCAACAGCTAAACTGTGATCACAGTTAAAACATAATGTGCTACTTTTATCTTTTTATTTCTACATATTCTAATGAAAACTAATTCTGCCTTCTTCTTTTAAGCAGGTACACAGAAGATGCTTTTTGACCAGCACCCCAATAACCGCTATGGACAGTCCAGCCGTTACAGAAACGGTAACCCCCATGGTTCCTGTTCATCCTTCACTCCATCCCTAAAAGTGGTCGACCACTTTAAGGGAGGCGAGCGTTGGTCCTGCGTCCCACCTCGGCCCCTTTTTGTAAGCACACTGCGCATCTTTTTGTCCCAACCCATTATGATTACAATGCAGGCCTGCCCCGAACCAGGGAAGTTCGGGTCTTCTTCTTGGTGGTCCCAGAAAGGGGTCGTTGTTGTTTCCTTCAAAGGCATCCTATCAAACAGAGACAGCCTGAGGCAGATTATACTTGCCAGTGATGGCCATCACTCAATATCATCTCCGAAGTGGCAGACTATACTTGCCTGAAAATCCAAATTGACCGCACCCTCGGGGAGAGGTAGTACCTGTGTGAGAGGACCCAACCTCTCGCACTGGTCCTCACCCGAGGGTTCAACCGACATCAGTCAAAGAGACCATCATGCCACAACCGGTGACACCTGCCGAGAACCTGAACCTGTTCCTCCTTCAACACGAGTAGACATGTGGAAATTAATCATTTACAGCCAATGAGGGTCGAAAGGGGCTTGTTACCCATACCGTCCCTGCGCGCCTTCGGCTCGTTAAACCATTCCATTCGAAAGGGGAAAGAAGAGAACAAGGACAGAAATTACAGAGAATTAGAAATCGCCTATTGTTTAGAGTTTGGTAAGTCTTCGAATAGTGATATATAGATCGGAATACTGAAGAAGTTGCCCGTTCAATAACAGCTATATCAAAGACAAAGCCACGACTAGCTTGGTCAGAACTGGGGTATCGTTACACCCAAGTTAAAGGAGCCTAGTAGTCATGACTAGGTTGTCGCGACTACATTTTAATGGCAAGTTATAGAGACACGGTTGCAGTCGCAATCAAAGTGATTGCGACTTGGGATACTGTTAGAAATACCGGCGTTGTTCACGACTCAGTGGTAGTCGCGAACCTTGTAGGCCGTCGCAACTCACAATCACGAGTCATAGACACGACCATCTCATAGGTTAGGTCGTAGTCGCAGCGTATAGCCACGACTCGTAACAGCGCTCAGAGGTTCAGGTGGTCACAGACACAGGTGCATCTCGGCCAGGGTTTGTTGATAGCATATCAGAGAGAGACTTTCCATCAACGAACCGAGGTGCTAGTTTACGATACAGTGCCCACAGAAATTATTTCAGAGTCATGCAAAGGCTTCTTTGACTTAGTCGGGTTTCTTTTCTTTACCCTAGTCATGACCTATCACAGATTGAAGGGATGACATATTGTTCTCTTATTATTATTATTATTCTGCCATGTAAGATGTGTTAATTGCTTCACTGTATGTGTTTTCTTTAAGTTAGAATTTTAGTTTAGTCACTTTATCCTCAGCAAGTTATCTGACGGAACCCACTTAGTTTTCATTGATCGCTCGGGTGTAGTGTGTCCGTCAGTGCCGAGGTACGGCAGTGTTCACGGCGATTCAGGCCAGATAAAAGTTCGAACACGCTGCACATCACAGTATTACTGATAACTATTATAAATTAACATAATATATACAAATAATGCTGTTTCCTTTATCCTAGAAATTAAGTTAGAAAAGGTTGTGGGCTCTGAAAATACCCGGTATATTTGTTTCCCCACTCGAGATCTCTCTGGACATATATCGATAAGTCTGTTTGGACAAGTCGATATATGATCAAACGACGAGATGAAGACTTCAATACACTGTCACGGAAACCCACTTGCTGGTAATAACCAATTTATCTTATAATATTCCTCCCTTTCAGTGAATTTTTGCACATATATATATCGTTTAGCGTTTTTGAGTTGATTTTTTCTATCCATGAAAATCAGGAAATCTTAGTATTCTGTTCTTGAACTGTACAATATTCAACTTGTACTGAAGACGCCGATATTTATAGCAGTATTTCAGATATGTATTTCTTTTTTTTAATTTTTTTAGATTTAACGTATGGTAAACATATATAGAAATATTAGCATCGCAATAAATGATCTCATCTTATTCATTTCATTGAGTTGGTCTTTATTTATCATTTAATTACGGTTATCAAAAAATGGTGTCCTCGACATGTGTAATCAGTTTTCAGTCAGCACAGGTAAACGACGTTCTCTTTCTGAATCGAATGACCACACGTGCGGTTGTTATCCTCAATACAGATTTTTATTACACATCCATTAACCTTTAAACCCTTGTATTCAACGAAATCGCCACTATGATATAAATCAGTCTGTATTCAACGGGTGATAAACAAGCCAGAACTTTTTTACCGCATCGTTTAGTTGCACTTCGAAAAGTTTCCAAATTTCGTTATACAATCATCGACCGTCTGTCGCTTAGAGTGAAAATGAAAACGTCCAAAGCAAAATAAAGTTGGTTCAAAAAAAATAGCCAAAAATGAGATAATATTTAAAAAAAATCCCAATCATTTCTAACCAGAACATTAACCCAGTCCCATGGCCATCTCGTTTTGTGTATCTCATATCTAAATTGACTTTATTTCGGTAAATCTTCGTACATCTTGACATGCTTCGAACTTCTTTTAAAAACGTTTCTCCCAGCTGTTTTGCAAATCTGCACATATTTGTACTTATATTTTTACTAACAGTAATTGGTGGGTGTTTTACATAACATCGTTGGAATGGCGTAATCATATTTTGCGAGAGCCTTAGGCTCGAGCGAAATATGACTACGCCATTCCAACTCATTATGTAAAACACCCACCGATTCAAACACACATCGCTTTCTGTCTGTGTATTTTGTCTGAACATTTTTACTGGTATTGGTGGAAATACGTTCTTGCTGAAAGTTAAAATACTACAGAATCAAAACCGATCCAAAAAATACAAATACAAATGTTATCTGAGATGCAATATTTTCGTGTCTACTTTCAGGAAGAATGCTGATTCCACAGTGTTGTGGTTAGAATTGTGGACATAAAATTTCGAAATCGTTTGTTCACTTCAGTGCCAACAGCTGTACTGTACTGCTGTTTCTTCAATATTAATAGCTAGTATTAATAATGAAGAAAAAAAAGAGAGTAATTTATTTTACTGTGTCAATCCGCAACCTCTTCCAGCTGACATTGCAATTAAATTAATTTTCATGTTCTTGGTATTTGGTTAATGAAAAACGTCTTTCTTTCATTTTAGAAAGTCAGTGGAAGACAAAGAACAAGAAATAAGAGAAAAAGTGATGGCCATATTACCTAGCAACATAAAGTATGTTAACCCGCTAATGCCGTGCATCTTTGCGCCATTTGACACAGTCCTTATGAGATACGTTTTTGATGCTGTCGTTAGAGGAGAAAAAGAGTACGCTGTAGCACTAGACAACGTTGCCAGCCTCATTCGCCCGGGAGGTCTGCTTATTGTGTTGGGCATTGCGTGTGACAAATACGCATTGAATGTTACATTTCAAGGTTGTGGCCTGTCAGCGACTTCAGTTAGAAAAGTGTGGGAGGAATCTAACTTTGAGCTATTGGTTTTTAAGGAAGATTATACGGTGTTCAAAGGGGAAACATGGTATGTGTTCAATATCCTTGGGCGGAAACTATAGTGTTGAACTGTCCTGTTTTATTTTATTTAGACTAATACATGCAATAGTGGATATTTGGATTTGAGTCGTTGATACAAACTTTTGTCTGGTCTGAGGACGAAACACAAGATATTTTCAGGTGTGTGGCAATAGTGCAATATGACCAAGCTGCAAACTTCAGACCATGTTACCGTAAATTCGTCAGAATAAAGTATATGTTCCAATAAGACCTTACCAACAGCAGTAGTATGTCATGTTCCCCTACAGGGAATGGTTGGATGATCACATTTGGATGATCTCAGGTGACGTCATGTCACGTGACCTAGTGGCGTACTTTTTAATCTACTATAGCAGTAAAACCATGAATGCCATCGAGTGCAAACTTCAGCTGTGCTTAAACAGAATCCAGAAATGTGATACAGAAGTTTTTCGAAGGCCAAACTAATTGTGTTCATTTCTGTGTGCTTGGGAAGCACCACCTTGATCCGGATTTTAAAATGGATGGGAGTATCATTAAAGTTGAAAAGGATGTGTAATTCTTAGGTTTATTGCTTTGACAATAAACTGAATTCCTTTCACTTCTCATATAAAACAACCAAAAGGGCACTGAACCTTGTAAAGGTAGTTGGTAGCATTGACTGGGGTGCTGATCAAACAACTTTACTCCATCTGTATAGATCACCTTTTAGATCCAAATTGCACTACGGCTGTGTGGTTAATAGAGCTGCAAGAAACTCGCACCTCAAACCGCTTAACCCTTTACCCAAGGTAACGGTAAAAACCAGGCAGCGCTATTCTCAAAAGTCGCCAATTAATTTTTATTATATTTTCATTTTCTGTCTCAAAAACATAGGTTATGACCTTTCATTGGAATGAGCTCGTCGAGCTCATTCCAATCAGGAGTCATAACCTATGTGTTTGATACAAAAACTTTAAAAAATTAGTTATTCAAGAAATTTTGGGGCAAGTGTCGTCTGCTTTTCATATTAGGTAAAGGGTTAATACAATTCATAATAGTAGTATCAGAATTAGCTTGGGTGCTTTTAGCACATCAACAATAAATTCAATCCTTACTGAAACAGAGCAGCCTTCTCTTGAGAAGAGCAGAATTAAACTGTCACTCCAATATGTTTCTAAACTGCTTGCTAATCCATCGAAGCCCGCTTATTACTCTGTCTCAGACTCTTAAAATACTGAATTTTTTAACCGACACCAGAAACATATTTATCCATTGGGAATTAGAATTAAACCCCACATGGAGTCTGCCAAAATTAATTCTGATTCTGTAAAAGAAAACCGTAAATCACATATTCCTCCTTGGCATTTTAAAAAACCTACAGTTATTTTGGACCTTGCTTCTTCCAAAATGTCCAAGACAAATTCTTTGGAGTTTAAACGAAAATATGCCTCATTAAAGTCGAAGTATAGTGCATATACAATTATCTGTACAGATGGATCTAAAGACGGTGACAAAGTATCATCAGCTGTTGTTACTGGTGATCAAATCACCTCAATCAGAATACCAAACAGAAGTTCTATTTTTACAGCTGAAATTAAAGTTTCACAACTAGCACTTGAACACATGAGAATGTACAGGAAGAGAAGTTGATCACATTTTCCGACTCTCTTTCCAACAACATATCTATAATTACACCAAATCTGTGTGACAGGCAAAATGGGATAGTGCGATAAACAAGTTCCGTCGCTTCCGACCAAATATCTTTGATCACTACTCGACTGGTAAGCTTTGTAGAAAAGATAATGTAATTCTGACACGGAGTCATATTGGTCACACAGACTTACACATTCCTTTCTGTTAGAGGATATTATGCAATCAGAGTGTGTTTTTCGCCAGCAAGTGTTGTCAGTGGAGCACATTATTTTACAATGTACTGATTTAATCATGTTGTAGGGCAGTATGTCACTCTAGGATCTCTAAGAGATCTTGTTTGTAATACGTGCCCGCACAAGATCCTCTAATTTCTCAAAGTTCTCAACGTTTTAATAACTTTTAGGAGTATTTTATGCCTTTAACCCTTTACCCAACGAAACGGCCGCATCCGCCCGCGTAATATGCAAATTCAGTAGTTGAAAAAATATTATTTCTCAAAAAAATTCAACAAAACCATATCATGTGACCCCTCGTTGGAATGAGCTCATCGAGCTCGTTCCAAAGAGGGGTCACATGATATGGTTCTGTTGAAATGTTTTCAAAAATAAAAAAAAAATGATATTTAAAATAATAAATTTTGATATCATCTGCTTTGAGTAAAGGGTTAAACTAGCCTTTTCTAGTCTCAAACTAAACAGGTTGATTTAAGAGATATTCGATATTCACATATCGTCACTCATTCCTGTTGCTGCTCATACCACACTGTGTTTGCCATTCACGTTGTAGTTGTTTCATATTTTTATTATTTATTATTATTTATTAGTGTTTAAGGTCACATATTTCTGCACAATGGCTAATCATGACCACGACAGTTTTACGGGTGGAGGAAGCCGGAGTACCCAGAGAGAACCACCAAGCAACGGCGAGCAGCTGTCAGCTCCTCAACATACTAACTCCACACAAGCAGGGTTAGCATTGGTTGAAGACAGGTGCACCATCGACGTGCAGTACGCCTTGGTGCACAGCGTCACCGTGCCCCCACATTGGCAATGGGAGTGAAGTGTCTTACCCAAGGACACAATGCGGTTGCCGCTGGTGGGATTCGAAGCGAGGACCCCTCGGCTTGCAGCCTGCACCTCTACCTACTGAGCCACCACGCCCCTCATATTTTTATTTAATCTATTTCATTGTTTTGGATTTCTCATATAAATGTTTCATCGGAAAGTAGACTGTTATTTAAAATCCACATACCTTGTCCCCTATCTGTTTTTTCGAGATTATTTTTTGAAATTATGAAAGACTCATCACTGAAAATGGTATGGTGTGTGTAAGAATACTGATTCAAATATGAAAGGGATTTTGAACAGAAAATATAATCACTCCTGCTTTTTTGTAATTTACCTGTTGTAATCCTATGCCATGAAAACTCTTGTTTGTTTGGATTTTTGAGTCTGCCTATATCCGTGAGATTATTATCATTGAAAAACATTTCATAAGTTTTGTTATTACTCATCCATTAATCTTTAAACCCTTGCATTTAACGCCATGATACAAGTGTTTCTCTATTCAACTGGTGATGTACAAGCCGAAACCTTTTCCCCGCGACGTTTAGACTAGTTCCCTTCCCGTCAAGTCATTTGCTACGATTCGAAAAATTTCCAAATTCCGTTATATAATTATCGATTGTCTGTGTTTCTCTCAGCTCTTTTGCAAATCTGTCCAAATTTGTACATATATTTTTACTCTCAGTAATAGCCACCAAATAGTTAGGCGTGAATTGGCACCAGCCGAAGAGAAACAGCGATATGAATTTCAACAAACATGCTCAATAGAAAAGATAACGAACGTAATTTGGACTGGTTCCCTAAAGGTTGTTTTGATTTTTTTTATCGATCCATTTGATCAGTATCGCTTCAAACAAAAATAAGGGTCACGTCGCCTTTGGGTTTAAATATCAGAATGTAAATTTGTTATAAATGAAGTTTAATGCATGGGGTGTGTAACAAACACAGAACGAATCTTTCAACTCGTTGGGATGGCGTAGTTATGTTTCACTCGAGCCTACGGCTCCCGCGAAATATGCGCCTACGTCATTCCAACTTGTTATGTAAAACACCCAACGATTCAGAAACACATCGTGTTCCGCCTGTTTACCGGTCTGTCAAAATCACCACACATGAGTATATTTACTCTGTTCTGAATATAATCAAAAATGTCCTACCAAACATTGACTTGGTCAAATATTCTGTTGGGGGCATATGTTCAGATCAGATCAAAATCTTGATCATTTACTGAGAAGGAAAGTGCTAACAGTCAGTAGTCACTAAAACTAACTATCTTTATATTCACTGTTGATCTTTATTTTGGTATTCTTTTTTATCAAAATAGCCCCCGCCCTCTTAGATGAACCAAAAGAGTTGAAAAAAATATCACCTTTCCACTAGTGTTTGAAGGTAAGTATCAAATTAACATCCCAATGAGTCTCTTGGAGACAAATAATCTCAAAATATTATTCTTCAATAAGGGCCACACCACTGTCAAACTTATTTATATCCCTCATTCCATTGACATTTAAAGAAGCTATGATTGTCATAATGGTGAACAATAAACAGCCTGAGAGTGATAAGGCCATAAATTCCGAATGTTTCCCTCTCGTAAGGTAATATGACACTTAGACTCATTATTTCAGCATTTGTGTTCCCTGAATGAATATAACTTCTTCAGTTTTCTCACCAAGAGTTACAGTGTTATTAACATTATTCTGAGAAGAACATTTATTTTTTTGTTTTCACCCAATTCATGAACAGAAGCAGTTTCATTATCTAAAAAAGTGTTGATATTTACATTATCCTCATTTGAATGCACATTGCTTTTGTCATTAGTAACTATTAAATCACACTAGTTTTCACTGTCAAGAAGGTCATAACCCACAGGACGCTTAGCTTCATCTATGTTATTAGTGTAATTGAACTGGTGATTTGAAGTACTTGGATCTTGAGGATTTGAAGTACCGATGTTCACATTGACACTCTCAAATTTATCAGTTTGTCAATGACAACATAAAATTCAAAGACTTGACCTATCAACAATTTACTGCGGGAGAATTAGAGATAATTTCCAGATCAGATATTTCGGACTCAGAAAAGGAAGGTCAATTGCAACTTTAAAAATGATTGTTTATTTTTATTCAGTGTATGATTTGAAATCATTGTTAGTCTTTTATTTTGATTGGTTGAGGACGATCGATTGGGTTTGAATGTTTGATGTGATGATTCAAATGTTACTGAAACACGAATTGTGGCAAAAGCAGTTAAATCAAAATTTAATTTCGGTAGAGCTGTCTCATCTGTTTTTGATAAACAGGGAGGCGATTCTGCTAATATTTGGTTTTGTTCAGCTTACCAGCTAAATAAATGTTCTTCATCGAGCCTTCACAATATGTCGCCCGCCTCCCCTATCACATTTCCAATGGAGTTCAAGAGTAAACTCTTCGGAAAAGAACTGACGACTCGTTTGAGTTTTTTTTTGTTTTTGATTTTTTTCCATATTGATGTGTGCCTGCTATTTTGTCGCCTCAGAGCGAGCTATTCCCTGCCGCTGTGTTTCTGTCGTTTGAACAAATGCCACACACTGAGATCCATGCAATGAGGGAGTCAACACCTATTCTATTAAATTTAAGTCTTTATTCATTGATTCTTCAAATGATAAGTTGATAACTGGTAGGATGGTGAGTCAATGACCGGGCTCAAAACTTTGTTCAGGGATAAATGACTTCCCGAGTAGCAGTGCGAAAAGTCAGGAAATTGTTTGTTCTGAGGATATGAAATAGCAGCACACGTCAACAGAGGAGAAGAGTAGTCGTCAGTTCTTTTTCGAAGTCCGAGTTTACTCTTGAACTCCATTGAAAGTGTGACAGGTGTTCGGGGGGGGGGGGGGGGGGGGCGAAATAAGACAATGCATTGGCCTAACGTGCGCTAACCCTGTGTTTTCGAAAACAAGTGGCAGAACCATTACACCCCCGTCTTCCCAAAATACCAAACAGGCATTTGCCTAACAGACGCAGTCAAAATAAAGTAACGAGAGAATGATTTTCTGACACGAAGGATACACTAAACGCGTGCACACATATATGTAGTTACATGTACGATAATAACATGTTTGCTACAAACGAAACAATCATTTCTTTCTTTCTTTTCATTTCTTTCTTTGAGTGACATATTTATAGTCATGAATTAAATTTGCGTTTACAGTGAAAAATTATTAGTCTGATCGGTCCGCTGCGGATTTTAATCCTTTCCACCCGTTGTAGTTGCCACAGAAACCGGGTATAAAAAGACTGTTTTCCGGTTTCTATAGTCGCTGCGGCAGCTACGTGCGTTTTGTGGTAAAACGCCTCGCACGTACTGTGTACCCAAAACAACTAAATGTTTCGCACAGAACCGCTGAGAACCCTCCATACACACCGCAGGGAATCTGCTGACGTCTAAATTGTCCCCATTTTAAAACGATTCACGATGCCCCATTCAAATTGTTTTCATTCCCAATATATTTCGCTTCCAATGTATCACCTCAGACTCCTAAAATTATGCATACAAATTGGTTAAAAATCCACCTGATTGTCCATGAGGTAGAAATTCTACCAGACCCCCTAGGGTTGTGCAGCCTATTTTCCTGCCTAAAACATAAGTTACGTCTCGCCCAGTCTCAGGCGATATCCCTGCTACTTGATAAATGCAAAGGTGCTGATAAATACCCTCTCCTCCTTACTCGTGTGACTGCGACCGTAATTGCTTAGTGAAAAGACGCGATTTCACCATCGAAACTTACAAACATCAACAGAGAATCCTCTGATTGCTCATAGAATCCGAGAACCTATTGGTCAGTGTGATTATAGCGGAGAGGTAGAGTGTAAGAATAATATGTAAAATCTAAACGGAAGAAGCGACAACCGTTTTTAAGTTTTGCAATGGAGAGTTGATTTTTAGGCGTATATTCCAACACCTATTCATCGATTTCCAATAAGAATCGACACGAAAGGACAGCGCACCTGACAGAACAGTTTCCGTTTCAGTTTTGTGAATAGATATTCACAAGGAAAGACAGTAGAAAGACTGACATGAGAAGCAACATCAGGTGTAGATCACTTTTGACTGTCGATTCTGTGATAAGACGTATTCGAGAAAGTTTGACAGAAACGTCACGAGTTTGAAAGCCATCCCATCGATGGGCGATCGCCACTGACACGATTTCAGTACGAACAGTGTTTTGAAGATTACGTGAGAAAGGAAGATTTGGTCCACCATAAAAAAAACTGCCATGCGACCTACACTTGCAGTACCTGTGGATAAACTTTTCATCAACTGCTCCACTTTAACCGTCACAATGCAACACCATCAACTGTTCACTGGGATAAAAATAGACCAGATGCAGCCACCACTCCGAAGCCACCAAAATAGTGAGGGTAGCCACCGAAATTCATGGTATCGACCCAGAAGATATCAACGAAGATTTGTTGGAAGAAGACGAACCTCTGGACGTTATTGACTGGTATCGAGAGCATTGAGGTGACCCACAGAAGACACCTTCAATTATCGGATGGGTCACGGCTTATGTGAGATCCCTGAATGATGATTTACTGGACACTGTTTTCAAAATTCAACAGTCAAAATTCAAAATTAAATTGAGCCTTGGATTTAATCTAAAGCTCGCAGAGACAGAGGAACTGCGCTATTTCCACCCATCGGCAAATAACGCACGCGTGTCTGACCAGCCATGTTTGATAACTAATCCAGACGATTTCAACCAGTTTTGAAGATAATTAAAGAAGATTTGTAGGAGGAGGCACACTAGCGTCGACCAACAACAAAGTGGCGTATGTACAGACTCACGAACATTACATTTTATGTCAGTAACCTCGCTGACCACCGATAGGAGGGGCACCGATAAAAATGCCTTACTACATTTTAAATAACCACTCTATCGCGGCTCTTCAGTCATTCCACCATACTGGAAGTTGTTATCTGAACAATCTTTGTTTGTTTCTCTGTTTGCCGTTATGGAACAAATCGACACGTCATAATCTTGAGAAGGACATCGAAAGCTACTTCAAGAAATATTATAATGTGTCCAAAAAAAAGTCAAAGGTGTGCGTCTGTCTCACCTAGTGGAAATTGGAGATCTTTTCAGGTGAATGTCGTGGTTTGCAAGCTCCTATCAAAACAACAATAAATGAGATATGTGCGACTCTTGTGCAGCGGTCCCTCGGACGATATAGTGACAGTTTTCAAAAAACATTTCTGCTACTTTAAAGACGTTGATGGCAACTCAAAGTACAACACTTGTCGAAAATGCTGCAAACTCTGGAGGCTGAGAAGAAACTGCTACGGAACGAGAAGACATGTACCAGTGAAGTGGTTCGTTCGTACCTTGGGGGGGGGGGGGGGGGGTACGTGCCATCCTCAAAAGACTGTCTTGTACAAAAAGATGTACTTGTACCATCAACTGCCTTTATTCGTTTCGGGTAGAAATAAGAAAGTGCGTTTTTGGTCTTCGTGTATATTATCACTTTCTGGTTTATGATGAAGCCTAGATTGATTCACGTTCCACTTTGTTGGGTTCTAAGAACGCCCGTTACTTTTCTTTCCTCATCTGATTAAGCCGTTTGTTGACGCCCTTGCAGCTCACGTAATGTTTTTCACCGAAACAATGGTATGTTTTGCTACAAAGTGCAACAATTCCATCGCCTTCCCATTCAACTCTTAAAAGTCCAGGTGTTATTTTGTCATAGGCTTTCCTCTCAACGCAACACTTCTCCTGTGTCCACACCCTGCCAGATAGTTTGGTTATGTACATTTCGCAGTACTGGAAATCTTGTCTGTCCAATTACACATCGATAAAGTCGAAATAAATTTCCTGCATTCTCAGTTTTGCGTACCGGTACACGAAATGCCCGATGTGATGAGATAGATCGAACTGCATTCTCGTTTTGTTCAGCTCCACTTCAATTAAATCCTCGCACAAAGTGTTTAAAGCTCTGAAGGTGAGCAGACAATGGTACCGTGATGCACTTCACAATGCGCAGTATTTGACATAGCGCTGTTTCTTTTTGGTTGTGACTGTTTCTCCGCCGCAATTGCCCAGTAATTTCTGGTGTCAGCAACAATAGCGCGATCCGGGTGGGCGTCTCCTTCTCTTCTGGCGTCTGACACTTATTCACCAAGTTTCTGGAAACAGGCTTTCGGTTGGTACTGGACGACTTCATATTTTTTTGTCACATCTAACCCGTGACGCAGGTACCAGACTAGAAGTGATGTCATAAACAGGATTTTTTCTCCTTGAAAACTTCCATCTGTAAGAGGCATAAAAATGGGATTCTAGAAAAATCTGAACCAGTATTCCCGTGTAATAGAACATACCACCCAGGACATATCTCGATCATATAGCACTACATGATACTATTATAAATCCTAAATGGGGGAATACAAGCCCGTTTCAGTGGTTTTGGGTGGGTGGATTTGGGGGATTATCGGGTTTAATTGGGTTTATTTGGGTAATTCTGCAAATTAGATAACTACTCTTGTACAAAGGAACATATCCTCCGAGCAAACCCCTGTCCTATTAGAAGGTTTTAGGTCACATAGAAACCAGGTCCTACCATGGACACCATGATGGCTGCCTGTAGTATACAAAATGGATGACGGAAACGCGTATCACCCTAACAACACGCACTGTGCATGCGGACTAGACCACGTATTACTATCGGGATCACGTCTCAAGATGGCCGCTCATGGGGGTTACCGTGACAACCAAACATGGCGCCACTGGATCACGTGGGATGATTTCACTTCTGGGGTTCTGCTCGGGGTCCTGCAACCTTTAACTGTCCGGGTACATGATATACTACTTTCCTTGGGGAACTTGTATACCTTACACCCTTTCCACTCGTCTTCTGATTTGTCTTGCGCTGTTTTTGATTTTTGGGTGATCTCGCTAATCCTTAATACTCATTTCATTCCAAAGTTTAATTAATATGATTGTTTCTTCATCTATCCAGCCTGTTCCTCGCGTTTTCGCCAGTTTGCACTAATATGTTGCATCTGTGTATGAGTTACACTTTTAGGGCATTTGTTTTCGTGATGATGCAATATTCTGTCCTACAATGAATTTCAACAGGGTCATGTACTGTTTGCTTCAGGGTATAAATTTGCTATGCGTTCATGTTCCACGTTTGCATAGAATGCAAATTTACCTACATGTAAATTTACTTTTTCACTACCTCCAGAGTCTCTGCAAATTTACTCCATGAGTAAATTTACATATATATGTAACTGCATTCATGTGCCGTATTTGCGCACATAAGTATTTTTACTCATGTAAGTATATATACTCACGTGTGTAAATCATGAACGGGTCTTATATAATATGTAGTTAGACATATGGTAGTATCATTACTGCACGGGTTTATTTATTAATGGTGTTCAAGGAAACTTTGAGCATCAAGGAAATATCTTAATCTCAACATGGACAAGCTTTCTCCTTGGTACTGAAAGAATGGGGCCTTACGTCTCTCATCACTCATTCCAATGTTTGCACGCGATTTCTGATTTGACCCAAATTTGCTGTGAAGTATTATTGGATGACGTGTAACAGAGTAAAGGTCTAAGTGGGGCGCGATGGCTCAGTAGATAGAGATGCAGGCTGCAAGCCGAGAGGTCCTCGGTTTGAATCCGACCTGCGGCAACAGCGCTGGGTCCTTGGGCAAGACACTTCACTCCCATTGCCCACGCGGGGCATGCTGGCGCTGTGTACTAAGGCGTACTGCACGTCGATGATGCACCTGTCTTCAACCAATGCTAACCATACTTGTGTGGTTACTATGTTGGGGAGCTGACAGTTGCTCGCCGTTGATCAACACTTCTCTCTTGTACTCCGGCTCCTTCTATCCGTAAAACTGTCACGGTTATGAATATTCATAACACAAATAAAAAAGGGTATAAGTATAACAGTAAATTAGGGTTACCAGCCATAACAAATTGCAATGTCGGAAATGATGCAATAATCTGCGAAACTAAGCATCCGTGAAAAAAGTGTACTGATTTAAAAATCTTTTGATGTATTGTATTGAACTCTTGAATCATTGCTGAATATTCAACAGGTACGCGGATTATTGTTTCCAAAAATGATGCAAACTATTTTTATAATCAGACATAATTTGCGCAAACCTATCACAGGAGATTGACTCACTCCTACTTGGAATGAGTTTTCCCCCATAGTATACCAGTCATTTCACAAGGATGGGAAACCCTGTCCCTTGGGCTTTACTTTAATACCAGTTGTTGGGAGCGGTTAACCGTCAACGGACAACATTTTCGGTGCGAGAACAAGTACTTCAGCATATATTCTGGAAGGGGACCCCTTGACAAGAGACAAACTACCTTGGAAGTGGTTTGCAGTCAAGTCTTGTCTCCCTCTAGAGACAGCCAAAACGTGGCTCTCTATGTCCGCCAATGCTGTCTTTTCAATGCCAAATGTACTCCCCATATCACCCCAAAGACTGCAATAGGCAGTGCCGCCGAGAGCAAGGACGGCCTCCGGGTCAATGTGTTTTTTTATGTGAATAGAAACTGGTCAGTAATGTAACTACGTACTCTTGCCACCTCCATCAGCGTTAGAGGCTAGAACCAAAAACCTTCCCACGACTTTCAGCTTTGTAAAACATCAAATATCCCGGACAGTTGCCCCCTTACCCACCCCTTCCCCCCGGCTCTAATGGCTATGGGTAAGAGTTAAGAGCTACCCCAACTATGGACACAAATAACTGATACTAAAACATATACCTGTATTTTACACAGGTAAATGTTTTAGTATCAGTCATTTGTGTCCATTATGTGGGGAGCCCATGGTATGAACATGGTATGAACTGCTGCCAACACACTCTCCCACACGATTCCTTTAGATAAGAGAAACAGAGTCACTTTGTTTCTCTTATCTAAAGAAATCATGTGGGAAAAAATATTCTCGGGTGAATAATGTATAAAATGGAAATAAAAATCAAATCGGTCTAAATCAAAAAAAAAAAAAAAATCCAATTTAAATTTTTAAAAATGATTTTAAAAAACTCATCAACGCAGAATATTACAATATAATCCTGTACCTAAAACTGCTAAGGCTGAAAAAGGTGTTTTGATTCTCAGGCAATTCCTCATTGAATCTGAACCCCAGCATTGGACATTTTTATTGCCTTTCAGTGTCTTCCAATATTAGTACAAACTCAGGGAGACCCAAAACTTTTTACATTATTTGATTGATGCATATTTATTTAGTCGCGTTTCCAATATGTTTGCCTTGTTACAATTTATGGGAGTATGCCTGCGGGCACTCTCTCCATAAATTGCAACGAGGCAAATCACCATAGATTAAATACTTTTACTTCAAAGATAATATGAAGAACATCGAAAGAATATGATGCCTTTAAATTGCAGTACCTACAGTTTGTTTTTAGAGGAATGTTTTATTTTTCTAATTAAAAAAATGAATTTATTTGTATAAATATGCACATTCTATATTTCTGTGTGTAAAAAGACATCCGAATACCCACTCCACGTTTGCTCACTTTTTGCAAAAGAAAATTAAAAATAAAACCCTCCCTCCCTCACCGATTTGAAAAAAAAGCCCGAGAATCAATTAATTTTTTTTATGTTGCCTAATAAACAGCACATGCAAAAGGCTAAAGGATTAACCAGAAATCCGAGCAAAATAAAGTCTTTTTTGGTGACTTGGGGGTAGATGTCGGGTGGTTTGCTGTAATTAGATATACCCCCTCACCGATTTGAAAAAAAGCCCAAGAATCAATTAATTTATTTCATGTTGCCTAATAAACTGCACATGCAAAAGGCTAAAGGATTAACCAGAAATCCGAGCAAAATAAAGTCTTTTTTTGGTGACTTGGGGTAGATGTCGGGTGGTTTGTTGTAATTAGATATACCCCCGTTCATTCGCACACAACCTCCGAATACACTCTCGTCCTGTTAGAGACGTGTCGGTCACATAGCAACCACATACACGTACCATCTTAGAAACCAAGGTGGCGGCCTCCAGTGTACAAAATGGGTAACGGAAGCACGTGTCATCGTAACAACACGCGTCGCGCTTGCGTCCTGAAAATACGTGTCACTGTGGTAATGACGTCAGAACATGGCCGCTCACACGGGCTAGTAAGAAAATCCATATGACGTAACTGGGTCACGTGACATGGCGTTACTACTGGGCTGCTGCCAATGGTGGGGGGGGGGGGGGGCGAGGGGTGAGGTGTGACAACGACTACTGTCGCTAATGTTATTAGTGAGCCAGTTCCATTCGATAAAAGAATCGCGAATCTGTTGACCAGTTTGATTTGAAGTCACATTTTCGATGTACAACCTCAGTACAGGGTCCTACGATATGTCCCTTTACCCAACACAACTAATAACTGACGCTTGTAAAAAGATTCAGGCTTAACTGAGAATATTCATCTTCAAGTGGTCATTCCAATGTAGGTCACAAATTGTGTTTTAGAGGCACAATATGAATATAAATAATAAAATTTGAATGGCGATTTATGTGAAAAGCGCTGGTTAAATATGGACTTTTCGATAGAGAAACGGACGATAACACCGGACTGAACGGGTTACACGACGTGTTGGTGCACAAGTTCAATCTTAAATATCTTAGACTTATCTAGCGTAACAAAAAACTTGTTTAGCTGCTTTTTTCACCTGCCTTTGGGTAAACAATTAGGAAAAGTCATTGGCTGAGTTCAAAAATTCATTCATAAAACGTTCATGCTGTTCATCGGTGTAGAAGGATAGCTGTATGAGCCAGCCGTTTCAACTGTTAAAATCAAATCTCAAGCTCCTGCCTTCATACTGGCTCGACTATATGGTGGCTGACTAGCTGGAAGTGATATTAGTTTTTGAAGGGAAGTGTCTAAGAACGTAAAACTGGAAAGGGCGGTTTAATAATAGGGAAGCATCAGCAAATCTCTAATTTCCTTTGGAGATACACGGCGCCACAGCCAAGGAAGAGATCCTCCTGCGAAACAAAACCCCTCCTAGGAGAAGACAGTGTCTCTTTCCGTAAAATATTGCCCTTCCTTACCTGGGTAGACTGAGTAAAAGCTCGAGCTGACTTCGAACTTGACAGCGCCCTCTGTTAATCCCGTGATAGTCTCACGGTTGATCGACAGATCTGTCTTCACGTTGGTATACGAAGTAAGTCCAAAGTAACAAAGTTAGTCCCAACTACGATCAAACTGTCATTACCGCCTTCTCCCACTCCTTCAGCAGAATTGAATTGCGAGGTGGATTAACGACGAGGGTCCTAGTTAAGACTAGAACCAATTGATATCGTTCGGCCTTATAAAAATATCAACACTAGACCAACACACCTCTCAGTGTAATGGGTGTTACTCTTCATTACACTTCTTTACCATTCTGGGTAATATTTTATGTTAAACCTTTACCTAACTTGAAACTCAGACGACACTTCACAAACAAAATTAGTGAATAACATTTTTTTTTTATTTTTGGGGTCAAACACATAGCTTATGACCCTCATTGGAACGAACTCAACACGCTCGTTCCAATGAGGGGTCATACGCTATGTTTTGAGACAAAAATGAAAGAAATAATGAAAATTGAATGGCGATTTTTGTGAATAGCGCCGGCCGGTTTTTTCCGTTACGTTAAGTAAAGGATTAAATATACGAAAGTTATGCGAAAAATCTGAAATTATCGAGATAAACTAACGAGACGCACGCACGTTCACAGCGAAGAATGTCTAACCGCAAAAAAAGCCGCGTGTGCACCGTGTGCAGAGAATTGAATGTGCGATCTGATTGGATAACACTGAAGTCTACGGAAACGTCAATTATGATGATTTAACATAACAGTATAGAGCTCTGCGCAGCTTCGAAATTCAATTTGATTTGAAATGTTGCGATGATCAGTTTCGATTCGATTCGGACTAATTCGGAAACTTTTGAGTCGTCGAGATATTCTCAAAATTCTAGCAAGTTTCTCCCTTGAACTCTTCTTCTGTCGCTAGAACTCTTATCGCCATGATTCCTGTACAGGAAACCAGATAATAGAATAATAGGTTCCAGTTTTAAACTTTATTCATTTGTAACGGGAATCATTTTAGACAGACCCGGTTTCGGTTTTGATAATCCCCGAAATTATTATTCAAAATTTATTAAGTTATTTTTTTTATTCCAGTTATACACACAGAAGTTTTCTTTTGAAAGATTTAATTTTCAGCACATAATATAAAAAAAGAATATTATTTCCCTGTTTTCCAGGAAGATTTTACAATCAGTCCCTCAATTCACAATTGTGGCATCCGATGGCTTACTGGCGATGGCTTACTAGCAGAATGTCATTTTTTCTGAAAGGTGAAACATTTCACTGTATTTTCTCTGATCTTTAGAGCATAGAAATTCCCGATAAAACGGGACTAAATTACCCATTTTCAAGGTATACGCAAATTCCCCCGGAAAAGCATACCCTACCATTTCGGCTTCCCGAAATTTGACCCTGTTCATCGGAATTACACTCTAATTTTTGGTATCACCTAAATTCGCCCCCTCCTTTAAAAATATCCGAAACTCACCCTCTCAGTTTTGGACCCTGTTGAGATCGGCCCCGTTTTGACATTGGCTATTTTTTATCATGCTCTGCCCACCAGGAAACTAAAGTCATTCTTCCCCTTTCACAGACCAAACGTAATACCATTACTCAATAAAAAGTCTATGAAATTGAATTAATTTCCTAAAAGGAAAATACATTTGTTATTGTATAGGAAAAAAATATATATTTTTCTTTCTTGTTCTTTCTTTCTCCTTTTCCAACACATTACGAGAGCGGAATTCTCAAGAATGCTCTTGCAGATTTCGTTAAAACTTCGCAGAGTCATAGACGGCTATACTTTGTCTTGACAGAAAGCTTTTGACTGTGGGCGTTAACTTTCTTCTGCCAAAACCTGCCCCAAAACGCCCAAATTTGCATTGGACAATATCTCCTGGTCCGAATGGGCTAATGACCTGACATTTTCACAGATTTATCATAAATACACTTTTCCATAAATAACTGGTAAACAACGTTACCAAAATTATATTTTCTGCCAAAATGGTCCAAAACATAAAAATAGACCTGAAAATCGAACATTTTGGCCTACAATCTCGGCACTGTGAATCAGCAGAACAACAGTAATGGACTGAATAGTAAGAATGTAATGTATCATTATCATAAATTCAGACGAAAATTCGATTTTATCGATAATTTGCCCAAAATGGCCGCCAAACGTGGAAAAAAACGTCCAAATTTTCATTGACCAATATCTTCTAGTTCCAATGGCCTAATGACCTGAAATTTTCACAGATAATAAACACACCTTTCCACAAATAACTGGTAACAAACGTTTACCAAAATTACTTTTTCTGCCAAAATTTCAAAATACAAAAAATAGGCCTGAAAATAGGATATTTTGGCCTACGATCTCGGCACTGTGAATTAGGAGAACACCAGCAATGGACTGAATGGTACGAACATAATGTCTCATTCTTATAAATGCAAAAGAAATTTCGATTTTATCCGCGGTGAGTCCACAATGGCCAATAAGCGCGATCATTTTTAAAATCCTAGATCTCATAACTGACAAACGATTGGTTAACATAATGTTACATCACTGTACTCCGTGATCATAGCGGAATGACATAGGCCTACAGGGCAGCCTATATGTCTATTACAAAGTATACCGTTAGGCGATATTTTTTTTGTTAATGACAGTAGTGTAGGCTGACACTATATGGACAAGCATTTAACACTGAATTCTCCATACCCCAAGACTACCACTATAGGGACAAAATTAACAAAGGATTCTCCATATGGTTTTGTCCCTATAGTGTAAATGTCCCTATAGTGTCAACATTGGAGGCAGGAAAAAGATTTCAAAATCTTTTTCCTGCCTCCAATGTTGACACTATAGGGACAAGGATAGGGATTATGGATTCACTTTAAATCAAATATTTTCAACAATGAAAAAATATGACAAGTGTCTAGATGATTTTCCAGATTCCAAATCTTTATTTGCACTCATGGTACTAGATGATAAAAGAACAATATTTAGTACCATAATTGCAAGAAAAGCTTCAGGACAATTCAAAACTAAGTTAGACAAAATGTTTACAGATATGTTTTAAAAATTTTTTCCTGCCTCCAATGTTGACACAAAAGGGACAAAAATGACACTATAGGGACAAAACCCTATGGAGAATCCTATGTTAATTCTGTCCCTATAGAGGCAGTCTTGGGGTATGGGGAATTTGTTGACACTATAGGGACAAAAATGACACTACAGGGACAAAACCCTATGGAAAATCCTATGTTAATTTTGTCCCTATAGTGGCAGTCTTGGGGTATGGGGAATTCAGTGTTAAATGTATGTCCCTATAGTGTCAGCCTACACTACTAATGATGCCATATTAGCGCCATATTTTGGCGATATTCCTATAGCATTAACGCGGTATTTTCAACGGGTTGTGGCGAATATCGCAAGACAAACACGGGCGTGGCGCGATGTTTTCATAGCCATCGTTCGTAATATTTTGGATGAAAAGAGAGGAGGGTGTAAACATATAATTATAAAGGACGATTTCAGCCATGCAGGCTTTTTTATGTTAAACGAACCGGGGTAGTCAATCAACGACGATATAAAATACGGGTGATGTAAAATGAAATAAAAATATCCCTGAAAGCAACGAAATGGCCTACTTAAATGTAAAATTAGCCTATATTACAATTTATTTTAAAAAAGGAAACATAAATTCCCGAGCTCCGCTATTAAACTGTATCTGATCAGACTGAAGTTGCAAAAGACCATATTTCCAAATCACAGTTTAAGCAAACTCGCCAACGGTCGAGCCCATCTCGTTCGTTTGAAGAAGAGGGGGGGGGGGGGGGTGGCTGCACTTGTGACTGGGGAGCCAAGCGGGCTTGCTGTGTAGCACATGTCTATTGGGGCATGCAACCCATTACACCCGTTCATATTTCCTGAATTAATTGGTAGGCCATGGTCCAGATCGAACAGGCCCAGGGAGAGCGCCACCAAACCGCCTGAAACAGAGAAGACAGACAGGCCACAAAGGCACCAAGATTCAGCGCCCAGGAGTAAAAGTGGGGAAGGGGAGGAAGAGAAAGGACGGCCATAGCCAGAAGACTACCTCAGGGGTCGGGCGTGGGGCGTTAAGGTCATGATTGTCCCAACCAAGTCCCAATAGCGAGATTCGGGGGCGGGGTGGCAGTGAGGCCTACTGCAACCGTGTTTCTATGGCCCAGGCGGACTAAAACTTAAATGTAATCTTAACCTACAGGGGCGTCACTGCCAGTGATTTAGCAGGCCTGATCGTGCCGGACTTGCAATATTGCTCACTTTTACTTATGACATCCGACTTTTAGTCCTTTGCCGAGTGATATGTGGACGGCACACAACACTCCCTTTCAACAAATGAAGTGCGTCGTGTCCTTGGGCAAGGCACTCAATTCCGATTGCCTACGTGGGGGCAAGGTAGCGCTGAGCATCTGACTTCAACCAATGCCCACCCTGCACTCTAAAAAAATACAATACATTTTGGTATTTCAGGATACCAACAGCATATGAGATACCTAAAACACCGAATATAGATAGCCTCTCCAAAATTTAGCGCCAAATGGATGGTTGTGGAATACCAAACTATCGATAAACAGGAGTTACATTCCCTGCATATCCACCACTTGAGCAACTTGGCCGCCAAGCTCGCGCGCGTCGTCTATATCAACTATGGCAGTTTCGGTGGAAGCCTGGAACCTTGGACACGTGACTGAATGGCCCATATGTTGGGAGCGGGATGGATGACTTGGTGCAAACTGTATTTGACTGATGTGAGTTGCAGTATGTGTTTAATATCTGCTGAAAGTTATTAAAGGAACTGCATAACTGCATAACTCAATTTTTCTTCTCTCATTTTCTTTTCATAGCGACATGATTTGAGGTGTTATCTACACAATAAATATATCTTGGCCCGTGATGGAGGCTGGTACTTCTGCAGCTTTTCATACTTCGGTTTTTTTGGATACCTCAATGGAGCAATATTTGATCCTACCTGTCCCATGTATATGTTGTGAACATGAAAGGGATGGGGAAGGGGGGGGGGGGGGGAACTAACTAAGTACCTGTGCAGAACCACAATAAAGTACCAAAACGAGGTACCAGACAGTTTTGGTTTCTCAAAGTACCATTACAGTTTGGTTTCTTGGAGTACCAACAATGTTTTGGTTTCCCGGGGTACCATAATTTTGGTACGCACACGGGACAAGTTGAGTACCACATTTGGTATCACAGAGTACCTAGAGTTTTTAGTGTGCTTGTGTGAAGTTAGTTCGTTGGGGAGTCTGACAGTTGCTCGCCGCTGCTCGGCGGTTCTCTCCGGGTACTCCGGCTTCCTCCACACGTCAAACTGCCGATACGAGGTGAGCCTGGCTGTTGGAAGTGTCGTTAAACTCCAATACATGGATGAATAAATAAATAAATTGGAGGACAAATCGTCCCTGTCCTTGCCAAGTTTGGCCCAGACAATCGCGGTGCTAACGGGGAGAACATGCCGATGCGTGTTAATGGAATTTACCTTTTCGAGTCCGTACGGCGGATGACATAGATTACCACTAAACCACCGCAGGAGGGTGTTTTCTACTCAACATTTTTTCAGGTTTAAGGGATTTGCAGAAGGCAGCTCCAGCGGGATTTGAAAGATTGCCAGTGGTTCCTAAACTTTTACTCATAAATGTAAGTATACGTCGGGTGGGAAATTCACTACACAACCGATAGCGCAGAGTTCGCATGAGGGGGTTAACCTTCCCCTACCCACGAAAACAATTCTTAAACCAGTAAGTGAGTTGCAACCTCCATCCCACCTCTTTGTCTTCTTACCTCAAACACTTACGAGTTGGAGGGAGAGAGAGGGCGCGTTTCTTGGGGGGGGGGGGGGTGGGTGGCATCGGGTTGCAAACGAACCCCCTTTTACATTTTTTTCAAGAACGTAGAATGCAAATGAATCCCCAAAAGCCACCAGAGAGCTCTGTTTGATAAGAAATTTAAAACCCCCAAACCCTGATCTGCTCGCCTTCGGAATCTGCCTGGCGTAACCCTGGTATGCCTTTTTCATCAAAGTAGAGCCACTTTTGAAAAATACCTTATGACCCCTTGAAAAGATGTACGAGATTTACCGAAGTAAAGTTGACCAATTTAGATATAATGGGATCCACAAAACGAGACGGCCACGAGAGTGGGTTAATGTTCTGGTTGGAAATGATTGGGTTTCTTAAAAATATTATCTCATTTTTGGCTAACTAATTTTTTGTGAACCGACTTTATTTTGCTTTTGGACGTTTTCATTTTCACACTATCCGACACACGGTCGATGATTGTATAACGAAATTTGGAAACTTTTCGCAGCGTAACTAAACGGTGCGGTAAATAAGTTCCGGCTTGTATATCACCCGTTGAATACAGAATCATTTATATCATAGCGGCGATACCGTTGAATACAAGGGTTTAAAGTTTAATAGATGTGTAATAAATATAGCTTTCAGACTCACCAGCCAGTTGTATAGCTTGTGTTTTGGTGATTATCAACAAGCCACTGTCATTTTTAATTACCTTAATATACCTGATAATATCCCCCTTCCCTTCATTGGCATTGTCACACGTAAAGGACGTTAGAAACGAATACTCGAGAGCATATCAGTTACAAGTAAAAATATTTCCCACTAGTGTTGGTGCGGTCCCCTTGCTCATTCTCCCAGTTTTAGAGCAAGGGAGTATCTGCCCTCCACCCCCCCCCCCCGCGCTTCCGGTGCACTTGTTATGTTTGATTGCAATGTCCAGTCATTCCACAGAACAAACGACCAGTTAATGTCCTCAGATTTTCAAGCAGCTTCTAATACATGAGTTACTTGTTTTTTTTCTATAGCTATTGCTGATAGGTTGCAGTTTTACTTCCGACCTACACTTCTCCCCAGAATAGCTTTTAGTTGAGAAGTAAATTCAACTCAATTGAGTTTTCGTGTTAATCTATATCCCAGTACTGCAGAAAGTCAATGCCTCCACAGTTTGCAACTGTAGCTATGAGAATGTCGTCCCTCGAGTAGGACAAGGCGCCATCTGCAATCTTCTCGCCTTACAGATGGCACCTTGTTCCACTCAAGTACAGGGGCGTGGCTAGAGGTATCTGATTGGGGGAGTGTAGGGTAGTGAATTTCCAATTATGGGGAAGGGCCGGGAAGGGGGAAATCCCGGTTTCTCCCCATAGTTGGAAATTCACTACCGAGAAAAAAATTAGAATTGAAGGCATGAAAGGGGGCATAAAATTGATTCTCGTAACTGAAATGCCGACACATTAAATTTTATGATACAATTATCAGGTTAGTATTATTTGGTATTATTCTGGGAATTGAATATATGCTAAACAAATGCTGAGAACTTTGAACAATTCACACTGTCCTAACATTAAATTAAATCTTATGCAGGAATGATCAGTTTTCGATGTTTCATCATTTGTAACTGTGAATGATGGAATTAACTAAGGATAACGATTATACATGATGCGCTTTTCTTGAAGTGCATTTCGAGGATTTTTTTTGTATTACGATAATAGAACTTACTATAGAAATGCATACTTATGATGCTCGATATTGCGTACACTGTAGTTGTAAATAGTAACAGTTGGAATTTTTGCCGATTTGAAACCGAGTTGGTATTTTGGGAAGTAAAGGAGACATCAGCATTGCCAAAGAAGCTCTAAAAGCCAGATAGATGGAATTTTCAACTACTCATGACTTGCCCTCCGAATTTCCAACTATAGGAAATTTTGGCCAGGATTGTGGGGTGGAAGAGGGGGAGACCCCCCTCCCCCCACCCCCTCCACTCTCGCTACGTCCCTGCTCAAAGGACGAGGTGTTTCCGAGTGGGAGCATTCCTATTTCTGTCTTTGGATAATATTTTCACCAATAGATCACTGTGATAAACTGAAAATCAGTATGGGGTGTTAAACCTGTCTTAAGTTTAACAATCCTCGCTCTCAAATTACTTGGGAAATAGTTCATGCGTTGAAAATGTTTTTTTTCTGGGTCATAATTTGACATATGTATTGAGGAAACTGCCAAGCGAAACCGAAACCCGTTTTGACGTTTTGTTATCTTTCACACACAATTAGATTCCTACAAGTAAACGCTTTACGTGTGACTAAAATAAGCGGTTGCACAGTTTAACTTCATTTAGAGAGATTGCTATTCCCTCCAATATTTTGTTTCGGCTTTTCGAGGGTAGTTTCTTAACTAATTTTCTACTCAGGTAGGTGCATTGTATTTAAAAAAAGGGTAATGTTCTTATTTTTATTACACGCCTGTTCTATGTAATCCCCATCTACAGCAACACTAAACCGTGCTTAAAATGAAAACGGAAATCGTTGGCGGACTCTTTTATTTATTTATTTATTTATTTATTTATTTATTTATTTATTTATGTATTTATTTATCTATTTATTTATTGGTGTTTAAGGTCACATATTTCTGCACAATGGCCAACCACGACCGTGACAGTTTACGGGTGGAGGAAGCCGGAGTACCCGGAGAGAACCACCGAGCAACGGCGAGCAACTGTCAGCTCCCCAACATAGCAACTCCACACAAGCAGGGTTAGCATTGGTTGAAGACAGGTGCACCATCGACGTGCAGTACGCCTTAGTACATAGCGTCACCGTGCCCCCTAGTCCAAACTTGGACCCACAGTCCGTAATATAATTTTTTGGGTTGGTACGGCCTGTAGGTCCAACGCTCTCGATCCCTGTGCTGTACCATACGACCAGCAAACGATTTACTTGCTGGTCTATCTCGCCTCGTGAGAACAATATGGCATATCCAGAAGCTTTTTGTTATTATGTGACCGAAAGAAGGATAATTGTAAAAAACAAAAAACTCTATGTCGGAAGCGCTTGGTCACCGTATTGTTCAGAAACGAAAGATTCATATCATCGAAGTGGTTCGAGAAAATGAAGTTGGCAGCCATGTTTTGTATTTTTAAACATAATGACGTCATTCCTTCCTAGGTTTCAACCAGGGATTCCCTGATTGCAACCAATCGCTTAAGGAAGGAATGACGTCATTATGTTTAAAAATGCGGGAGTAACCCCGCTGAATTGCTGAGAGTCCTTCTAATAATTTTTTTATAGATGTAAAGGTGTGTAATAAACACAGAACGACACACGCGTGTGAATGGGTTAATCGATATGGCACTTGTACCATAGCGGATAAAACTCGAGGCATGCGGCTGCACGTTCTATCCTTCCTCGCTGGCACTCGTGCCGTATCGATTAACCTGTTCATACGCGAATGCCGTTCTGTGTATGAACCCTACGTTCTGTTTCAGAATAGTTTGTTGACTATTTTGTATGCCATGACATGGATTAGACAAAATGTATAGTACAGATGGACAACTTGCGAGAGACGGTAGACTGGGAGTGCAGTGGAGGCCATTGCTAATCGTATGTACAGCACGGAGCTTTTTCGCGTTAATTGGTTTAGATGAAGCAGTCGTAATATCGCCAATGCAATATAGTCAAATAGCCATACCTTCGAAATGATTAAACAGACAGCTTTAATCAGTGTGTCGCCACAGAATGGAAGTGTCAAGGTTGTTGATGGAGAGATAGGAAACAGCTTCAAAAGAAAGTACATGTTGAAAAAAATATATCTTATTAATTGGTAAACGTCTCCCACTTTGTCACCCCCACCCCGATCGATTATTCACGAAAACACTCCTTATTGGGAAGAGTTGGAAGAGATCGTTCCGAAGAGAGATCATGGACACATGCGTGACATAGCTTTGAACGTGCATATTATGGATGGTGGGGCGTCATTACATAATACGTAGAGTCATCTGTGCGGCTTAAGTTTTCACGTGCGTGTCCTGAGGATCAAAATGGGCCTAGTTGGATAAAGCTACTATTGACGCACACTAAACCCACAATCCTGTATTCGCCACTGCAATCTAATGTCCGGCAAACGTTCTAGATTCGATTCTTATTCGAAACTTTTCGATTCGATTGGAAATCATCTCCAATATTGGAAAACAAATTCGAGTCCCAGAGAATTCTTTGAGGTCAAACATTTTGATATTGTCGACAATCTAAAGATAACAACAATTCATTTTGCATTTTTCTGAAGAACGAGATTGTCCGTGTCAAGTCTAACACAAATTTAGTCGCAAAATTCCTATAAATGTCATTTGAAGCGAAAGCGGAGATTGCGTTACTTTATGTTGCACATATGTTGCCCCTTGAGGGACCATGACGCCATATGCAATGCTAAGGCATTGCAGATGGCTTCTTGTTCCACTCATTTCACGATATATGGTTTTGTATCGTGCTCCATGGTCAATTCTGGTCAATTCTCGTTCGAATGTAGAATCGCTGCTAAGGTAACGGTGGGTTTAACCCTTTACCCAACGCAGACGATATCAAAATTTATTATTTTAAATATAAATTTTTTCAAATTTAAAAAAAAAAATCAACAAAACCATATCACGTGACCCCTCGTTGGAACGAGCTCGTTCCAACGAGGGGTCACATGATATGGTTTTGTTGACATTTTTTGAAAAATAATGTTTTCAACTGCTGAATTTGCATATTACGCGGGCGGATGCGGGCGATTCGTTGTCGTCTCTAGAATATTAACTCTTCAAACAATGATGGTAACTTCCAGGACAGCTCAGTATTATTAATTTGGTTGGAGAGAACAGGGACAATTGTAACACGAGTCATTTGTATATGACATGGCTGGTATCCACTGCGGTTTGAGAGATGCTCGAGATTTGCCCTCTCTGGAAAGTGGCGACAACGTGGTATATTTGATACTCCACCGAGTGTTGCCGCGATTAAAAACTTTCAGACTATTGGAGAAGGAAAACAAGTTTTTTTAACCTGTCGAGTTAATTTTTTGACACTTTATTAAGAAACGTGATAGCCACCAGAAAGGATTATAATATATAAGGTTGAATTGCACTTTCGAAACATTATACATCTCTCTCTCAAATGGGAGCATGCGTTGTAAATATATTTTCCCTGTAAATATTCTGCAATCGTTGTGGTTACTTGACCATGCAGCGGGGGTCGGTTGTAACAAACACTGCGGGGACAATTTCAACATATATTGCGACCTACTCTCTGGCTGTTAAATTGGTGTTGGGTTTATATGAACAATACACAGATAGACATGTACGTCTAAAGGCGCGGAGACGTTACGCTGTACACAACACTAGTAGTTTTTTTCTTTTTGTTTGTTTTTGGAGGGTTTTTGCCTTTTTTTTCATCGTGACATTTCCGCCACAGGTTGCCACATTGCTGATGTCCTGAACGTCCAGGTGCTAAATCGATAATCTGATTTTATTTTCCTCCAGTGCTGTTATGAATATAACAATAACATGACTTTGGAGGGCATTATGGTTCATTAGCGGCCCTGCAGCAATGATGAACAGCTCGAGGGTTTATTAAAGGCCCGAGACGAAGTCGAGGGCCGTTAATAAGCCCAAAGGCTGTTCATCATTGCTGCAGGGCCGCTAATGAATCATGATGCCTGACAACAATCATGTTATTACTATTATTACCAGGCCGTTGTAACGAACGAACGATGATTTTATCAGTATACTTACAGTGCGACCGATTCACAGTGCAATGAAACTTGTTTCCACCTGATAGTGCTTCATT
This sequence comes from Pictodentalium vernedei, assembly GCA_031216915.1. Taxonomy (NCBI): domain Eukaryota; kingdom Metazoa; phylum Mollusca; class Scaphopoda; order Dentaliida; family Dentaliidae; genus Pictodentalium; species Pictodentalium vernedei. The sequence goes on from CM062296.1 coordinate 175,282,288, forward strand.
TCAGCACAGAAATAATCACTAAAGTCAGTTCGATATTTCTGTTTCGATCATGCGTTCGACTTCAGTTCAGAAATACCAAGGGACGTCATCCGAATGGGAATAATTCATTTGACCACGGAATCTAAAAATAGCCGGGCCGCAGGCCGCTAATGGTTATTTATACTATTATGGCCCGCGGCCGGGCTCCGTCAAATGACGTCACTGAAATTATGGAGTTTTAACGGGCTTCAAAACTTATGTTAATCGACTAGTAACTTATAGATTGAGTGGTAATAATTGAAGTTTTCAGGATGAAAATCAAACCGTGCCTCTTTTTGTTAAGCCATCATATATACTATTGCCTCTTACCCCTGCCAGTGTTACAAGTGGGCACGATACGGGACAGTTGTAACAGCAAGGGTGACCATAGAAAGTGACGTATTCCTCATAGCCTGCGATTCGTTCGCAAATAACAAGTTCATAATATTTTATCGGAAGGCCAAGTAAGTTCAGAACGCAAAAGGTCCCTTCCATTACCTCCCGATTACATGGTAATCGTGGAAAACCAAAAGGTTACAGTTACCATCGGTCTCCCCTAAAGTCTATATTCGTACTTGGGGAAGACCAATCATTATTTTCAACGTACAGTCTTGGGGGCTGCACGTTGAAAATCTTAATTGGTCTACCACAGAAATTTACTGAGCAACTATCTACTAAATGAATACATCGCATCCAGCGATTCAGGGCCAGAAAAGCGACCTTTCGTTTTCAAAAGGCTAAGAACAGACAATGTCAAACGTCATAGTGATACACTAACTGCATTCAAATCGATAGCTTCGAATAAATTAAGTGCCGACAGTGTGTTTGTAGTTTTAATGAAAGGTTCACGAACTGGCCCGTACCGAAACTTTTAGACGAAATACTTTTGGTTGCCTTATGAATAGGTTATCCAGTATTTCAGAAACACGTGATAAGTTCGTCTATATGTACTTGCCAGCCTGGACGCGCGGTGGCGTTGCGGTAACCGGTTCTCGTCAGATCACCGAAGTTAAGCAACGTCGATCCCGGTTAATCATCGGATGGGTGACCGTCTGAGCGATCGATTCGGACTCCCGCGTTGTGTTCTTGGGCAAGGCACCTAACCCCGATTGTCCACATGGGGGCGTGATGACGCGTACTAAGGCGTCCTGCACGCTGATGGTGCGCATGTCTTCAACCAATCTAACCCTGCTTGTGCTGAAGTGTGGAGTTACGTTGTTGGGGAAGCTGGCAGCTGCTCGTCGTTGCTCGGTGGTTCTCCTCGGGTACTCCGGCTTCCTCCACTCGTAAAACTGTCACGGTCATGATTAGCCATTGTGCATAAGTATGTGACCTTAAACACCAATAAATAATAAATAAATAAGTTGCGAGTCAATGGTAAATATTATAAGTTGCAGGAAGTTTCTTGCCAGGTATGGCGTCATGTGAGGCGAAGTGAGATTAATATTAGGAGAGGCCGTAGGCCGAGTCTAATGTTCATCGCGCTGAGCCTCACATGACGCTATACCAGGCACGTAAACGTCCTGCCACGTATTGATCATGCCACGAAACGAATTAAATAAAAAATAAAAAGCTCCGAATCGCTTCATTTTGAATATTTATTAGCAAATTGTCTTTTATTTGCACGAAAATAGGTGAAAACGTGAGGTGGGAAAATTAATTCGGAAACAAAATGGCGCCCAGCAAAGGGAGGTGTATGGGCTCATACACGGTCACTGACAGTGTATGGACTCAATCCAACAGCCCATTACCTATTGAATAACCTAATTTCGCGTAGTCCACCGATGCTATTAGAGCACGTTGATTGGTCAAATTAAACAGGTGGCATGATAAACTCTTGTACACATATTGGTACTGGTTTCAACTGGGAGGTAGACATCATTAGTAAGAGAGCCGTAGTTCATGACAAATGGGAAGTGGATTCGATTCGAGATTCTTGATTCGCCGGACCCTGCTGCAGTGCAACAAATTTATTACATTTGGGTGTAAAAACTCACGGGAGTGATCACACATTCGCGCATGCTCTAAACGTTTAAAAATCAATACAATTAAATTGTGTAGACATGTAAGTTGTCAATGAAAAAGGCGGGGGTGGCAGGTGTAATCTGTATCACTTTCTGGTTTCGGTGGTGTGCGGGAAAAGAATTAGAAAATGAAAACTAATAAGTTTAATTAAAATTACTTCAGGTTTATATTCCACTGGTTTCCATGATGAGTGAGAAGATATATACTGGAGATGATTATGAAGAAATGTTTGATATTGACTTTTATTTGGAGGTAACATACGGATCAGACGGTGTCACATCAGCATCTCGGTTCCATAACACGTGGATAACTGAGATCGGAAAACAAGGTAGGCGTTTTTTCATTCAGTTTTTAACCCTATGAACACGCATTTCCTGGTATGGTAGCGCCTTTGTATACACTTACTGTGAGATGGGTTTGTCCAATATCAATTTTCAGGGAGGATAAATTTGTAACTGCGGTCTGCTGCCATCTGGCTGCTGACTGCAGTTATTATTTTATCGGCAATGCCCTGTGTTTTGACCTTTTATCATTAGACAAAAATGGGACGAAATTATGCCTTGGGCCGAAAAATCGGCCTTAGGAGTTCAAAAGGTTATTCTCCCATTTACGATGTTTCCATAACGTTGGGACTTCGGTCATAATGGATCCGTGCATTTCCTTACTTGGCATATTAATAGGTAGCGGCTTTAAAGGCGTTCAATCATAATATACTAAAAACTCTGACAAACTAAAATATTTGGGCATCATGTATTTATACCGTACAACCATTTGCACAATAAACACAGGTTTTTATTTTCCATTTTGATATTCTGATTCGAAACCAAAGACATTTACGTTATAAACTCCCCCCAAAAGACGAAAAATCAACAACATTCATTCCGTGTAGTTATACAAATGCATAGGCACCGCACCCAAACTATCACTTCTTATTTATTTTGTATTGGTTAAACATATCATACTTTATTACACGCCTGTTTTATGAAACCCCTATCTACAGCAACACTAAACCATGCGGAAAATGGAAATCCATTCCGCAAACGTGTGTGGAACGGAAATCGTTGACGGACTATTTTTAAATAGATGCAAAATTTCACTGGAATTTCCTACAAATCGTGCACCACAATTACAGATTGAATCCCTTGTGACAGCTAAAATCGCCCCTCAAGTTCCAGTGTGTTCTATGTGCCAATGGGCACATAGAACACATTGGAACCCAGGGGACGAAATTGTAACACGGGTACCCCTCGCAAATTTGGTTGGCGATAAAATGTGTTCTTTTCGTTGATAGTTGTCAAATGAATTGCTGAGTGTCCTTCTAATATTTGTTTTTATACACGTGAAGGCGTGTAATAAACACAGAACGACACGCGTGTGTGAATGTATTAATCGATATGGCACTTTTGCCATCGCGGAAGGATAAAACGATAGGCACTCATGCCGTACCGATTAACCCATTCCCACCAGCGTGTCGTTCTATGTATATGTTCTGTCACTGAGTAGCCAATTATAACGTCTAGTTGCTTCTTGATGTGTATTCCTTTGTGTCCTGATGGCATATTCCATGCCAACTGAGCCACCAAGTGGTAGGGGCTATATTCGTTACTTGGGAGAAGACCAATAAATATTCCTTGGGCCGCACCTTGAAAGTTGTGATTGGTATACCACACGAATTCACAGTGCAGCTACTGTATGACGACCCTGGACCATAATACGGCCGTTCAAAGGGTTAAGATCTCTTCCACCCTCAGCAGTTATTGGTCCTGGTGTTATATTTTTTTTCTAAAGTTTAAATGAACAGTTTTAAAAAGTATTGCGCAGACATGTTACAGTTTACATATTACCGCTTGTATGCGTATCTGGGACTTACAATAATCGGAAGAAAATAAATGTGCGTTTTTAATTGGCTGAAGTTTATCGAGCATTTTCTCTCAAATAATGTTGCTCGCTGTTTCTGAGACGGAAACTTTTAGCAAGCCGAAATAATCCACTTACGTATCCTATCATATAATTGCATAAGGAAACTCTCTCCGCGTGGCTTTGAACCCCGGCCATGCCATTGTAAATAAAGCCATCTACTTCCGTATTGTTGCGTTTTCTCCTCTTCTATATTACGAACACAGTATGTCATCTATGGAATCTTTGATTATTTTTGCTAATCCGGAGCGCAAAAGGTTTTTGAACTGTTCGGCACATATTTTAAAAATAAATATTAAAGCTTGTGCGAAAATGGGTGAACACTACATTGTATGGCAAATCTTTTTAAATTGACCCGGGTTTCGCTAATTTAATGACCCGATTCCTGGCAATGTTTGTTTAAATCCTTTACCCAACGAATCGCCCCTATCCGCCCGCGTGATATGCAAATTCAGCAGTTGAAAAAATATTAATTTTTCAAAAAATTTCAACAAAACCATATCGTGTGACCCCTTATTGGAACGAGCTGGTCGAGCTCGTTCCAACGAGGGGTCACATGATATGGTTTTGTTGAAATTTTTTGAAACATTTGAAAAAATGATATTTAAAATAATAAATTTTGATATCGTCTTCGTTGGGTAAAGGGTTAAAAATGTATTCTGCAGTTGAGTGACCTAAAATGTGAAGAATAACTCGATGATTCTTCGGGCATGCACCATTTTTTTTCCAAAAGTCGTGTTAATAAAACTGTACAGCTACTGGTATATCGGTCGAATATTCTTTGTACGGCTTCTTGCAGTTTTCGAAAACAGTCCCTGTCGAGTTACTCGCCCAACACTGCAAAAAATATAGGTTCTCTTTAGAACCAAAACTGGTTCTAATCTTGTCCCTGAGATGGAACCAGCTCTGTTTAAACAGTATTTAATTCAAATCAAATAAATTTACCAAGATCACCATTCAATTTTAACAGAATATTACATGAACTGAAGTAGATTCAGCACTAAACGTGGAGCTTATTCAACGCAGTCGCCAAACATTTTGAAACAAAGGAGATATGAACAGTTGGCATTTCGAACCAGTTTTGGTTCTGTATAGAACCAAAACTGGTTCGATATGCCAACTGTTCATATCTTCTTTGCTTAATAATGATTTGAGACAACCTCGTATAAGCTCTAAACTTACGGCTGAAACCCCTTTAATTTATGTTTAATTTTGTTACTATTTAATGTTAATCTTTATAAATTTATTTGATTTGAAATAAATACTGTTTAAACAGAACTGGTTACATCGCAGGGACAAGATGAGAACCAGTTTTGGTTCTAAAGAGAACCTATATTTTTGTAGTGTTCTCCAAATGTTTAACATTTGAAAATTGCATTTCATTTCAACTTTAAATCACATATCGAGGGCTGTATTCATATATACATGATTTATACAAGTTCAGACGGCCAAAACAGCTCAAAAACTGTAATTCTAAAAACAAAAATCGAACCAGTTCTCACAGGAAGACCACAGGCGTATCTAGAGATAAAAGGTTCTCCTTGACGGCTTGTATCCATCCTAAGGCCACACAGTAACAGTGTCTCACCGTATTAAGTTGGGGGTGTGAAGGTGGTGGAGTGAGGCAAATTTTTTGGTTTTGTTTACTGAAGAGAGTTCTTAACAGGGCCCAAATTTTAGTTTGCACCAAACCCAGCAGCAGGTATCGAGCAATTCGCCAGTGTCATACTTGCCCTACGCAGTCCTCAGGGTCCCGGAAGGTTGGAAGAGTGGTTGGGAGAACAAGCCATCTTGAGGTGGCAACCTGGAGAGCGGTTCAGAATGTTTCAATTGTTTAAATATAGTATCGAAGCTCACGTTTGCAAGGTTACATGTAATTCGACGAATCAGGGTCTCGATAAAGACAGACGTCGAATAGCCTTTGCGTCGAATTTAAATTCTATACGAATAATTGATTTCGATGCCTTTTTAATGCGTCGTCTGTTTCAAATTAAATGCTGGTAGACCAACTTCAGACGAATTACTCAATAATAATAATATTTTTGTCGCGGTTCTCGTGTAAGGAGGGACCCCTGTGCTCCCAAATGCCTCCCTATTCCCATGCTTCTTCTTACCTCCCAACATTCGGAGATAAACTGCTTGATGACATTCCGTGGCCCATTCTTCCCAATCTCTCAGTTTAGCATATTAACCCTCTCATTTATATCACTCATTAACCATATATCCTGCATTCACCCATCCCATTTCCCCGTTATTCTCCTAGTGAATCTTATTCTGTTAGACTGGTATTTTGGGAATTCTAGTAGAAAGTGTGCCAGGGCCTCCATCACGCCAAAATTACACATATGGCACTCCCTTTCACGTTTTCTTTCAATTTTCCTTCTCAGTTCCAGGAACCGCGACCTCAGCTTAAATAAGTTTTCCTCCAAAGATGCCATCTAGGTACTCTTCAAACACTGGCTTCTCCTTATCAAGCAGGCCATCCAAAGACCTCTTTGATTTGACCACCTCTCGCCAATTAAGGTTACCATCCTCCATGACTCTTTCTCTGGTGATTTTTTTACCCTGGATTGTCCCTACTTCTAAGTCCGAGATCTCTAGTGAGTAATTTTCTTTTAATTCCCTCACCATTCACTCTATCTTTATATTTAAATTCCAAATATGCTGGAACATTACTTTACACCATCGGCTGTCGGGGAGATTTACCAAATAGTTAAGATAACAGTGTTTCAATAACTCTATCCTGTCCTTGGTCCTCATCCACCCAAGCTCCCCTCTATTTGCTTCTAGTGCTGCGGCATTACTCGACCCAGTTACCCATCAGCCTGCATCGTTCCGTACCGTATGTTATACTTGGTAGACCCACAATTTCCCAAATGGTTTTTCCCACGGAAACCCTATTGAAACTGTTTTTCCCTTTAAGTTTCCTTTGGGTAAGGATTCGCTTCCCTTTCATAATCAGTTTATTCGTGTGGTCTCTGCCTCTTCCCGTGATGTTTATATTTACCCCCATATACTCGTAGTCACCTGTCTCTTCTACACTAAGAAGTTTGCTGCTACCTTCCGGAATACAGAAAAAAAAACACTTTCCACCTTCGAGTAGGATCCACTTTACGGCCCGCGGGTATAACTTTGCTTTTGCTTTAATTTAGTTCGTGTCTCAGTTTGTTCTTATATCTCCCAACAATTGCCAGCATTTTGGCTAGCCCCACTCCACTTTCGGACACTATCACCATGTCGTCTGCAAAAAAAGCCCTGGGATTTTCAAGTCCTTAATTGCTACCCTCTCGTCACTATGCAGGAGTTCATCTAAATCTTTGATGTACAATGCAAAAATAATTGGCGAAATGATACACCCCTGTTTTAGGCCTATCTCCATAGGCACACGTTTTGTTGTTATGTTACCCAGGCTAAGTTCACTTTGTACATCTTCATATGATGTTTCAGAATTCCAACAAACTCGCCCCAAGGCCTGGGCCTCAAGCTTTCGCCACATAACCTCCCTCTGTACTATATCGTATGCTTTTGAACATCCCAAAAGGCCATAGACATCTTTTTCTTTCTGGATTTCGCGGATTCTGTCATTTGAGATAGCGTGAAAAGATGGTCAGTGACTCTCCTTCCCTTCCTGAAGTCATTCTGAATCTTTTCCCAAAAAAACCTTCGCCTCGATCACCTTCTCTAGTCTCCCATACAGGACTTTACAGAACAATTTTCCAATGTTGCTACTGACATAAATCCCACGATAATTGTCCAATACATCCTTTTCCCCCTTTTTGTGTATAAATGTAACGTTACTTTCTCTCCACTCTTTTGGAACCTCTTGTTTTTCTATGGCTAAATTGAATAAGGCCGTTAAGCTTTTATAGAGTTCCTCTACCCCATTGTTAGAAGCTCGTTGGGAATTTTCTCCATACCTGCCGCTTTTCCGTTCCTTAGTTTTGAGACCAGCTTTCGAACCTCCTCGGATTTTATTTCGCCGCACACAAAGTTCGATAAATTTTCATCCACCTCATTATGGCACTCCGGTGGGTTTCCCATGCCCCACGTTTACAGGTTACCTTTTTCCAGTGCTTCACTAGTTCTAATGCGATTTGATCTTGATCGTCTGTATTTCTGCCTTCTGTTTGAATTGTCTGTGAATTACTTCTTTTGTTCATTTTAGTCGCCCATTTTCAGAATACGAAACCCGTGTCATTCTTCTCATTCTTATGAGATTGCAGTTTCGCACTCTTCGATTATCGTCTTTAATCATATTCACTTTATTTCGTGCTTGTTGGAATTCTTCGTTTGCTACCCTGGTCTCGTTGCTTTCCACTCCTTGAGCTTTCTACTCCTGTACGCGGTACCTTTGACTTTTCTGCCCTTTATCGCATTTTTCAGTTCGTCATTCGCTCTGTGCCCATGTTGGCACCCTAATATTTCCTATACTTTCCTTCCCTGCCTCCACTAGGATCGCAACTGTGGCATCTGCCATTTTCTGGACATTCCCCCCTTCCCCGGTGTAGTTTCACAAGCTTTGTTTTAAATTTTGATTCAGACTTCTCCCAATTAGCACCCTTTGTGAGTACCCAAATCTCCTTGAAGCTTTTCTTGTTTCTCACTGGATTCTTGCCCCTGATAGACCTGTAATCTAGTTGAGGTCACTATCAAACTCCCTTTACCCCCGTCGTCCACTGCTACCTCTATCACCTACCTCCATAAATATGAGAATATAGTCGATTATTACTTTTTCTGTCGTTCCTCTCCCAGCTCCATTTCCCCTTACACCTCGCATCCATTTTCAAAATCTTCGGACCGAAGTCACTTGTAAAGTCCAACATCTTCCTTCCATTCCTATTAACCTTCTTATCTCCGCCCTGAATGCCTTCTTCCTTGTCCCCTATGTGTCCAGATTAACCTTTACCCATCCAATTTCTTCGGATACCTCAGCCGGGGTACTGGCATCTGCCAGATCTGTGATCAACAACGGTTTTAAATCGTCTTTGATGTTCATGCCAAAAAGGCGTCTGAAATTGTAACAAACGCCGCACTGTAACCGAGTGGGAACACAAATGCAAATGAGCAGAACAATGACATGCTAATGAGAAAATACCCATTAAACCGGTAAAAACAATGTTCATGGCGTAATTTCCCATCTTGCCAGTGAATACCAGCTTTTTCAAGAAATCAGATGAAAATCATTTAACCTTTTACCCAACGTAACGACCAAAACCGTCCAGAGCTATACTCAAAAATCGCCAATTAATTTTCATTATTTTTTTCATTTTTTGTCTCAAAAACATTGGATATGACACCCTCGTTGGAACGAGCTCGTCGACCTCGTTCCAATGAGGGGTCATAACCTATGTTTTTGAAATAAAAAATAAACAAAATAGTCATTCAAGAATGATTTTTGCAAGTGTCGGCTGCTTTTTATGTTAAGTAAAGTGTTAGTTAATCTATCTTGATTATGCAACAAGAAAACTAAAACGTGGAAGAATCGGATTGGGGACTCTGTGGTGGATACAGGACTACGGGTAAGTGGCACAAGGTCTCCTATACCTGGAACCCGCACCAAACATTTTGTCGGAAAATTTTTGGTTCGTTGGGAACATGTTTAAGGTTTGGTCAGGTTTTTTTTTGGTAAATATTTATTGATATTTTGGTTAAACATACGATTTTATATATTTATAACAAATCGAATTTTGGAGCCAAAAGGCTAGAAGTTTTGATGCCCAATCTGAAACCAGTCGACAAAATGTTTTTAGTTTGTCGAATATTTGAACTCTGCAAAAAGCTGTCTACGCCCGTGTCGCTGACATCTGCAAACGGTTTACAGTGATTATTGGGTACAAAGCGTTCACGAGCAGTATTTAAATGTAGAGCTTATTAAAAGGCCCCGTCCTGACTTTAAACCACATATTATAAGGAAACATACGCAATCATGTTGAGCACCGATTTTCAGTATCAGCTCCAGAGATTCAAGATTTTATGCTCGAGGTTGGGAGGGAGGCGTCAACAGCCACCCCACGCCTCCACACCTCGTCGCCGGAAGCCAGTTCCCAGAGACTCTTACAAAACGTGCCTATAGCAGGAGATATGACTGTGTACATGTAGTACGGTATTGTCACCGATAACACACAGACGTCCAACACCACGGGTAGGGGATGTCAATGTGTTGATACAGTTGATAGTGTGCGTCTCATATCCACCCATGATTCTCATTGTGGTGAGTAAAACGGAGATTTGGTCAGTCCATGAGAAGGTTTTGCGTGAAATGCGCCGGGCAAACCATTTCTTGTCGTCCTCCCTTTCCTCAAACACATACACAGACAAGCACAGCAGCGGATGTTATAATATGTATGTTAGGTGATTAGTTTGCGCACTGCACTGTAACGGTAAGGCGGATTTTTTCAATCGGCCGTCTGAAACGACATTTATTAAACCTTCAAACAAAGGTGGCATGTTCCATGTCAGTAACTGGGAGAGTCCAAATCCATTATTTGGGGGTAGACGACCAATTAGTTTTTTTCAGCGTGCAGCACCACTGGAACGAAAAAGCGGTCTCTCGGATTCAAAGGGTTAATCCTTTACCTAACGTAACGGCCAAAACCGGCCAGCGCTATTCTCAAAAATCGCCAATTAATTTTCATTATTTTTTTTCATTTTTTGTCTCAAAAACATAGGTTATGACCCCTCGTTGGAACGAGCTCGTCGAGCTCGTTCCAACGAGGGGTCATAACCTATGTTTTTGAGACAAAAAATGAAAAAAATTAGTTATTCATGAATTATTTTTGCAAGTGAAGTCTGCTTTTCAGGTTAGGTAAAGGGTTAAGCAGGAATTGCACTTAACGATAACGTCCGTACAATGCAGAGACGGCGGAAGCTCAATGAATGTGGAGGAGGGGGGGGGGGGGGGCACAGTTATTCAAGGCTACCATGGTTCAGCCCAATGGGAGGAAAAGTTACAACCGTATATCGGTAAATGTACCGTAACACGCTATAGTGTCTCGTTTAGATGAGCATGCCGCTGTGTGATCAATGACCTGTCCTGTCCATTTCTTCTACTTCAGGCATCTTCCAACCCGAAGGCTAGTTGGAAGATAGTCGAAGTAGAAGAAACGGACCGAAGGTGAGATTCATTGGCCAAATGTTGTTTAGATTTTAACTCATGCATTATATAACCACGCAACATGTGCGAACAAAAGTGTGTGTGTATGTGTGTGTGTGTGTGTGGGGGGGGGGGGGGGGGGGGCAGGTGCCTCTGTGCTCCCTGGTTCCCTGGTATAATGTTTAAATGGGTTCTGAAAAGTTGAGTTGCCTCATTTATTCTTTACGCAAAAAATTGTGCGAGGAATATGAAAATACACGAGATCGTTGTCTCTTCTGCAAATCCCCCCATCTTCTCATGCCTATCCTGTATGTTAGCGTGTGATGAGCTGAAATCGTACACAGGCTGTACATTCTCTTAAAAAGAACAGCTGGGTACATAATCGGATAATAGAGCGTGTGTTCGACAGTAGGGTGGTGGTGTTTTCTATGTTTTTCTGACGAAAAAATTATCGCTCAGCAAAACTATAGCTTCCATTCTCCAGAAAAATGGAAGAAATAAATAAACAAATATATAAATATATAAAATGATATTAGAAAATCTCATATTTTTTTTAAACAGCTGGAAAGAGTTGGTAGCATCACTTCTTTCATACGAGTTTTGTGATGAGTAAAATAATGTCTGCGTATAATAAACCTGCTCAGATCGGAACATGGAGAGTATTTTGCGGCACTCCCACGCCCTGATCGGGCTTCCCCCGAGTCTCCAGCCGCCAGTACACAATACACCCCTGGTGCTGTACGGAATTTTGTGGGAAGAGAATTGAATTCAAGGCGACAGAAGTGCGCCGTCTGTTTCGAAACACGAATTGTGAATTAAACTTCACTCTAGTCGGAATTAAATTCGACGCGACGATAGTGCGAAGCCTGTTCCGGGTCGAAATTTCTCGTCATCGGTTTTATATTAGAATTCAAAGTGCTATGCGTATGTGGCGCCCACTTTTGTAATAGTTGGTCCTTTCATAAAACGTCCCACTTTTGTAACAGTTTTTGGCCCTTTTGTAAGAGGTCCCCACCATATAAACAGTTTTTGTCCTTTGTAATAGTTTGTTCTTCTGACCGGGAAACATGATTTCGATTACTTTCGAAGTTTCTTTCATAACATTTGGACCCTTCTCGATGGGTTCGAGTTGGACTTTGAAAATCGAACATGGCAAACATCGGATGAAAATTCCGATGTCTGGTTTCCTGCGCCAATGTATACCAAAGCCAAACATTGGTTGAAAATTTCGATGGCTGGTTTCCTACACAATGCATGCTAAAGCCAATCAGGCACCTCAGCACAACGACACTCTCACGACCCACCAGGCCTTCTATTTAAGCGGTGGAAATGTTATTGGAAAGACGACTAGCTCACTCGATGTTTCCCGATTCAGGGACACATTTGTGTTCACTCCGTCTCATCGTTTAGCGAAAAAAATGCGGGGCAGAGGTGCGAAGGCCCAGATCTACCATATCTTCTTTCGGTGGAGCGGACAGATAGACTGGACGCCAGAGAGAATGGACTAGAAGTATGTCCCGAGGGTCATTATTTGGGATGAAGTATGTACTGTTCCAAAAGCAATCCGCGAAACTTACCTGAACTGGCTAGAGCAGAAAGGTGTTCAGGTAGTCTGTTGTAGTGGCCAGGGCCAGCCACGTCCTATCGCAGGGGACATGACCCATCAGGTCATATAGCCTATAATGGGGAGATCGAGGATGACCACATGGCCAAACACGAAGCTCAGCAGAACCGTTAAGAAAAGAATTAGTATCCAATCAAACGGAGTTCATTGCCAAGAGAAGCACAAAATCCTTCCCGGTTGTCTTGTATGGCGCTGGTGTTTTGGAGCTATGAAAGACAGGTGATCTGTTGCGCAAGAAGGTCCGAGATGAAGCCCCCGCTTCGCTCCTGCCCCATCCCCACGAGAGTCGGTGATAAAACATTCCGGTCACTCTTCCTGGCACCCTGGTCAACGGTCGGCGATTCTATGAAGCCCTCGTCACCAACGATGTCGTTGATGTGACCCTTCGTCATACCATTGACGCAGTTGATCGAAATATATATGGCGTGTATTGGGGCCTTGGTTTAGCACCCAAAGCCCACTCCACACAGGAGCTGACAGTAAAAGCTCCACAGAAGGTTTGTATCATCGATGAAGGAGTCTCTTACCATGGCCCCAATAAATTGTTTGCGGTTTTTATCAAGATGTGCGCTAGAGTTTCAGGGATTTTATTTTTGTAAGCACAGTAACCCGCCTCCAGCATCGCAAGATACAGCTTCTCTGTAAAACCATAATAATATATAAAAATATATATTATACATACAATGTGAAAACGGGAGTTTTTTTATTTATGTTCTAGTTCCTGAGTTCCTATCTTCCCGTGCCCATCTGTTCTGTGCTCCATATGAACAAACAAACAAACAAAATAAAACAAGTAAACAAACAAATAGTTACTTGGTGAGATTATAGGCAACAAGTGCTTCAGCGTCCATTCCTAGAATGTCAAAGGCAAGTGCGATCCTTCTGCGAATCTGATGGCGTATAAAAATCTGAAAGTTGAGACGCAGGGCCGAGGGAGTGTAGGGTTAAACGATCGCCACCAACAATCAGAGCATATTCGCACAAAATCTGGTCAACATCATTGGAAAGTCGTACGGCTTGCACTTGACGCCGAAGTTCTTCGATGATCCAGTCTGGTGACTCTGTTCCTTTTCGAGCCCATTGGACTTGGGAAGCTTAGAGCTCTTCTTTGGTCTTGTCATAACGCTTCCGCCCGTCGTCGATACCTGAGCTGTGTAACGTTAAAAAGAGGTAGTTTGATCCACGGAATGCAAGAGCGTTCACTAGGGCGACCCGACCAGTGTCATAAGAGAAGCCAGTGCTACTGTAATAATATAAATTATAATTATGATTACTTCAATATATCGGCTGGCACGATACCTTGCTTCAACAGCATATCTTTTCTCATGAGAATCGAGAACAAACAAACCCACATCTCTCTTTAGAGTTAAACCAGGTTTCGGAGGTGGATCTCAATCGCCCTTTTGCCTAGGCGCGCATAGCTCATGGCCAAGGCGGATACCACAACCGAGTAGTAGGCCATATTCACTAGCATACTGTGCTTGGGGAAAAAAACCTTATCATTCCATAGTATAGAACGGGTCAGAGTCAACCTTTAGCACTAGACCCTTGATGTTTAGCAACACATTGTGCATATGTGTTAGACTCGGGGACTGGCACCATTGGTGACGTTACTACGTAACATGCCTCACCATTAAGTGGCTTTCGTTGGGTCAGCAGCCATATGACCCTTTTAAATACCAGGCCACCGTAGACGTGTGTTGTGGGGGCACGATGACGCCGTGTACTAAGGCGTACTGCACGTCGATGGTGCGCATGTCTTCAACCAATCTAACCCTGCCTGTGCTGCAGTGCGGAGTTACGATGTTGGGGAGCTGGCAGCTGCTCGTCGTTGCTCGGTGGTTCTCTCCGGGTACTCCGGCTTCCTCCACCCGTAAAACTGTCACGGTCATGATTAGCCATTGTGCATAAATATGTGACCTTAAAAACACCAATAAATAAATAAATAAATAGACGTGTGTTGTCTTGTGATTGTCCCTAAGAGGGCCACCGTTCCTGACTTCTCACACTCTCATATTGTTCAAGCACGTCATTATCTAAAGTCGAGTTTTAAAGTGTGTGGTCGTGATCTCGAATTACTCGTTTCCTAAATTACCGACTAGTTTCTCGAGACCGGTCGACATGAATTTTGTACTATCTATGAAACGTATTTCTCTCTTGACTGCTGACATTTCTCCATCTATTTTTTCTTTCTTCTTTTTATCTACGACTATCCATTTCACGAAAGGAATGTATTGTGCTCTGCGCGATGAAGTTTATATTTCCTTTGTTTGCACTACCGAGATTCTTCACGAACAGATTGTTGTCGTAACTCGACAGATTGTGAAATATTACTGGAAAGAACTTAGCATCTCGACATTTTAAATTGCAATAACTGTGTGCGGCACCTCGAAATTTACCCGTGTAGTGATCGTGATGTTTCACTTTCTTGTATTCGGGTTCTAAAGTTTCGGTGAACGCTATTCAACAGATGTGACATTCGGTGGCTCTCTCGTACAGTTAAAACTAGAAGTCCTGTCACGAACTGTGCGCGTATCTAGGCTTAATTGTGCGTAGGAATTGCGCGCAATTGCCATATCGAATGGCACCCAAAGCATGGCAGGTTCTCTTTGTTACCCATAGCAAACACAAGCAATGTTTCTGCCAATGGACCTCCGGGTTACCCGGAGGTCCCTTGGCTGAAACTTTGCTTGTGCACAGGCCGTATGCGCAGAAATTGATAGCCTTACCATCGTCATAACGCGTAGATTAACGTGCAAATCGACGTGCTATTTGTGCGCATGTCAGGACAGGACTTCTAATTTTAACTGTAGTCTTTCATTTGCTCGTCTGTGATGATCATCTTCGCGGTAGTTTTAAATTGCTCGTGTATGTTTTTGATTTCAGATTCCAATTTTTCCACGAATTTTTGAGCCACTTCGTCACCATCCGACTGTTTCGTGTAGGTGTGCGGACCCGAAGAACATATTCATTGTCGAAAGAACATTTTATGTAAAAGCACTAACAAGACGGTGTGTGCTTCTGGTATTTTTCGGTACTCTAACGATCGTCGAGCTGACACAAACTCATTTTCATCGCAAAACATTCGAAATCAGCAAGCACCATAAAGATCACTCTCATATCTTTTGTTGCGATCTATGAATTTACAGTAAGTGTGAGGTTTTGGAAACGCATTGATCTGAGTGGCAATATTCTTCGTGACGTTCCATCGATTCTTTGCCTTGGAAGGAATTCAAACAGTTAAAACAGGGAAATCTCTTTTCCTTGTGTTCACGGCGATGGTAGGATTTTGATTTTCAAAACAATCGATGTCGCGTAGCCGAGTCAGAAAATTTATTCCCGACCAATCTATATTCATGGAAGTCTCGACATACGTTGATACTCTCAGCGGATTCGTTTCGACGGGATATGCAGTTAACACTAGGAGTCCTGTCATGAAATGCGCACAAATGGCACGTCGATCTGCGCATTAATCTACGCGTTATGACCATAGTAAGGCTATCAAATTCTGTATATATGGTCTGTGCACAAGCATTGTTTCAGCCAATGGACCTCCGGTTCCACTGGCAGAAACATTGCCTGTGTTTGCTATGAGTAACCAGGAGAACCTGCAGTGCTTTGGATGCCATTCGATATGGCAATTGCGCGCAATTGCTAGGCGCAATTAAGCCTAGATAAGTGCACAGTTCGTGACAGTCCTTTTAGTTTTAATTGTAAGGCAGATGTGACAGCCCATTTGAAGCATTGACTGTCTTCTTCATTTTCCACGTTGACCACAGTTTTTTTTCCCAGTGAAATGAGGCAATTCTGTAAACGAAAACGTTCTCAATGGATCGTACTTGTCGATATGAATCTCTAGATTCAATACTTCTCCGAATCTCAAACTTCTACCTTCGTTTTGATACTGCGCCAAAGATTGTATTAATCCACAGCTACCTAATATTTCTTTTGTTCTCTGTCATGAAAACAAGCCCTATAAAATCACACCAAGTACGGTTGTGATGAGAACAGCTCAGTAAAACAGTACCAATATCGGGATATTGGGACGGTTTTGAAACAGTCCCAATAACTAGATATTTGTACGATTGTCACGGTACTGTAATCATAACCATTCAAAAGTAAAGATGCTGTAAAGGAGGTGTGAACAACTTTCTAAAACATGCATTATCGACAAGCTTTTCTCGACAGAGCTACTGAATTGAGTGTGCATCGTGTCCAAATTATAATGTACTTTTTAATTTTTTGTTGCTTTTAATAACCAACAGCCCTGGTAACCTAAAAAGGACTCCTGTGGAAACCTCGGAAGTGAAGCAGTGCTTGTTTGCTGTGGTAAACAAGTTCAGTTTTACTGGTAAAATAGGACCTGGTCACCAGTGCCCGGGGTAGAAGTCCCCTAAAATGGGCAGCATGGGTGTAATCGATTGGCTAAACTTGACTTTACACCTTTTTTGCGGTCACAATTAGCCATAGCTGTAGTAAAGTGACCTTAAACACCAGTAAATAAATAAATAACCTAAAAAAACTCCCTTTTTCAAATATTAAGACGGCAATCAGGCACCACCACCCGCCACCCCTGAGGGAAAGCGAACTTCTTCTTCAGATAAAAAAGAACTATTCTTCCAAATGCTTTAAAAATGAACGATTATTAAATTTATCTGCCGCACTTTCGATGAGGGATTGAATAAGCGTTCCACCCTTGGGCTGAGACATTATATTAGCGGGAGAACAAATTACGTCATGATGTGAGTTGACTTCGAAGCCACAGATCTGTTCACAATATCTGAACTCCTGATGCGTGTCATAACTTCAATAGACTTTCTACACTCTAAAAAAAACAATACATTTTGGTATTCTAGAATACCACCTGTATATGAGATACCTAAAACACCGAATATTAATTGCCTCCCCTATATTTTGCACGTATAATACCAAATGGATGGTTGTGGAATACCAAACTGTCGATAAACAGGAGTTACATCCCCTGCATATCCACCACGTGAGCAACTTGGGCGCCAAGCGCGCGCGTCGTCTGTATCAACAATGGCGGTTTCTGTCGAAGCCTGGGACCTTGAAAACGCGATTGAATGGCTCATATATAGGAAGCGGGTTGGATGACTTGGTGCAAACTGTATTTGATTTATGTTAGTTGCAGTGTATGCCTTTAATATCTGTTGAAGGTTATTAAAGGAACTGCATAACTGCATAACTCATTTTTTCTTCTTTCATTGTTTTCATAGCGACATGATTTGTGGTGTTATCTACATAATAAATTACCTTGGCCCGTGATGGAGGCTGGTACTTCTGCAGCTTTTCATACTTCGGTCCGGTTCTTTGGGTCCCTCAACGGAGCAATATTTGAGCCTACCCTCCCATGTATATGCTGTGTACATGAAAGGGATGGGGGAGGGGTAAGTACCAAACTTTGGGTTTCTTGGAGCACCATAGGATAATTACTTGAGTTCGGTTCTCTGGAGAACCATAATAAAGTACCAAACTTTTGGTTTTCTAGAGAACCAAAACGAAGTACCAGACAGTTTTGGTTCCTCAAAGTACCATTACAGTTTGGTTTCTTGGAGTACCAACAATGTTTTGGTTTCCTGGAATACCATAATTTTGGTACCCCACACGGGACAAGTTGAGTACCACTTCTGGTATCACAGAGTACCCAGAGCTTTTAGAGTGTAGCAAGCAAACAATGGGTTATGCCCATTTTGTTTTTCGGGGGTAGAGGAAGCAAAAAGTGTTTTAAAATGTGGTTTTACTTGTCAAACTTTCTAAAATATAATTTTTTTGACTTTTGTTAACATTGAGGGGCTGTGGATTAAATCGCATATACCACTATTTTGTGTACTATATGGGTAAATAATCGTACTTTTTAATTGAGCTAGGCTGCGCGTTTCAAATGAAAATTACATTTTTTAGCTCACCTGACTGAAAATCAGGAGGAGCTTAAGTGGTCACTTTCTGTCCGTCGTCCTACGTCCGGTCCGTCGTCCGTCCGGCGTGAAATTTACATTATCGACTTCTCCTCATAACCCACTGGACCAAATTGAACCACATTTATCATATGTCAATTCAAGTTTGTTCAATTAAAGTTGCCACGCCCACAGGGGGCACCACAAGTGGCATTACCCTGATAGCACTCGTAAATTGTTTTCCAAAATTAAAACAAAACTACTTCTCCAGAACCATCAATTAGAATCTTCAGATACTTGGTATATAACATCTCGTGTGGGGTGTGGGGGGGGGGGCGGGGGGCGTTCAAGACGATTCAAATCGAGTCCCTGGGTTAATATTTGGGCCTACTATGGGAGCTCGAATTTTGACGTGCAATTTGAGGAAATTACTTTAAAAATCTTCTTCATTAGATCCACCAGTCAGAATCCTTTCATAACAACATCTATTGGGGTGGGGGTGTGTGGTGGGGGTGGGGGGGAGGGTGTCAAATTCCAGTTTGTTCAAATCGATTTTCTGGGTTTATATTTGAGTTCCCTATGGAAGCCCGAATTTTAACTTAGAGCAAAATGAGGGAATTTCTTTTAAAATCTTCTTCTTAAGATTCGCTGGTCAGAATCCTTTCAGATTTAGTATACAACATCCTTAGGAGGGGCAAATTTACATGTGTTCACGTTGGGTCCCTGGGTTAATATCTAGGCTTTCTGTTGGAGCTCAAATTTTAACTTAGTGTAATATGAGGAAATTTCTTTAAAAATCTTCTTCAGATCCATCAGTCAGAATATTTCATATTTAGTATGCAACATCGCTAGAGGTGGGTTTGTTCAAATCGGTTACAGGGTAAACGTTTGGGCTCCCTATGGGAGGCAGAATGTCAACTTAGTGCAGTATAGGGGGACATCAGGATGTAGACGAAATTTCTACCAGCTCTTCTTAAAGTCGGTTTTCTGAATTTTTTGTGTCGTTTATGCAGAAATTGTGTTTCTAATTTTCGTTGGAGTGGAGGAGCACTCTTCTGCTGAATTTTGCAGTGAAATAATTCTCATTTGACTCTTGAAAACTTGGATATTTTGGATCAGTGAGCTGATACCACCTATTTTCGTTGCAGTCGTCTGTCACTAAATTTGAATAAATTACTGTTCTTCATGTTCTTGCATCTTTTCTTTGTCAGATGCAGTGTAGATTATTTTAACTATGTTACAAATACCATCAAATCAAGAAAAAAATCGACCATAGCTAACGAATCCAAGGATGTAAAACCAAAAAATAAAAGACATAGACAAGACTCGCAATTGGACGAGTCGATAAACTCATTAAATACTTCAATGTATGATATGGAAAATAAACTGTCAAAAATAAAACAAGCATTGGAGGGTATCCCAAACGCCGAGGCAATTCGTACTATTGTGAGTTCAGTGGTGGACGTTAAATTCACCAATTCTGAGAAATGAGCTCCGAGAACTTGTGTCATCAAAGTTTTCCGAGGTAGAAAATGAAATAAGAGAGCTGAAAATAGAAAATAAAACTTTGAAAGAGAATTCAAATAAAGTCGCAAGACAAAATGAATTTTTAATAGACAGACAGAAATAGAAAAGACAGCTTAGCACTCGCCCACACTTGCAAACAACACCGAACAATACACACACAAAAACAAGTTAAAAATGTGTGAAAGAAAGAGCTGATGAGAATCTTGAGTCATTGATGTGCGAAATGATCAACTCGCGAAACTTGGAAATTGAACTAAAAAATGATGATATTTTGGCTATCCACAGAATACCATCAAATGGAAAAAAGTGTCCGCGACCTAGTCAAATTTCAAAGGAGCGAAATCCGTAATAAACTATTTTTCAGTAGAAAAGCCTTGTTCTCTTCACCAACTGCTCACGGAGAGAGCATAACATTAACGAACAACGTAACGTCTTTGAACACCAGCCTTTCGAACAAAGTCGATCAGCATCAACAAGTCGATTTTGCATACCACAGGAACGGTTTATCTGGGCCAAATTTAAAACTGGTAAGCGAATGAAAGTTGGATTATTTGACAATATTGACGACATTTTATCAAAGGAGTGAACAAACTATAACCATACGAATCAACAATGTGGGAAAATATTACAAACGTTTTGTTGTGAAAAAGGTGTGAAAAACCTTCAACCCTCTTGACATTCACCATTCTCCCAAAGCAACATATCGAGAGCAGTCAAAGAGGGGAATTCAATATTATTTTTTAGTAAAGACCAACAGTACCTGGAGGGTATGTAACCGTATGTTGTCGATGGATCGCCCGTGGAGTGGAAATTCAACTCAAGCAATAACTGTGAATTTGTTGCAAGGCATAATGAGCACATGCACGGCTCCAGCCAGTGGACCTCCGAGAGAAAAGATAAAATATACCTGTGCCGTTTTTGATGGGGGTGGACATGGAGGGGTTTCGCTGGCGCACGTTAGGGACATGCGAAGTATCGAGATTCGACTCGATTCGATTTCGAATCTTAAGTTTGATGTTTGGTTTGATTCGAAATCAGCTGTCCGATTCGTTTTCTTTCGAATTTTTTGACTGGAATTTCGCCTCGTATCAATCATCTTAGTATTCTCACAAAAACGTATAACTGAGATGGAAACAGTACATAAACAATGTTAAGAATAAATTGAGTGTAATTTTTGGTACATTAACATAAAAAGTGTCTGTACCCATCCTGCCGTTCATGCTAATTCTAGTTTCGCTAGTCACTATTACTGCCGAAAACCAATTTAAAGTTCCCAAAAGATATTGACAATGAGCTCACGTTAGTAGGGTGGAATGGGGGATACGAGCGTACCACATTTTATGTCTCGATCGCACCCCACAAAAACTTAGTTTTTTTCGAGCAAATCGCGTTCATCACGATCGAAATGTATGGATTTGTACGATGCGATACGTACACGATCACATCGTCACTTTTTTCTGGGTTTTACAGTGTTTGCGGTAGACGAGGCATCGTGGGTTTAACGTTCAATTTCTCTAACGATCAACGTGGATCCGACTAAAATTTCGGCGGAATTTTAACAAACTCTGTAAAATGTCCCCTCTTAAAAATCCACTTTTAGGTGCGCTCGTAACTTTTGACGACGACCGTTCTCGGGAAAACGCTCACCTTTTCGCAGAGGTAACACGGACCCGCCATTTATGGGATTTTTTTTCGACAGAATACCACCAAAAAAACACCACCGATGCGGGTGAAACACCAACGATCCAACGCAGATTCCCACGGAAAAAACAGAGTCCAAATCGAAGTACTAAATCATACAGAGTTATCTCCTAGATTTTTCTCAAAAAACCAAAAGCTCGAAGAGCTTGAAATAAGTAATCACCCAATCACTTCACTTTCCTGACGCTAACTAACCAATCAGATTTCTTGATTCCCATAACCTATACTTAATCATACAAAGTTATCTCCCCTTATTACAAAGAAGTCCTATTCGATTCTTATCACTGGATTATTCAAGGAGATAGGGGGCGCGGTGGCTCAGTTGGTAGAGGTGCAGGCTGCAAGCCGAGAGGTCCTCGGTTCGAATCCCACCTTTGGCAATCGCGTTGTGTCCTTGGGCAAAACACTTCACCCCCATTGCCCACGTGGGGGCACGGTGACGCTGTGTACTAAGGCGTACTGCACGTCGATGGTGCACTGTCTTCAACCAATGCTAACCCTGCTTGTGTGGAGTTGGTATGTTGGGGAGCTGGCCGTTGCTCGGTGGTTCTCTCCGGGTACTCCGGCTTCCTCCACCCATAAAACTGTCACGGTCATGGTTAGCCATTGTGCAGAAATATGTGACCTTAAACACCAATAAATAAATAAATAATTCAAGGAGATTATGAAAAATAATATTTTCGGTAGAAGATCATATTTTTAATCCTCGTCGTGGGGTGGGGTCACGACCAGAGCCGAAAAACGTCTTCCTTTTTACAAAGCCAGGCATGTGAGGTATTAATTTGAAGGGCTCGATGAGTACATTACGAAAATGACATTTTCTCATTTTAAGTGGGGT
Organism: Pictodentalium vernedei; assembly: GCA_031216915.1. Lineage (NCBI taxonomy): Eukaryota > Metazoa > Mollusca > Scaphopoda > Dentaliida > Dentaliidae > Pictodentalium > Pictodentalium vernedei. The sequence continues at coordinate 175,304,946 of CM062296.1, forward strand.
GGGGGTGACGCCCATCAGAAAATCGAAAGTTTCGAGAAGGTAGTCATGTGACCTATCAAATTGAAGGTATCGACGAGTAGATTAAGAAGATTATATTTTTGACCCTCGCCGTGGGGGTGGGGGTCACGCCCATCAGAAAATCAAAAGTTTCGAGAAGATAGTCGTGTGACCTATCAAATTAAAGGTATCGACAAGGATATTATGAAAATCATATTTTTCCCTTCTTTTAACGGTGGTGTTGTGACCATCTTGAAATCGAAAGTATCAAGAAAGGAAGTTATGCGACATATTAAATTGAAAAAAACAACAACTTGAATCTAATGCATCATTCATTTTGATGTCTATGTTCAAACACGGAAGTATGTTTTCAATATATGATTCTTATGCTAATTAGAGATACACTCACCTGTTTAACAAGTCACGCTGTGAGGTGTTTCATTCAATAATAACTCTGTGTACTGTACCATAGATTTCTCAATAAAATTATAAGTTGATCTTCTAACACGGCACGTTTCTACATTTTGAGAATAGCCTATTTCATTATTTCCCGAAAAGTATCAATGCAGGCAAACAGTTTTTTAAGGAAAAATGACCATGAGAAGAATCACATAACTGAACGAGTATACACCTTGATTAAATTAATTCAAGTAAAACCATTTGTCACGTGTTAGAAAAAAGATTTTGAAACAGTCTAAACGCACGTGTAGAAAAGTTTCCTTTTTTTTACAACAGGAGTTAAAATATTTTAAGATAGGTGGCGTTATATAAATACAGCAACAACAAAAAACAGTGTTTGCCATGTGCCAGAGTATGACTGAATGAAAATGAGAAAAAAACTCCTTTTAATCAACTGCTAGCAAAGCATTACACCGTTTATTGCGATGTTTATCACAGGTGTTCAACACGTGCAAGGATCATGAAAAATAGTGTATCAGACGTTTTTTGTTTAGAAATTATGTATTTTTTCCCATGATTATGTATATAAGAGAAAAAAGGTACGCAACTGCCTGGCTTGGAAGATTTCGACCTGTCTTATTCAAACTCGCAGAAAAAAAACAAACTCGTGAATTTGTAGTCACGATATTGATGTCATCCAGCAGCCAAGACATTAAGCTTTACGTTGATATAACACTTGCTCAATTAAATATTTTTTTAACGTTAAAACGAAATATATCTCGGGAACGACTCCCTTTTTGGCTTGGTCGGACACGGTTGTTGACAGAAAGTTGACTGAGGGGTCGTTCAAAACAATTGATCAAATATATCGAACGAAAACCATTCATTTTCTAACTACGATTGTCGCTATATTCTAAACTTCACCACTCTAATCATACAATACGGTATTAGAGCTTCAAGACCTCTTGAATATTATAAATTTACGATTTGTATTACTTTCAACACAAAACGTAAATTCCTTCCCATCACCATACTTGTACTGTACCGCATCGAATTTGACCTCACCATCATCCCATTGGTAGATGAACCCGAACTCGTCATCCGAATGGTCGATAATTAAAAATGAAGGATTCCCCCGTATTTTTTTCTATCACAAATATGGCAATCGACTGGAAGTCTACTCACTGCCGACAACCGTGTCCGACTAAGAAAAAAGGGGGAGTCGTCTCAGAGAGATATATTTCACCCTTTTCGTGATAATGAGAATTTAAAATCTTGTAAATTTTCACCATTGTTATTGAGACACATCCAACCTTGAACCTTATGAATGTTGCATGTCTTGACGTGTGCCAGTAATTCGTACTAATCTCGAACACGCGAATTTTAGGGGTTAGAAAATAAGGATTCATCATGGAATTGCTTTCGATGGGCGGAATGAAGCGCTTTCCCTAGTTTGGTTCAAGGGAAGTAACTCTTTAACAACTCAACCGTAGGTTCAAAGGAAGTAACTCTGTAACAACTCATCCGTAGGTAGAGGTTTATTATGAGGTCATCAGGGGCCATGATACCGATTAGGTTCAAGGGAAGTACCTCTGTCATCCGTAGGTTTCAAGGGAAGTAACACTGTAACACTGAGGTTTATTATGAGGTCATCAGGAGTCATCATACAGGTGAGGTTTAAGGGAAGTAACTCTATCATCCGTAGGTTCGGGAGAAGTAACTCTCAACTCATCCGTCAAATGGTTAGGTTCAAGGGAAGTAACTCTGTAACAACTCATCCGTAGGTTCAAAAGAAGTAACTCTGTAACAACTCATCCGTAGGTGGAGGTTTATTATGAGGTCATTAGAGGCCATGATGCGGGTTGGGTTCAAGGGAAGTAACTCTGTCATCTGTCAAATGGTTAGGTTCAAGGGAAGTAACTCTGTAACACCGTAGGTAGGTGTTCATTATGAGTACATCAGAGGCCATGATGAGTACATTAGATGCCATGATGAGGTCATCAGGGGGTCATAATAGGGGTTAGGTTTAAGGAAGTAACAACTCATCTGTAGGTTCAAGGGAAGTAGCTCTGTAACACCATAGGTAGAGGTTTATTATGAGGTCATCAGGGGTCATGATACGGGTTAGGTTCAAGGGAAGTAACTCTGTCATCCGTCAAATGGTTAGGTTCAAGGGAAGTAACTCTGTAACGCCAAGGTTTATTATGAGTACACCAGAGGCCATGATGAGTACATTAGAGGCCATGATGAGGTCATCAGGGGGTCATGATACAGGTTAGGTTGAAGGAAAGTAACAACACATCTGTAGGTTCAAGGGAAGTAACTCTGTAACACCATAGATAGAGGTTTATTATGAGGTCATCAGCGGTCATGATACGGGTTAGGTTCAAGGGAAGTAATTCTGTCATCCGTAGGTTCAAGGGAAGTAACACTGTGACACCGAGGTTTATTATTAGATAATCAGGAGTCGTGATACAGGTGAGGATAAGGGAAGTAACTCTATCATCCATAGGTTCGAGAGAAGTAACTCTGTTTGTAACACCAAGGTTTATTATGCAGTCATCAGGGTAGGTTCGAGGGAAGTAACTCTGTATAACAACTCATCCCAGGTTTATTATGAGGTCAACAGGGGTCACGATACGGGTTAGGTTCGAGGGAAAAGTAATAGGTTCGAGGGAAGTACCTCTGTAACACCAAGGTTTATTATGAAGTCATCAGGGTAGGTTCGAGGGAAGTAACTCTGTATAACAACTCATCCGAGGTTTATTATGAGGTCATCAGGGGTCACGATACGGGTTAGGTTCGAGGGAAAAGTAACTCTGTAACAACTCATCCGTCATTTGTTTTTATTTTCTGAGATCTCTCTCTATGGGAATGAGGAAGACTTTTTTAGGAAAAAAAAACAACACTTTTCTGATTGTTTTTTTTTATCCATTATATGACATGTCTATATTCAAGAGTCTTATCGAGCATATTTCCACTGGAATACTTTTAATAACGTTTTTTTTACTTTTTCATTCGATAATCATGCAGAGACATATGTTTTGAAATAGATTGCCTTTTTTTGAAGTTCATTATCACGGTATTATTCTCACAAAAAAGACCCCATTTCTTATTACTAATTTTTGTTGTCGATCACTAAGGCAAAAAAAAAAATAAATAATATAAAGTATAATTCGTTGTATTTTTTGAAAAAAAAAAAAAAAAAGAAACAAAAAATAAAAATATATATATAAAAAATTAATACTAGAAAACAAAAATAATGTAAATAATAATACACCATTTTAAAAACAAAAACAATCAGTGTTTTTAACTGATAATAGTGTTGTTGTTTTGACTGATAGGTTAGGGTTCTATTACGAGTACATCAAGGTCGCAGCTCTATTCCATTCCATCACTCGAGTCTCTGCTTTTTTTTTAATCAATTCAAGAGGTGTTAACCTCATCTGACGAACAATGTCTATGGAGAGTTTTATCTTAGTTCGCCATAGTGTCATCACCTGTTAGCACTGATTTTCCCCCATAGACAATCCTAGAGGCACTCTGGAAACATTTTTTATTCCAAACATGTTTTTAGGATATCTTGTTTCTACTTCTCTGCTTTTTCTTTTTAAAAAGCTAAAAAAAAAAACAAAAAAAATTATAAATTAAATAATAATCGTCATCAGATTTGAAAACGGTTTATAACTTTATGAAATATATTTTTCTCTTGCTGTTTGCTTAATTTTTTAAGCAAAAATAATGACTGTAAGAGTTTGTTGAACCTAGATTTTCTCCTTGATAAGTCGCGAAACACGATATCAAACGCAATTTATCTTTCTTGCTCCTCACGTTTTCGAGGTGTAAGAATCGTTTGCTTTTGACCAATCTCTCTTGAAAATCCAATATATGTTTGGTAAACAGATCGAACAATTTTTCATCGTTTTTACCTTCCAGAGGAACTTCGAATTCTCATCTTTCGCTCTCGAAAACCCCTTGATCTTTTCTCTCTTCACGTTTGGTTTCTGCAATCTTTCGCTTGGAACGTTTGACAGAAGATTGTGGAGCTTTTTTCACGAATATTAAATTTCCTTGACCCGCGTGCATGGTTTCGAGATGTTTCGTTTTATAAAATGTGTTTTCGCGCGATTTTTCGAACGCGTATTTCTTTACAAAAGGATTGTCGATCACGTAGTCTTCTTTGAAATATTGTATTAATTTTTTGTCGTTGTTCATTGTTTTTTTTGTTTATTATTGCTTTTTTTTATATGGAAACTATGATTATAACCATCAACTAAATTGTCCAACACAAAAAAATATTTCCAATACACCGCCCTAACTAGCACCCTCCCCTCCCCTTCCCCTAATCCTCCCCTCCCCTAATTCTCACCATGCCCTAATCCTCACATGCCCTAAGCCTCACCTCCTCTCCCCATCCCCCTCCACCCCTCCCCCTCCCCTTCCCCAATCCTCCCCATCCCCGTCTCCCCCTCCCAACCACCTCTCCTTCCCCTAATCCTCCCCTCATCTCCCCTTCCACTAATCCTCCCCTCTCCCTCCCTCTAACCCTAAACCTCCCTCTCCCCTCCCTCCCCTAATCCTCACCCTCCCCTAACACTAACCCTCCCTCTCCCCTCCCTCTTTCCCTAACCCTCACCCCAACCTCCCCTAATCCTCCTCTCCCCTAATCCTCCCTTCCCTAATCCTCACCATCCCCTTCTCCTACCCCACCCACCTCTACACCCTCCCCTCCCCCTTTTCCCCACCCTCTACCCCCTCCCTCCCCACCCCATGCCTAATCCTCACCCTCCCATCCCCTAACCCTCACCCTCCCCCTAACTTTCACCCTCACCCTTCGCTATCCCTCCCCTACCCTCCCCTGGTGGTTAGGGAGGTGTACAGAAAATATTCCAGAAAGCAGATTACAGCTGCCATATTGCGGTATGACAACTTTCTTGAACTGAAAACATCGGAGTGGAGTATTACCCTCTACAACGTAAACAATTTCTTTTTTATGTTATTATTATTATTATTATTATTATTATTATTATTATTATTATTATTATTATTATTATTATGTTTTTGGGGGGGGGTTGGGTTGTTTGTTTTTTTGTTTTTTTTCATATTCTTTTCTGGAGCTTGGATGAGGGGGGATACATCAGTGCCAAAATTGGAAAATAGTAAATTTATTGTATCTATCTTTACATTTAACCCAATGTTCGCTAGCGGGCTCCGTCCGTAACTTCTTGTGACCTGTAACGTCGTGCCAAAATGTTTTTGAATACAATGTCTCTGAACGGAGTAGACATGGAGGGGTTCGCTGGCGCACCTCCTGTCCCGCCCTGGTTGCATTATAATACCTAACTGAGCTGAAGAAGTTATGGGATGCCTCATCGATTCTTGTGTTTCCTCTACTACCCCAACCTCCTGCAGAAATTTCCCACAGTGCTAACTAGGCGGAGACAATTTCCACTAGTTTGGTTGACGTATTTAACCTTTTAGAAAAAATATCTATTCTCAGTTAGGTAACATCATAGCATATCCTTCCTTCCCCACATGGCCCCACCCGCCCCTTCTGACCCTCACTCCGATGTTAAGTGTTCTTGTAATTACGTCATTAATGTACCACACCCGTATGATGTACATAACATTTTTTGTTTTAATTTTAACCCATCTAGATATCCGACCACAGCTGCTGCTATATCAGCGAGCGTGCGATATAACCGCCCCACTGTAATTTTATTCTTAAATCTTGTGTTTAGAAAGCTCCGTTTACATGATAAATTTCGAATGCAGTCCCCTGCCTACCCCTTACACAAAACACCCACAAAAGTCGCGGCATGGATCATGAGAAACCGACTTTAAAAGATGAGCATCTCATTTATCTTGGATGCTACAGAGTCAACCGAAAATGTTTATGTTAATTCCATTGTTAATGTTATTTGTTTTTCCAAAATTTGTTAGTAATATTTTTTTTCAGATTTGTAGGTCTTTCCATGAACTGCTCTGTACAAATAAGTAAGCTTAGAAACAGAAAAATGACTGATTCACAACATAGTAGCTGCACATATACTCTTAAGTTATCTATAACTCACTTAAATGGCTAGCATAATAATAGGAAGCATGAACTGTCGTGTGTAACAGACCTGAGCCCATTCCCTCTCGATTTACACCGCAACTAGAGCCTGGTATAATTCTAATCGAAGCCAGCGCCTCCAACAGTCCTCCACAGAGAAATGCCCGAGCACCGGCCCCGATCAAAACAACAAGAGGGTCCCATTGAGGTCCGCAGTTTGGGTAAAACTGGGGGTTAAGAAGCGAGTTCTCATTCCTAGCGGGGTTTCTAACGACTAAATAACAAGAGAATAGATGATATAATATTTAATCAATTATAAACAAATCATTTTCAACTCTTTCCAGTACATTAGTCTCCTCCTTACTCAAGTGGGGGGATCTTGCATCATTAACAATTATTTAAATTGGCCAACGGGCCATTCAAGAAAACTTCTATACCAACAACCTTAAGGAGGGTTATCAAAAACGAGCAGGGCTTGTTTACCTGTGTAAACAAGCACTGCTCCTCATTATAGCTAACGCGATACCTTCCGCCAAATACCAGTCGCGAACGCTCAACCAATGCGCGAAATAATAAATAGGGTACTACCCTTACCCTATCCCAGTCGGGAGGAGGAGAGCTACAAATAGTTTCGGTTCTACGCACTCAAATGAGTTCCGCACCCAAAACTCCGCGCCCAAATCCTGTTCGAAATAACGCAATTAAAGGATTACCACTACCAAATACCACGGTTATCGCGACACAATCAATAACTATTTTATCCAGTGCAGACCTCTACGGAGGTGAGCTGGCCTACATAAATCGGATCCCAAACGGGTGGAGGGGGGGGGGGCAAAGGTCCCCCCACCTTCAACCAATGTGTGTCCCACTAAAGTAATCCGTCCATAATGTACTAAATACGGCCCATGGCTACGACACGATCTCTACTAATTTTACTATAATGTTGTCAATGATTGCCTACCTAATGGGGGGGGGGGGGGGGGGGGTATCTCGGCCAGTTAAAACTAGGGTAGGTTCGGACTACTCTGCCCTCGGCCCACCCGGTTGAGTCTGATACTGGCTGAGAAGTGTGCGTCCCCTCTAACAACATCTCAGTTAGGTCGCACAATTCTCAAGCACAGGATATTCAAAAAGGCAAGAAAAATATAGTGAATTCGCCTACAGACTCACCGGATCCGACGAGATGGGAAATTCCATGATCCTTCCCAAATCCGACTAGCAAGCTACATCAAAGAAATAATTATTTTCCATATAAATATCACTAAATGATTACCTCCAGTTGCCTTCACAAAATCCCAATTCTAATAACACAGAAACGATATTAAAACATGAAGGCGTAATCAAGCGATACATTCTTCCCGTAATTATCGCTATGAAAAAGGAAATTCGTGCAGCTAGTGATGTTTGAATTACTTGTCTCCGAGTATTATCATTTAACTTTTCCACGGGTACACTACCATCGGTCCCAGACTACTGAACCAAACCGAGACTTATTTACCGACCCTACCACGGCTGAATCGTTTCACGTGGCTTATCTTCTGGCTCTTATAAACAACGAGACATTTTTTCTCGGTGTAGGGATAAATTTGATATCACTTTTCTGGTAGACACGCATTCGAGCAAGAAAGTGGAAAATTGTTGGAGGAGCGAATGGGTTTATGAGGCTGTCTTTTGTTATCACTCAAGTTCGAGCAGAGGCGTTGCTATACTTTTCAAAAACACTTTTGGTTTCACCATATATAAAAGTATTTCAGATGAGAATTGAAATTTTATAATTCTGGACGCTACTATTAAGGACCAAAGATTAACCCTATCAGTTGTATATGGTCCCAATGATGATGGGCTACAATTCTACAATGATTTATTCTCCAAAATCGAAAGCATAGGTAATGATTAAAAAATAATAGGAGGGGATTGGAACGTTACACAAGATTACGAAAAAGATACAATTAAATATTAGCAAAACAACAACCAAAAGGCAAATAAAAAATTATTGAACTCAATGGAAACGTGTGACTTATTTGATGTTTGGCGTCTCGAAAATACAGAGGAAAGGCGTTATACTTGGAGAGGACCTGAAAATAAAATGGCAACCAACCCCCGGGGAAGGGTATTTGGAAGTTTAATAATAGCCTTCTCGATGATCCGGACTATGTAACTACGATTAAACAAGTCATAGCTGAAACAAAAGACCAATATACAAATGATAACACAGAAAGTTACACTATTAATAATCAGCTTCTTTGGGAAACATAAAAACTTTTGATAAGAAGGAAAAGTATAGCATACGCCTCTTCTGTAAAACGCAAGACCGTCAAAGCACAACAAGAAATAGAAGATCAGCTAAAAATTCTGAATTCTAAACTGGACAGGGGATGAGTTAGTGTCAGAAGAAATGAGCTCACTTGAGAATGAAATTGAAACCATTAGGGATAAAAAGCTTCAGGGAATAATAATGAGAACAAAATCAAAATGGAAAATAGAGGGTGAAAAACCAACCAAGTGCTTCTGTAACTTGGAGAAAGGACATTATACGCAAAAAACTATTCCCACGTTAATAAAGGATGATCTTCAACCAAACTAGCCATGCCTGTGCTGCAGTGCGGAGTTACGATGTTGGGGAGCTGTCAGCTGCTCGTCGCTGCTGGATGGTTCTCTCCGGGTGCTCCGGCTTCCTCCACCTGTAAAACTGTCACGGTCATGATCCGCCATGTGCATTAGTATGTGACCTTAAACACCAATAAATAAATAAATAATCAAATAAAGGATGATGGATCGGAAATTACTGACATACGCGAGATTCTGACCGAGCAAAAATCCTTTTATGAAAATTTATATTCCTCAAGATTACCTAAAAAGTATCCTCTTGATACAGATTTTATTGTTTTGACAAAACTAACCCCTTTCTTAACTTTTAAGCGACGACGAAAAGGAATCCGTTGAAGGGCCCTTAACACCTTCAGAAAGTTCAAACGCCCTTAAAACAATGCAAAACAGTAAAATCCCGGTTCTGATGGCTTCACAACCGAGTTCTATAAAAACATTTGGAACGACATTGGCACTTATCTAATCAATTCGCTGAATTATGGCTACGAACTGGAATAACTTTCAATTACATAGAGACTCGGAATTATTACTTGTATACCAAAACAAAACAAACCAAAACGATACATAAAAAAACTGGCGACCAATATCCCTAATTAACGTTGATACAAAATATAGAATCAGCTGCAATTGCTAACCGAGTAAAAAGAGTTCTTCCCAATTTAATTTCAGACACCCAGCTCGGTTTTATGAAGAGCAGTTACATAGGGGAATGTACCAGATTAACTTTCGATTTAAATGCTAAATGTGAGAAACTGGACATTCCAGGCATACTAGTTCTTATAGATTTGGAAAAGGCTTTCGACTCTCTGGAATGGACTTTTATCCAAAAGACGATGGAACTCTTAAAGTTTGGACCATCTATGATAAGGTGGTTTCAAACCTTTTACAGCAACATTTCTAGTTGCGTACTTAATAATGGCCATTGTTCTGAAAGATTCAATATATAACGAGGCGTAAGACAAGGTGGCCCTTTATCGCCGTGTCTTTTTATTCTTGGTGTAGAAGTTCTTAGCGCGTCCCTAAAATTTAATCCAAATATAAATGGAATAAAGATAAAAAAATCAGAATACTTAATAAGTCAATACGGTATTGACTCCACCCTGTGTTTAAGCGACGATGGATACTCTCTATACAATGTCTTGAATACGGTTAAACAATTCTCACTAATCTCTGGCTTAAGGGTTAACTTTGATAAAAAGGAAGTTGTTTGGATAGGTTCAAAGCGGGGTTGTGGTGAAACACTTCCAACAAGTGAACAAATCGTTTGGAATCATTCCAGATCATTCAAAATTGTGGGACTAGAATTCAATCTAATTATATACTAAATAATTCTACTACCAAAATGCAGAAAAGTTAAAAATTACTAAGCGACTGGTCATTTCGTAACTTAACATTAATTGGAAAAAATACCATCATAAAAACATTGGCTTTACCAATTCTGACATATTGTTTTATGGTTCTACCAGATTCACCAAAAGAGAAATTTTACAAAATTCAAAACTTTTTTTATAATTTCTTGTGGTCTGGCAAAGTCTAAAAAATTAAACGTAAAACTATTAGTGGCCTTTTTGAAAACGGCGGAATTAAATTCCCCATGTTGAAACTTTTAATCGTGCTCTAAAAATGAGTTGGGTTAAGAAACTAGTGGATTCATCCTCGTTGGCTGCATGGAAAACCCTCGTATTTGACGAATTAGAAGTGTTGGGAACTTATGAGCTTTGGCACTTACATAAAGAAGGTCTAAAAGTGGTTGGGAAACATGTGAACACATTCTGGAAGGACGTTCTTCTGGACAACAAAGGCACCACAACCTCTACAGAAATACTGGGTGAAACTATTTTCATAAATAATCAAATAAAAGTAAACGGACAACCTTTTTTTCAATAAAACTTGGTGTAATAAATGTATTTACTTCGTAAATGACCTAGTATCTGAAAAAACGGCCTCCTAACCTTCTCTGACTTCTCCAAGTATAACAACAACACCCCATATACAGTTTTTCAGGGTATTATAAATGCATTACCCAAATCCTGGAAAACTACGATTAGATCCAATAAAAATGCCCATTATTCAGGACAGAAACGCTGACCTGTTAAAATCGACCAATAAAGTCTCCCGAGCCTTTTATTATAAGTTTTTAGAACTACAAACAACACCTATTCAAACGCAGAATAAATGGAATGAGGTTTTAGATATAAACCTTCACTCTGATGACTGGAATTGTATATATAAAATCTCATTTACAATCACGGACGATACATATCTACGAAGTTTGCATTTCAAAATAGTCCATAAAATTCCATATACGAATTCAAAACTTTAAAAATGCAAACTCTCTGAAACGGAACTGTGCACTTTTTGATGCAATACAAGAGAAACAATACTTCACTTGTTTTTTGAATGTTCTGTTGTGAAAACAGTTCTTCTAAATTTTTCGAAACATTTGAGGAACAAGTGCGATGTTGAGTTTCCTTTAACCCCAAAATATGTTACTTTAGGCTACAAAAATGCCCATGACCCTTCTAATAACACAACAGACTTCTATATGTTTATCTACAGAAAGTTTGTTTATTCCTGCAAAGTGAAAAAGAGTCTACCTACCTGTACAGGATTTATTGCACAATTAAAAAATACAGAAATCTAGAACTCATATCCAAATATTCATACTCGAAAAACTGTACAATGAAATAAACCTAAGATGGGATACAATTAGTTCTCTGCTAACTGGTTTACCCATTTTATATCTTCTGTGGATCGAGTCACCTTCACCCTTTGCCAAGCATAATGTTTTTGAAAATATAATGACGCCTGCTCAAAAATGTCAAATTATTTTATTTCATTTTATTTATTTTTTTTTTATTCTTCCTTCTGGGGCGCACTTCTTCCCCTCGGTGGAGCGAATACGACGCGCTTGTTCCACTAAGTGTGGGGGGGGGGGGGAGGGGGGATTTTGTTTAGGAGAGGGGGATTGGAAGGAATCATGAAACTGTAGAGTGGTTTGTACATAGCCATTACGTTGGGCAAGGGGTTAAGGCATCTCCCGTAATTTTAGGTTAATTAGACATTAAGGTGAAAATAAATGCGTGTAATTGATGTACAGAATGGTTTGGTCGGTGTATTTCTGGTCGTGCTAACTGGTTGAGGGCTAGATTATTTTGGTGGTCTGAAGTTGGTGTTCAAAATGTGTTTATGACAGATATTTGGAGAGTTTCCCCAGGCACTCACCAGTAACTTGTAATAAAACAAATTTATATAAACAAAATAGTATTTGTGTTTGACTGACTATGAAACATAAGCAAGTAAAATGCTGGCTTTTGCTCCGGTACTCTCTTATTTTTTGTGAAAGCCCTTATACTGGTTTCTTGCACTCAACGAGTTAAATGAGGTCTCCCTCCACAAATAACCAATTTACAGCGGTCATTACAGAAATCGTTACACGGTCGCTACTCAACCATTCCAACAATTCTGGCGAAATGGAGAGGTTGCGAAAATGGAGTTTAGGCACAACGACAGAAATGCACCGACTTAACCATATATTTGTACTTGTATGTTCATATTATTTGCATGTAGGACCCTGAATCGCTAGCAAAACACACACGGCAGTATCTTACAACATCATACTTTAGACACCCCCTTCTCTATAGTGCAGCTACAAAGGAAACCCCATACCACTACAAGGGAATAACTAACTTTGCTAGTTTTGTGTTAAGTAAAATAACTTTGTGAAATTTAACCATAGAAAAATGTACTTTTGCTTGTAAATAAGAACCTAAGATCTGAATAAAAAATTATGAGAACCCCCCCCCCCCCCCCCAAAAAAAAAAAAAAAACCCTAGTGCAATATGAGGAATGTTTGTAAAAATCTTCTTCTTTTCCAAATCTGGTCCCTGGGTTGATATTTGGGCTCTCTGTTGGAATTTGAGGAAATTTCTTTTAAAATCTTCATCAAATCCACCAGTCAAAATCTTTTCATATTTGTTATACAGCATCTCTTGGGTGGGGGGGGGGGGGGGAGCAAATTCCACTTTGCTCAAATCGAGTTCCTGGGTTTATATTTGGGCTCCCTATTTTTAATTTAGTTAGATTCAAATTTGTTGAAATCGAGCCCATGGGTTATTAAGTTGGGCTACCTGTGTGAGCATGAAATTAACTTAGTGCAATATGAGGGGATTTTTAAAAAATCATCTTCTTCAGATCCACTAGTCAAAATCTTTTCATATTTGGTATACAACATCTCTAGGTGGGTCAGATTAAGTTTGTTCAAATCGGATACCTCTGTTAATTTTCGCTCTCTATTGGAGCCCAGAGTTTAACTTTGTGCAATGTGAGGACATTTCTTTACAAACCTTCTTCAGATCCACCAGTCAGAATTCTTTCATACTTGGTATATAACATTTCAAGGGGCATCAGATTCATGTCTGTTGAACTGGAGTCCCTGGTTTAATATTTGGACTCTCTATGGGGAGGGGGCGGAGGGGGGGGGGGGGGCAGGTTAGGTTCAAGTTTGTTCAAATCCATTTCTGGTTGTTTTTCCATACAATTTGACTTTCATGACTTCATTCCTTTGTGTTATTGATGAACCATGTCTAACTGAATGTGACCCCAAATACTTCTTTGAACCACTTTGTCAGGTGAGCGATGAAAGCCAAGGACCCTTGGGGCCTCTTGTTTATTAAACAAAAAATTGGTTTTAAATATTAAAAATTGGTTTAAATGCTTTCTTCTATTTCCTATATATATATATGTATATATTGAGAACAAAAATTCACTAAAAAAACAGTTTTTTTACTTATGTAATCTTTCGCAATGTTCGAGCTTATTTTCCTCGAGAAATCGACAGAAAATTCTGTTTTCAACTAAGTTAATTTTTTTTAACTTAAAGAAAATAAAACTTTAAAATCAGTCAAAATTGTTTTTCTTATTATATATAGGAAATGAAAGTAAATAATAAAATTAATTAAAAAACATTTTTTTCATATTATATATATATATAGGATATAAAACAATTAATTAAAATAAATCAAAAGTTTTTTCATATAATATATGTAGGAAGTAAACAAAAAGTAAATTACTAATAAAAATGGCAATGTAAAAAAATCGAATTGAAAAGACTTGCTTCATACAATGATAGTAAAACTTTTTATTTGAAACCTAATCAAATCCAACTGAAAGATGTCGAAGAAATAAATTTTGAAAATATATATGAAATTAATGGCATGGGATTAATTTTTTTTGTTTCTTCTGTATCCTCTTCTCGCGAATTGGATACAAAATCATTCCATTTTCTCCTCTTTCGTTAACTAATAAAAGTATGTTGTGGTGATAAGTATCATCACACTCGTTTATGCAAACACATTCAGGAAAAGTCTCAGTAAAATACTTTTCTATAGTTTTGGAACGATTTTTTTTGTGTTCTCTGTAATATTCCATCATGATATTGTGATATTTATCATATTTTGAATAATCCAATTTTTAAATTTTTTTTTTCTAATTTTAGTATTTTTTTCTCCTTCACAAGATCTGAGTCGGATATTCTCTCCCCAGTAATAAATCCAAAATACGACCTCGATTTCAGTTGTTAGATGACTCGTCCATAATCGAAAAATCAAACATTCACATTCAATGGGTCTCGGTTCTCCAATGCGCAAGACCGTCTCCATCCAAATTCTCACCATGTCGCACTTGTTGATCATATTTAATGCCGGTGTAAAAGGAATGGAAGTCCGTAGAACCGTTAGTCCCTCTGGACTATTATTCCGCGGAATTATAGTCCTAGGTCTAACATTTCTAGGTATGAAACACATGGCGATCGCATATTCGTATCCCGTGTCTTGACAGTTGTGACCGTAGTCCCATCTGAACTTGTAAACAGAATACGAGACGGGCAAACGTTCTGTAAAACACATATTGGACAAATTCGTAACGCTCTACTCCTTTTCTTTGTTTTTATTTCATCCTTGAATCTATCCATTTTAGTTTTTTTATTTTTTAAAATATATATAATTCCTATTATATGTAAAATTTTTTTCCCTTCACTAGATCTGGGTTGGATATTCTCTATCTGGTAATAAATGCAGAATATTTCGTCGATCGAGATTTCTCAACATTTTCCGAAACTGCTCAGTTTAGAAATCCAACGGCAGCTGTTGATCATCGTCTTCCACTATTTGTCACCTCATCCTCGTCGAGCTTTTCAAAACATTGACGCAAGATACAGAATTATGGCGTCTTTGTGTTCGGCGGTGTAACAGGTGTGCGCCTCGATCGATCCCTCCTGTATGCAACCCGGACATCTCTTGCTCATCGCTCAAACAAAGGTTAAATCCGCGAGATGGGCACGCGCTCTGCAGAAGATATCTCTTAGAAACATCTCGCGCAGAAGATCTCTTTTCATATTTCCGATTTCTTCTTAGGATCTTTGATCTTTAGAAATGACATGCTATTTTAACTCCCTTCAGGAAGCTGTTTTTTCCCATAATGCATCTAGAAATTTAACCAATTCAGTCCCGTTTGACAGAGCTCAATGAGCTCTGTCAAATGAGATTGAATTGGTTAAATTTCTAGATGCATTATGGGAAATTTTTTCTGCCTGAAATTTAGATATTTTGACATCAGTGTGCAGGGGCTTAATAAAATTTAAATTTTAAATATTTTGTTATATAATTTTTTTTCCTTCTGCTTCGTCATACATAGAAATAAAACTCAACATGTAATATATATATTCCTTCGTCTCAGACAGACAGACAGGCAGACAGACAGATTATTTATTTATTATTTATTGGTGTTTAAGATCACATACTTATGCACAATGGCTAATCATGACCGTGACAGTTTTACGGGTGGAGGAAGCCGGAGTACCCGGAGAGAACCACCGGGCAACAACGAGCAGCAGCCAGCTCCCCAACATTGTAACTCCGCACTGCAGCACAGACAGGGTTAGATTTGTTGAAGACATGCTCCCCATCGATGTGCAGTACGCCTTAGTACACGGCGTCATCGTGCCCGCATGTGGACAATCGGGGTTAAGTGCCTTGCCCAAGGACACAACGCGGGAGTCCGAATCGATCGCTCAGATGGTCGCCCATTCGAGGACTAACCGGGCTCGACGTTGCTTAACTTCGGTGATCTGACGAGAACTGGTTACCACAATGCCACCGTGCCACACAGACAGATAGAACCGCATTCGATGGAATTGGAGCAGAGGAAAAAAATCTCCCTCTCTTCCTGCATTTTATGACGATTTCTAGCATTCCGCATTCGAGACATCACAACCAAATCATCGACATACTCTGACGAGACACTTGAGAAAACCGACAAAAAATTATACGTTTTGACACTTTATGTCGCGATTTGTAATTTCGCATCAGAGATATCTCGACGAAATCCATGAATTCGAGCGAGGAAACACTTATAAAAACAAGAAAAAAATACACGATTTGGCTCTGTCATCAATTTTATCTCGGATTTGCGATATCTTCACCGTCATCACTGTCATCTCGGGTAAAGAAAATGCAATGTTTCTCAGACTGAACTCGAACCGGTCGACCTCGGAATTTACTCAGATTTTCAAATATTCTAGCTTTGCTCGATTTCCGAGATTCGATCGACAAGACGGAATAAGTCCTCACAGTATCTCGATTGCGTGAAGTCTAAAGTGTGCCAGTATCCGACTTAAAGAAATTATCTAAGGTTTTTTTTTGGGGGGGGGGGGTTGCTGTGCTAGAAGCCCCATTTTTACACAACTAGCCACCACTTTAGCGCTTCCTCTAGGGGTATGTAGAAATATTATGGGCATATCTGTTGTAGCTTGAGCTGCAGGGTGCTCACATAATGGGAGGGAGTGCAGAAGACGGAATTTGACATAAAATGTTAAAACATGTTAACGAAAAAATCCAAAACACATATCATATATTTTTATTTTTCTAGCTCTACAACATACTAAAATTTCATGAAAATCGGACGTGATTTATTTTTTTGTGACGCTGATGTCAATTACGTTACCCGAAAAATCATTGGGCATATCCAGGTCGGTATTGGGAATATCCAGGCCGGTACCACATTTTTAGATATGTTTTTTTGTCAGAGATGGCATTTACAAAAGTTGAAAATGGGAATTATTTTGGATAAAAGTCGAAAATCATAAGTCCATTTCTTTCAGTGCCAAATTTCGTTAGTGTAGGTTGAAAACTGTAGCAATCATTGTTTGAAATCGTAAAGCGAAGTTTAAGAAGCCATTCGACCAAGCACGGCCAATGCTTTGGGGGTGGGCCACGCCGTTTGGACGGCAAACGCCGTTTTGACGTTCAAGTGTGGTGTGGAGTGTGATTATATTTTCCAAATTTTGAAGGTCAAATGGCGAATGAAAATCGTTTAGCAGACGATAGACCACCCCGAACTGAACCGATTGCGAAATAACTAAATAATATTTCTAAAATTAAAGGATATTGCGAGTGTAATATGTACGAAATTAGAGAAAATGTGGGTTTTTTTGTTAATTGTTGTCAAATGAATTGAAGAGTGTCCTAAAAAAATCTTATAGACGCGAAGGTGTGCAATAAATACAAAACGTTCTGTGTATAGATTGGCACACCCAACGTTTTTACGTCATATCTCCGGTACCTGACGTCTGATTTTCAAAATTGTTTCAATTATGTATTTGGGACGATGAGTACTAAAATATTTCAACTTCGTGCAGTGAAATTTAATTTTGACGTTTTCCGAGCCTCGATAGGCATTTATGTCATAGCATCAACAATTTTTAGGCAATGATGATCAAAATTGCAACTGTTTGCTTTCAATTATTCCGCTACCTGCTAGGTTTTGTATTTTTTGTAGTTTAGGGAATAAGGTTGTGAGCATGAATGAGTGGTGCATCAACCGACGTTTTTGACGTTATATCTCCTGTATCTGAAGTGGGATTATCAATTTGTTTCCAACTCCCTGTTTGGGGCCATAGATGCTAAAAGGTCACATAGCCAGCCCTTGTGAAAGTATAATTTGAAGTTTACATTTTTTGCACCTCAGTCGCATTTGACGTCATAGCGTTCAGTGTGCTGCATCACTGGGCATACAAATGTGCCTATGTATCCTTTCAACTATCCCTGGCGTTGTGTATTTAGTTTCAACAGGAGTACCTGTTGTCGTTTTCATGTACGGGTACTACACACCTCCCATTTGCTCACAATTCCACCTCCCACACTACAAACCTCTAGAACTACATTTATATCACAGGTGGCTAGAGGAATCAGTGAAGGATTGTAAATTTTTATCCACATTACCGGGAAACTGTTGACGCCAGGACGTAATTGCAAATGAACGGAATCTTAGGACATTTTAACTCTCGTGGTACCGAATACAAAGGTGAAAGAATTTAGAAAACCCGACTACAAACACCCAAGATATGACATAAGTACCATCGGCCCTATTATTTCATCTTTGGAGCCATTTTGTGCAGTTTTTATTAAAAACGCTATCTAAGATTTCACGTAGCTCCGTATTTTTCTCTTACAATCATATAGACTTTGGCATGAGAACCACGAGAAACGGTACGTATCACATAATGTGTTCCGATTCCGTATCATACAGACGACTCATTCTGTTTCCGTGTCATATAGACGACTAATTTCCGGTAACGCAACGGAATATCATAACAGGAACATGAATATATTCTATGTGCATTTTAGGATCGACTCAGCTGATCGCTTACAAAACAAAACAAAATTCCTTACAGTTAGCTACTGAACTATTGATAGCCAATGACCCCCCCCCCCCCCCAAACAAACACAAACAAACAATAAAGAGGAACTGCATAGTTCAATATTACTGCTACCCGGTTTCTGAGGATGTGCCGACATCGCACACTCGTAAATTCAAGCAGATCATCATAAGAAATGAGACTGAAAGTGACTAATTTGACAACACAACTTTGAAAATTGCTGTGACCACGTTACTCATTGTTTGTTAGAGTGCACAACAATATAGTTCCATAAAATATGTTTTTTCTTAAACGTTTTCTCGCCCAACATTATGTCCCCAAACTGTATTTAAAATTTAAGATTTAATCTGTTTATGAGACAGAATTGTTAAATAAATGAATTATCATGACAATGTGAATGTCCTGTGATTCGCATCAGATTCTCGGTGGTGTCCAGAATGGGATCACAACTCGCCGGCAAAGCCGGCTCGCTGAGATCCCATTCTGGACACCACCTCGAATCTGATAACAAATCGCAGGACATGCACATTGTCACGATAATCTGTATATTTTTGACACAGCTATCAAACTTCACTCGCTATTTTCTGGATATTTGAAATTGTTCACGGTTATTTTTTCATTTCAAATCTGCACACTCGATGCCAGCGATACCAATGTTGCGTTTTCTATTATATCTTTTATATTCAACCTCATTTTCAGTGGCAATTTGGCAACTGTATTTCCTCCCCTCCCCCCCCCCCCCCCCAAAAAAAAAATAAAAAATCCGAAACGTATCCAATATGTATTGCAATCCTCGGAAATTCTCAACCATTACTTCCGAAGCCTAGAGTGACGTCATGCATGGGGGAAAGGGGGGGGGGGGGGGGGGGGGGGTGTATCATACGGTCAAAAAATAAACCAAATTTTAGTATGTTGTAGAGCTCACAAAAATAGGACATAGCTGCGTTTTTGTTTTTAGGTTTGGCGCCATATTGACATTTTTACGTCACTTCAAAGTTTAGTCATTTTTCCCATATTTTGTTAGAAACGAGCGACTGAGTACGCTTTTTTGAGCGATTCAGTACGTTAAAAGTAGACAGACACCTGTTGTGGCGTTCGGCGTTGGATGACTTGAAGAAACTCGCTTTGCGATTTCAAAACCATCTAGCATTTTAAAACTTTCGAATGACAAATGCTGAAAAATAGGTTGAAAAAAAGAATGTAAACACAAAGTCGTAAGACTGGTACCCAGATGTCGTTTACGTTATATCTCCGATATCCAACGTCTGATGCTGAAAATGTTTTCAACTTTATATTTGGGATCACGAGAACTAAAACGTCCTAAGATTTTGACCTTTTTCCGGCCTCAATCGGCATTTAGGTCATAACGTCCAAACTTTCAGGCTTTGTGAACAAAAATTAGCAATGCTTGACTTCGGTTACTCCTATACCCGCCTGTAATAAAACTTTAGTGCTATGTTTTCTAGTGGATGGTTAGGGTTGTGAAGAAAGGAGAGGGGTGTATCCCCAATGTCGTTTACGTCATTTCTGGCGTCGGGTTTTCAAAATATTTTCAATTTGGTATTTGGGACCATGAGTTCTACTGTGGCCTAGAATTTCAACAACTTGGTGCTGTGAAATTTAACACTTACGTTGCCAAAAGCGACTACTGGCACCTATTTTATGATGATTATCTGTACGTTCGGATATGCGCAGATCAAGCGTACAATCTGATTAATTGTTGGAAAGGGCTCAGAGAGTCTTTTCCAACAATTAATCAGATGATAGAGTTGAAATATGTCATAAATTTTATAAAACTTCCTCGCATACAGGCGTACATAGAGGTCCTCCATATATGGATAAAGTGGGCGTGGCAGTAAAAGAGTTAATCTTGACATTTTGCGGGGTGATAATGTCATCGTAGTGTTAAATATTAACGGACTATGTCCTTTCCAATACGACGAGATATCACTTCAATCATTCCTCTACGAGTATGCAAAATATTAAGGTGGTATGTTTAGTAGTTTTTTTTGGGGGGGGGGCGTGCTTACAAAATGGGCGGGTGTACCCCGACGTTGCTGACGTCGTATCCGCGGTATCTAACTACAAGGGCAGCCCGAGACGGATTTTGTCGTCGGCTGTAAACTAGATATGCTTTTAGTTTGGGTGAACATTGGGAAAATATGAAGAGTGAGCATTTAATAATGTGGCAGATATTAAAGGTTCAAGAAAGAGATGCAAAAGTGACGGTGTTTGGGGTAAAGGTCGTACTTTGAAAATCTAACAATTGCATTTAACTGGTAGAGTGCTGGAAGCCCATATTTGGGCTTTATTCTGAAGCGCAGGTACCACAACTTGAAGGCTCATATTCAGTGGATGTGCTTTGTATTATCTTTGAAGTGACATTATTTAGTCTGTAAGGGTTTGCCTTGTTTCAATTTATGGGAGGGTGCCAGCTGGCACTCTCCCATAAACTGTAACAAGGCAACGACGTGTGTACAAAATTTGATGGCCAAAAATAATTCAGCACTCTATCAGTTAATAGAGTCGTCATCCAAATAACAGTCTGTGAAATTTCACACCTGTATAAGTGTATTATTTGTACTGAGCCGAGCGTTTGAGAAAATGGACGTTTCAGTGATAAATGACAAAAATGAGGCCTAAATATAAAAATACGTACAAAGATCAAAAATGGCTATAAATCGAACAACCAAAAACAACTAACTTTTATTTGTTTAAGCTCTACAACATATTAAAATTAATGACAATCGGACATGGTTTTATAATTGGTGACATTGACGTCAATTTTGTCACCCGAAAATTCGGCCTTAACCTTTGGGAATAATTCAGGTCGTTACGACATTTTCAGATATGGGTTTTTTTATAGATGAGAGTTTGAGATATGCAAAAGTTGAAAGAAGGAGGGCTTGATACAGACGTTGATATTAAAAACATTCAAGAAAAATGCGTAAATTGGGAATTGTTTTGAGTGAAGGTGGAAAATAAAAAAATGGGCAACATTATTTTTCCCGTCAGATAACCGTTAATATTTGTGCTAAATTTCGTAAATGTACGTTGCAAAAATGTGGCAATGAGTATCTGGAGATGATAAAAAAAGAACCAAACAGGCTGACTTCGTCGGATGGCTTAATAACAAACAGAGCAAAGTTACTGTTAATGAACCCACGGTTCAAACCATGGGTTTCTGTGTCTGGCATTTCGTTTTTCATTATTATTGTATAAATCGGAGTCACTGTAAGGGTTTTACTTTATCCTTAAATACTTGACTACCTCAGCAAGGCAGAATGAAAGAAAAATGAAACACGTTTATATTTGAATACTTGTAGGTAAAATTGGAGGGCAGAGATTGCTGGAAATAGGAACTGGCCCAATACTCCAAAACGCCGCTGCAGTTGTTAGCTATTATGATAGCATCATTCTAAGTGATTTTGCTGAGAAAAACAGAAAATGGCTAAATAACTGGTGGCAGGGAAAATCTTCTGAACCTGTGAAATCATTGATTCAACAAGTGATCGACATCGAAGGAAGCAGGTAAATACAAGTTTAGAATAACGCGAGAAAATTCCTTCTTGCAACAACGTTGTGGTGCTTTTTTATATTCATTTTCCCATTTATACTACACTGCACTTGCTCATTCGTTTAGCTTTCTATGTAAGGGGTAGGAGATGGGATAAATGACTTTCATCTCCTTTTGTAGATTCTATGTGACGTCGCACCATAGTGAATGAATGTCACGTGGTTGCCTTAGAGTTACGTAAGGTGTTTGTTATGTCATATTCGTGATGATAGGTTGTGTCAGTGCAAGTGTTCATTTTCCCATTTATACTACACTGCACTTGCTCATTCGTTTAGCTTTCTATGTAAGGGGTAGGAGATGCAATAAAGGACTTTCATCTCCTTTTGTAGATTTTATGTGATGTCACACCATAGTGAATGAATGTCACGTGGTTGCCTTAGAGTTACGTAAGGTGTTTGTTATGTCATATTCAGATGATAGGTTGTGTCATTGCAAATGATCAGATCCCTTTGTTCGGATAACTGTGCTGCCTTGGTCCACTGTGAGTGGTGAGAGTAGGCATTTTGGTTTCAAAAGTGTTACGTGGTAGCTATGGATATAAGCCATAAGCGTCTAGAGAAATGGTGGCGTATGTTTCACGTGTGCATGCAATTTGTTATTACTTGTCTCGAACTCCTCTTCCAGGATCAAACTATTCGTCTATATCAACACTTCCTCTTCATTCAATCTACACAGAACCTCATGCACTCTTTTCCTGGACTCATTACCATTTATTATGATGTTTATCTTCTCTGATCCTATTCTCTCTTTCTTCGGTCATGTGCAGGCTCAGTTGAGCGTCGGGTCAACATGCTCGTACTGAAGGTAACTGTGCTTCTCTCATAAACTAATTATTATAGACGATCTGCGTGTTCACAATACATGCGTCCGTTAAAATGTACAGTGTACATTCCGAGGACTAGCAATCCTGTGTATTCAAACAGCAATTAACGGTATACCCCCACTTTTAAGCAGTACGTGGAGGATAGCTTGCCGTCGACCAGCCTGTTGAATTAAGAGTTTTCATTGAGGAAATAAATCATATTCTGCTATGGATGAACGCCATGGTATTAATCCTTTTTTGCAAGGTTGTTCAGTTTCAGAAGTAGAGGTCCCGGTGAGAGTCCTGCTTCGCCTATGTTTTAGGCTGTTCTGCACTTCAGGTACAGTGCTTCCTTTACACATATACATGCCGTCCTATTAAATAGTAAGTTCTTGGTGGTATTATCCTTATCCAGACTACCAGATAGCAAGGTATCCAACCACCTCCCTTTACCGGTTAAATATTGCATACTTTTTGTGAATCTTTTTCTCTGAATACTAAATTTTTCAAAACTGCAAACCTTCAACACGCAAATAGCAAAATCATTGACATGTTCTGTAGTGTCTGTATTGTGGTTGCTACTACTTCCGTCGTTATGATTCTCGGCTTTGTGCCATGGATGTTTGTCTTGTTTTTATTGAATGTATTGGGAGACTCTTTTGTGTTTTTCGTTCTATAATTCATGGTGCAATTTTCAACACCAGTTGAATGTCGGGATTTAGACGAGTTCTTATTTATTATTTATGGTAGACCAATCAACATTTTGAAGGCGCAGCTCCGAGGCAGTGAGTAGAATATACATTACGTGGAGAGTGTATTATCACTAAATCACCCACAGAGTGGATATTCCACCCAAGTAATCACTACAAATTTGTTACAAAGCATAACAAGCACAAGCAAAGTTCCAGCCAATGGTCCTCCGGGTCAAATCCAGAGGTCCATTGGCTTCAGCCACTGTTGCTCGTTTTTTTGTTCATATGTACAGAATTTGAAAGTGATACTTTGGGTGATACCTCCACTCCACGGGTGATTTAGTTACAATCCACTCTCCACATATTGTAACGGTCTACTCTGTCACACTTCTGATAGCATCCAATTATTTTGATGATATTATCATAATCCTGGAGCGGAAAATAAACTTTTCCTTTTTGGGTTGATCATGCCCTTAATAGCTTGTTCAGTTTGTGTCCAGCACTATTAGAAGACAATTTGTGTTCGGATACTTTCTTCTCGGAAAAACATCACGCCCACTTGAGCAAGAAACATTTTGTATCTTGTGAACCATTTCATGTCGGTTGCCCTGCAGCATGCTTTTCAAAAAAAGGGTTTCCTTAGTTACAGGCTTTCACGTTCTGGCTACTGTGCCGCTTTTTAAGCTCTTTAGTCAGAAGAGTAAGACGCTTTAGAGTGTTAAAGATAAAAACAAACACCTAGGATGAGACGAAAACATCAAGGCATTATTAGTTTTCCCATCGAGGCCTGACAAGGGAATGATGTAGAATTTTTTTAAGTATTTATTTTACTGAAGCCTAAGGTCTTATTGGTTTACTAGCCAGCTTTAGTAAATAAACTTTGTACCTGTTACATTTGGTACTCAGTTCTACCCAGTCAATACACACGCCATCATCATTACGAGTCATATGCAGTGGAATGTTAAAAACTAGGGCTCGAAAAGAAAGTCTTCCAAGCAATATAAATTGGGATCAAAAATTAAATTCAATGGTTGCTATGTGTTTATTGGTCAACATAGAGCATATAAAACCCCTAGTTGTTAAACAATAAATTAAAATGAGCTTTTAATCTACAAATGAAAATGTCAACGAGAATAAGACTACCTATTATTGAACAATAAAAATAGCCAACTGTACAAGAGGTATATCTTGCATACTACAACAGGGGGGTCTATTTTATGTAAAACCTTTGTTGGAAAGTAGATGAATGAAAGTTAGAGATGAATATCGTATATATATATTAACTGAAAGCACATGGTCTGTGTGAAAAAAGAGCAGGTTTAGAAGCACAGTCTTGTTATGATGAATTTTTTTCGAGAAAGGGTATTAACTTTATTTGTATATTTTTATCACTGAACTGTCTAAACTAACTGAACATCCGGATTTAAAGTCTGAAATATGTATATGAATAAGCAGTTAATTAATCCCAAGTGAAATGTTTCATCAGTACATGATATACTAATTATAAATAAAATGAAAATTAATAAAATGAGTTTTATAGCCATAGAATATGTACTAAACACCGAAACAAATATAGTACAATTAGGTAAAAATGAGTCTTAACAGTTGGGTTGACAATCAATGTTTCTTTCACAAACAACTTCAATTACTCCATTGAATCGTTTTGATCAGTCATACACACTTCAACCAATACGCCCAAACGCCCATACTATTTAGAAAAAAATGTATTTCGTCTGCAGATGGCATCGAATGCCATTGATATTTTGAATAACGTATTCCAATGCACCAGAAACAGAATAAATCGGTTAACTGAAAGTTTGAAAGTGTATATCATTAACTCATGTGCTGCTTTGAACAATGGATACTAATTTGAATAACAATAGTGTTGGAAAGTTATTATTTTTTTTATTTCTTACTTATATATATGTGACAAAAAATTATTGTCCTCTCTTTTTTTGAAAATGCAGTCTTTTGCAATTGCTGTTCACAAATCTTTTCCTGTGGATTCTTTACCCTCCAATGCTTCTATCTCGTAAGTGATGGGATATGTGTAGAACACTCGAACCATGACGAAGATTTCTTCCATCCATCTAGGTGTATAGCCTTTTTCAATTTTTTTTCCAATTGTAAATTCTCCCTCGATCACCCACAGCACATTTCGGTCATTTCGTCGCCGCCATCTTTAATGGATAGAGATTTACGTAGACTTCTTTTTCGTTTTGAGAATCGCTAGCGTCCACAGGTGTCATCTTGATGGAACTGTGATGCGTGTTGTTACAGTCGTCAACCACATCGTCTAAGACATTCCAGGGGCCCGGTTGATTCACTCTCGGCACAGCACAAATTGTAACAAAGTTAGGATGTCACTTGTACCGGTGAATCAACCAGGACAGCTCAGTTGTAAGCAAAAGTAAACAAAAAATGATGGAGTCGCAAAGGCAGAAGAGAGTTGTTGGAATTGAAACATCGTCTGTCTGTGAGACATTTTGTCGAATGACGTCATGGCACAAATCTTGCACCACCTTGCGAGGAGGTGTAAATTTGTGCCGGTCGACACAGTTTCTTCACATGTCCTGTTCGTGGTTGATTGTGGGGAATCCCTGTTCCGTCACAGTCTGTGCTGTGCCGAGAGTGAATCAACTGTGCCCCTGTAGTTCTTAGTAGAGTTAGCTGTGAAATACATGTGCATTTTTTCCTTCATGGTTCTATTCTATCGTTCGACCACGCTCACCTTCTGCTCGTTTTTTTGTGGAATGGATGTTGACGAAAGTGAACATTGTAAAATTCTCGACCTTTGTCCACCCATAACAATTTTTGGTTTCCGTGAAGAAGTAGTGAAGATATTTTCCAAACCTTCAGCTGCACTCGTTTCCAATTTATTTTTAATGCACTCATCCATCCATATTTCGAAAACACATCTATGAGCACCAATAGATATTTCACACCTCCGTTGTGTCTAGACAGCGATTGCGTGTCCACCAGATCGGCTGCCCACACCTGATCCAATCCTTTGACGAATACTCTTCTCTATCGGCTTGACAGTTCGGTCGCTAATACATTAGTGAATTGCTTTTTTTATTTCTCATTGCGAATCGACGTTTCATGCTGAGAAGTTTACTGACTAGAGAACGTTTGAGTTTTTCACATCGTCGGTTTGGCAATATTTTTCAAATCTGTCAGCATGTTCTTGTTGCACACATTGTTTCGAGTCTTCGTGTCGCAATGCTTAGCATAACAGAGATCTTGACTGTAGGCATCTCGATCCATTCTATTAATTGTTTTTTTCTATGATTTCGGAGTCAGATCCTTATTCAATCTCTTGTTCAATTTCGTGCCCGGTCCTGTAAATTGATATCCTGGCAGATGCATTTCGAAGGGAAGATTATTGATGAGTATGTTGATTGTTCCTCCACCTCTTTTGACGAACTGAGTTTTAGTCGAACCACACACTTTACAGGTGCCGCAAAGCATCTGCCTATTATTTTTAGTTTTCACTTTTCACAAGTTATCCGTATCTGTATATTTCTTACATTTTACCCAATACATTTTTTTTCTTAATTTCTTTTTTTTTTATATTTTATTCATTTTATTTTTTTTCTATTATATTTTTATATACATATATTATCATTATATTTTTTCATTTTAAATCTGTCACTATTTCTGGATTTTTATTTTCCCCCCAAAGAGTTTACAAATAGATTCCCTGGATTTTTCTCGACCTTTTTCTATCAGATCATGTTTCCTCTCCTCTTTGAGAATCTGACGAGATGTTTTTCTTATCCAACTTTCAACACATCGAATTTATCCCTTTCTGCGAGAATGTAGTGATACTCCCTATCGGAAATCCTTCTGTCTTTCAGAAAAGTGGATATTTTGTCGCTTATGGAATTGATTTTCGCATCGGCCTACACTTTGATATTTTCATGTCTCTTGGCCTTCAACGATGATGTTTTTCTCAAAAATTTTCCAACTGTGCTCAATAATCCTGTCGCAAGAGTAACTCCCTCTATTACCAACATGACTGGATTGGTAGCCACAGTCGATAGGAGACCTATTCCAGCAACATCAAAACGCGTGGATACGGTCATGACAAACAGATCCAGACCATCCACCAATTTAGTCATTCGCATATACTTCCTGTTGAGCGATTGACATCTATCTCTTTCCATCATTGAATAATCTTCATGGTCTCTCTTTTTGGATTTTCCTAATTCCGATTGTACTGTCCGTTTGTCTTATCCCAACTAGAGAAACGCCTCCGATAACATATCTAGGTGTTTATCCCAATTCTCCGATACACTTCAGTCTTAAGTTTCCCATCGGCTTTGTGAATTTTTACATCTCAGAAATTGATTCTGTTGTGCGAGCATTCTAATTTGAATTTTATACTGGGATGGAATGCATTGAATTCATCCACAAAGTTCTGTAGTTTCTCCTTCCCGTAATTCCCGCAAGTAAGAAAATGTCATCGATATACCTCACGTAGATGTCAGGTTTCAGACTTTGTTTTTCCAAAACACTTTTCTCCAAGGAGGCCATGAACAAATTCGCAAATTGAGGAGACATGGGAGATCCCTTACTACATCCATTTTTTGAAGGTAGTAATTTCCATCAAACATAAAGGAGTTGTGTTTTAGAGCATATTCCGCCAGTTTAAGAACAATCTCTTTAGACATGTTTTACAGTCCGACTCCGCAAGCCTGTTGATAATGGTGGCCAGTACATCTGCATGAAGTACATTAGTATATAAGGAAACCACATCGATTGTCACTAAAAGTGTCTCCTCGTTGAAAGGCCCAACCGATAGAATTTTGTTCAGAAAGTCAGTGGTGTCTTGTGCAAAACTTTTACATTGTCTGACGACTGGTTTAAGAATAGAATCCACTTGCCTTCATAATTGCTCTGTAATAGTCCCAATTCCAGATACGATGAGTATCCCATGGATGCCCTCTTTATGAATCTTGGGTAAAGTATAGAAACTACCAGGTCGCGGTTTCTGTTTACGTAAAGAGCTGACAAATTCCCTATCTATGTCTGGAACTACTTCGATAATTTTATAAAGTTCTGTCTGGTATGATTCTGTAGGGTCTTCTCCGAAACTGCTGTAGTGGTCATTCTTTGATAATTGCCATTTAGCTTCGTTCATATAGTCATCTTTAATCAAAATAACAGCAGCACCTCCCTTATCAGCAGGTTTAATAACTATATAAAGATTACTGCCGAGCTTTCTTATGTTATTTCAGTGGTGGCATTAATAGTGATACAGGATTTTTTTTCTCCAGATTTACCAGTGCCATCTCATACTTCTTATCCCTTTTCAATTCTATAGCAGATTAAATTTCGTCATGAATTCTGAAGTCTTTTTGTCACTCACCATGATCGAAAAAGAATCTTTTTGTATTCGGTGTTCTTAGCTATCCGTTCTAATAATTCAGTTTCGTATTCTTGCAGCATTTTTTAAAATATTTTTAATAATTGTATTTTTTTTTTTATTTTAGATTTTTATTTTTTTAAATTTTTTTTCTTCTGCTGAATATAATTATTATTATTTATCATTATTAATTGCAGTCGTCTGGAATATAAAAATCGCCAAATCCATTCCTATATTTTCCGTGGTATTTACCACTCGTTAGATCGATGACCACGAAATTATAAGATGCATAATCCCTCACCAAATTACAACATCTCTTAAATTCTTTTTGCTAATGTTGTTGGCCGCGTGATCGTCATAAATGTGATTGAGATTCTTGAGATCCTGATGAAACAGGCACACAAAAAGCACATTCTCTCTTATGGTCTGTCTCGGCAATCTGAAATAATTTTGGGAAAGATAGAAATAGTCCTCGGACTTAGTAAGATTCGCAACGATTTTGTTTTTCCAACATCAAGTCATCGAAGACCATGAGACTTCTGTGCTCTGTGCTCCGAATTCAAGTCACGAGGTTCAGGCATGTTGCTCGCATTTTCATGAAAGTGACATTCCACATTAGTCGTTTTATTATTTCCGAGTTCTCTCGACCTTTCTTGCAATATCGTTTGATCGATTTTTTTCGAATTCGTCTTGGTGATCGAAGATTCTCATTATAATGACCTTCGGTAAGTTTGCACTCAGATCTTTTCGAAATAAGTCGTTTTCAGGTGAAAAAGACTCTTGCCAAACACAGACAATCTATTGAATCCAACCACTCTGGTCGTAACAACAAATTCATCAACAGATTTGTCTTTCCACAATGCGATTTTCCTACTATCAATCCCCGCATGCATTGAGGAAAGAGTTTTTGATTCCATCTCTCAGTCTTTGGTGCATTCCACAATAAATATTTGATTTTCATTCTCATTGCGTTTTTTTCCAACTTATTTTATTTATGCTTTTTTTAAAAAACTATTTTTTTATTTTTATTTATTTTATTATATATATTACATTTTTTGTTTTTCAATTTATTTCTGACAGTTTCAATCCTGATCCGTTGCTGCTGTTTAATGTCATAGCTAGTTCCTGTATCGGTAGAACACTAGAACACTAGAACCCTTGAAATTTCCTTGTTTCATGTTCACTAGAATCTCTTCTGATTTCGATGATAATTTCGATTTCTTAGCTGTGGGCCTTATCGACCTCTGAATTAAATCGGCACTTCTCCTGCCAGCTTCGAAGCGATTCTAGTGCTCGCTTCCGTCGTGGCTGTTTTACCCATTCTTCTTCCCGACCTTCACGGTGGTTGAAGCTATCTGTTTTACTACATCATCGGTGAAAGCACGCGACAGAGCTCCCATTATCGAATCCAGCAAACCTGATCCACCCAGAGACGCAAGATCTCATAAATCCTCTGTTATTTATCACTAACATAGTTTTCTCTTTTGTATCATTTTTTTAAAAATAATTTTATTCTTTTAATTGAATTTTAGTTTATTTTTTTATTTCCATTTTATTTACTATTATTGTAATTCCCCTCTTCTCTCAACGCATTCATGATCGATTTATATGTTTCTCTTTTCAACACCTCCTGGCGCAACAATTCTTCACATATGCGCACCAACTCGTTTCTCACTCCGGTAGTACCGGCTTCTCGACTCGCAAACAAGAGATCTAATCTCTCCAGCAGCGCATTAGGGTCACAAGGAATGGTAATGGTGGTGGTTGTCATTCTCTTCCGGTGCCCGATTTGACGAATGCTTTATTGGCATCCCATATGAGTTTCACCACGTTCTTCCACTTCGAACCTTTGCTCGCTTTCGGTCTCGTGTCTCTGGAATCGTTGTTTTTTCTCACATTCATCCGAACCAGGAGATCACCATAGGTTTGGTAATCCCTTCCTCATAATCGTTAGGTTTAGCCAGCACGAGCAGATCCCACAATCATTTAGTACCTTCGAATTCTCGATCTTCGACATTCAGATTATTGTCATCAGTTATTTCCACTATTTGTACCTACAGTTAAAACTAGAAGTCTTGTCATGAAATGTGCACAAATAGCACGTCGATCTGCGCGTCAATCTACGCGTTATGACCATAGTAAGGCTATCAAATTCTGTACATATGGCCTGTGCACAAGCAATGTTTCAGCCAATGCACCTCCGGGTAACCCGGAGATCCATTGGCAGAAATATTGCCTGTGTTTGCTATGAGTTACTAGGAGAACCTGCCGTGCTTTGGATGCCATTCGATATGGCATTTGCTACGGGCAATTAAACCCAGGTCAGCGCACAGTTCCTGACAAGATTTCTAAGTTTAACTGTATGTAGAGATTGGCATCATCTCTCTCGCGCAAGCCGAAGACCTAGCCCGCACTCCACGGATTCGTCTTATATAAATTTGCTCAATCTTCGGGTTTGATACTGCAAACATCTACCATTGCGTGACCGATTGTGCCTGCTGTAGTAACCCTCGATACTTCACTCTCCAATTCGGCCTCAATTCTGTCAATCTCGGAAGGGCTCGGCGGAAAGTGCTGATATTGAACAGGAGGAGGATGTGTGTATGCGGGAGACGATGGTGTGTAACGAGGTTGAGCAGAAGGTCTGTAACTATAAGTCGGATCATAAGGTTCGTAAATAGAATGTCTGTAATGTGACGAATCCCCCACCTCAGCCCAACATTAAGTTTTGAAAAAGATTATTATAGTGAGCAGAATAGCCCAATCACCCGCTGTGGTGCGATTCAAGGAATCACATCACATCGGGTGATTGAGATATTTCCGATAAAATAAATATACACAAATATTTCCGACCGGGCTTAATACAAAAGGATGATGGATCGCAGTTTTGGTGGGCTGGTCGGAACCCCACGAAGTTCAAGATGATGCTCGCGAGAGGCAGGATCGGACAACCCGGTAACCACAAGCGTTATTTCTGTAGGGTCTGGGACAACATACACAACAATTAACCTTTAATAGCTGCAAATATATACTTTATTGAAAATCATCGATGCCAGGGCATCAGCCAAATATCCACTGAAAGCACTTATGAAGGAATTTAATCTAATAAATAAGAATTTCCAGGCAACAAACATAAGCTTGTTGCCAAGAAATTCTGTTATAATTTGTACTGACAACTTAGGTCTTCCTTCAATGTATCCGCATCATACAATCTCAAAAGATATGAATTCTGAGAGTCCACAATAATGCATATTATATTACACACCACTGGGTAATCGCAATTCGTAAGCCACAATTTTTATATAACTTTATCAGTGAATTTAACCAGGCCGCATTTTTAACACCAGACCAATATTCCAACAAGAATTCCGGGTGACAACAGAAAGAATTGCAGCCGACGAGCCAGAGTTCGTCAACTGAGAATTCTCTCACATAAAATATTATGGCCACTTCAACCTTCCGTAGCCCAACCACGGAAAATCAAATAAATAACAATACACCCGGGAACATACCAATCGCTAAGCCAAAGCGAAAATAGCAAATACTATCAACTGATAAGGAAAGAACTCGCAGATGCCGAATCGAAATTCGGCAACTGAGAATGCCACCAATATTTACCAATGTAACTCGCCAGGCTGCATTTCCAATATCAGGCCAATAATTCGTCCAGAATCCCTGGTGACAGCAGAAAGAACTCGCAGTTGACGAGCCAGAGTTCGTCAACTGAGAATTCTCTCACATATAGTATTATGGCCACTTCAACCTTCCGTAGCGCAACCACGGAAAATCAAAAAAAATAACAATACACCCGGGAACATACCAATCGCTAAGCCAAGGCGAAAATAGCAAATATTATCAACTGATAAAGGAAGAATTCGCAGATGTCAAATCGAAATTCGGCAACTGAGAATGCCACCAAATATTTCATGGATCAGGTCGTGAGAGAAAGAGAAAAAAAAAACAACAACAAAAAAAAAAACGACGAGACTTACCCCTGTCTCCAACCACTCGAAATCGTGAAATGAATTCCAACTATCTCCTTCACAACTATCGAATGGTGCGAACCAGGAAACTTCCCGTCATTCTCCCACAACAGAATCACAAAATTACTCGAAATTCACTTGGCCAGTCCACTCATCCGCAAATTCTTTCCCAATAAAAAGAACGTCCTACCTTCAGAAGGTCTAGTCGAGAACTGATTTTATTGTTCAGCAAAACCTTCCAAAGTCAGCTCTTCACGCTGAATGATTTCCTCGTGCAACAACTGATCCTCGGCTGAATTCGGAAATCATGCTGCAGCTGACAACCCTTCAAGGCAGCAAGGACCATAGTTTTTAAGGTAGTCAGTCAATTTATTTGACTTGCCAACAAAATAACGCAAAACATTGACCCCCCCCCCCCCCCCCAATTTCCTAAGACAGCAAGTTCTCTGGTCAACAACGGCACACTACCCCCCAACCCCCCCCCCCCCCCCCCCCCCCACCCAAGATAAACGTCCCCGTTTGTGGATGGTATAAACTGTGCAGTTGGGCAGCTCAAAAAATAGTTAAAAGTAGAATATATTATAATTATACAGTATATACAAAAAAAATACTTTGAGTTCGAAAAAATAGGAGCATGTTCTGCAAGAAAAATGTTTCTGATATTCAATAAACCTATGGAGCACTGTCTCTGAGAACAATTGACCGCATTTATATTATGCAATGGCGAGAAGTTCCGGATACAGCACCCAACCACCGACCAATTTCGATAAAAATCGAAACCGCTTACCGCCACGATCACTGACATGCGATAAGAGATGGTAATGGTAGGATTAGTCAAATCCCTGGATCCACCCCCCCCCCCCCAAAAAAAAAAAAAAAACAAAACTCCCCACTGCAATCTGTAATATATAGACAAAACTACATGTATGTTTCAATGAGTCGTTTTGTATTCAATGAGTCAGATGTGCGTAGGAAGAAAACGTCGAGACCGAAGTTCGAGACGTTTTCTTTCTACGCACATCTGACGAATTGAATACAAAACGACTCATTGAAACATACATGTGGTTTTGTATTTATTACATGACCCAAGCACCTACTGACCTAATTTTCTTTTCTATCAACGGTGGTAAACACCATGCACTTTATGCAGTCGCATTGCATAAAAAAAGTCCCGGTTGGAACAGGTTGGTGTGCAATACGGAATTCAGTATTGCACAGCCGTATTGCACGCCGTATTGCATAAGAGAGACTGCATGGGCGTGTAATAAAAACGCATCATTCACTGCCACACGTCGGATCTCATAAATCTCATGGGGATCGTTACGTGTTCTTAATCTGGGAAAAACACTATATCGTATTATTTTACTTATC
The DNA here is from genome assembly GCA_031216915.1 of Pictodentalium vernedei. Classification (NCBI taxonomy): domain Eukaryota; kingdom Metazoa; phylum Mollusca; class Scaphopoda; order Dentaliida; family Dentaliidae; genus Pictodentalium; species Pictodentalium vernedei. The sequence continues at coordinate 175,339,515 of CM062296.1, forward strand.
CCAGCTGTCTTCCAATTATCCAAACGATATTTAAGCTTTTGCAAAAACAAATTAAAGGCAAAATCAACGTGATCAAGGTCATTGCCTCCCACTTGGAGGATTATCCATTTTATCCCTCTAACATTAATATTCTGCAGGTGACTGATCCTTCCGCCTCCCCCGGTATTCTTATAAATCTCACCTGAGAAAATGGCTCATCCAAACCCCCACAATTCTGGATATGATAATAAGTACTGAAGTAGCCGTGCTATAAAGCTATGCCCGACTATAAGTCCTTCCATAACAGTGTCTTAAAGTTCTTAGCTGAAAAAAATGCTCAAATTGTTTTAAATAAATCTCTGGTGTTCCACCACAGGTTCATGACCTCAACACAACAGTTCCAACACAAGTAAAACACACCTTACAATTTCTTTCCCATTTCCTTACGACAAGATAAGTCTCTTCAGTAACAAGCTGTGTGTACGGTAATACACATTATGATATCTTTCCCATTTCATTCAACAAAGTAAGTCTCTTCAGTAACAAGCTGTGGGTACGGTAATACACATTATATCTTTCCCATTTCATTCAACAAAGTAAGTCTCTTCAGTAACAAGCTGTGTGTACGGTAATACACATAATATCTTTCCCATTTCATTCAACAAAGTAAGTCTCTTTAGTAACCAGCTGTGTGTACGGTAATACACATTATGTGATCTTTCCTATTTTATTCAACAAAGTAAGTCTCTTCAGTAACCAGCTGTGTGTACGGTAATACACATTATAATATCTTTCCCATTCCTTCAGTAAACTTGATATTATAGTCTCCAATGCACGATCAGTGTTGAGATCACAAATCTATCTTCCAGCTTCACCATCCATCACCATAACCAGGTTCCCACAAACCTACAACAAGGAATCAGAGCAGTATCTATATTTCTACAAATCCCCCCCCCCCCCCACCTTACAGCATGACTGAAATAAAGAATGGTTTATTATATAATATGTCACAAGGGAATGACCTCCGGTAAAATAAAATAGAATTCCATCACTCATTTCAAAATTCAATCCTTTGGGAATCAAAAGTAAAACCGAATTTTTCAAGTCGTGAATTTTGACGAACTTGCATATATACCACGGACACATCGCAAATGAAAAGTTACATACTTGATCCGGGCCCAGGTCATAAATTACTCACGAACCCCTATCTTACTCTAACAGCACACAATTCTAACGAAACCCAATCTTACTCTAACAGCACATAATTCTAACGAAACTCTATCTTACTCTAACAACTTCTACACCACCCATCGAACACAAACGTACTTTACCCCCACCCGACCCACAAACGTGCCATGCAAGTTTAGGCAACATAAACAACGTGATAAGAGATTACCCTTTGACCCAAGCTTTCTATGACTTGAATGGAACTTCCGCCCACGAGCATTTCAGAGGGCAGTCCTCAGGGATCACATTAACAGCACACTACATCAGCGTAATTATTTACACAATTATTTTATATCACTATTTAACAACTTAACCATCACGCTATTTAAAGGTGTTTATTCAATTTTCATCAAGGAAAACCAAATTATTATTACATCCTATGAAGAAAAACAACAACATGCAATCAACTGATTGCACCTTTTCCTCCAAAGCTGTGACCCATGAGGACCTTTTTTTTATATTTTTCATTTCACTTATAAAATCAACAAACAATGACCTTATAATTTGTCACATAAACATTTGTTTCTGAGTCGTAATCCCACCAGAAACGACCCGAAACATTCCCTTAATCTAAACAACACGAATTCTACTGAATAGAAAGCTATTCCAATTCACCCTAAACAACCAACATCTCCTTTTTAGGTCCCTGGCATCATTCAAGCCTTATATGAATTATTAATCTTCCAATGAAGAAAACAGGACAACCGTTACATTGTCCCTATATGCTATACCCAAGGTAACCCAAAGTTCCATTACTAATCGATCGACTAAGTACAAGAAGCCTTCATTAGCCCAACACCAGGAGTGAAAAATATATTATGCTCGTGAGCCAGAGTTCCATAACAAAAATTCAACAATTTGGAAATGATTTCCTTTCACTTTGAAAAAACAACTTTGAATTAAGATTTGGCTAAGGTAAGTATCCAAATCTGCATTTGTTCCACCATGACCTGTCAGACTTCCAGCACGAAAGTCCCGACATGTCATATTGAAACAATGCATTACCTTATTACATGAATATCAAATTCAGTCTGCCAAACATTTTGAACCGGAGTCATTCCCCCCAAATCAAAATTTAACTATTCACATCATGAAGCAGAACATACTCCTGTGAGTTCAACCAACGGGGGCGACGAACTCTCCGCCCCCGATGGGTGACCAGATCTTCACACACGGCAGGACGAATTCCTTGATTGGGGCCTTCCTGAACGGGCTGGCCAAAATCTTCCTCAATGTCAAAGAGTTCTGCGTCAGACAATGGATCAGGGCTTTCTGCATTTATCGAATTTGGGTTTTCCTCGGGGCGTTGGTAACACCTTTTTAATCTATTGAAATGGACCACCTGAAGCCGACCACCATGCTCTCTGCAAATGAGATAATTTGCATCTGAAAGGCGTTTTTTAACCACAAATGGCCCAAACCAATATTTAGCAAATTTTGGTGTCTGTCCGCTTTTTGATTTAGGAATATACAGCCAAACTCTATCCCTGGCCTCGTAAGGTCTTCCATGAACCCTCCGGTCATACAACTTTTTTATGCTTAATAGCAGCTTCACATTTCCTACTTACAAATTGAAAAATATTAGTCATTCGACTTTCCAGATCTTTGACATATTGTACTGGACTCGACTATTTATCAGGTAATCCACCTGTAATTAATTAACTCCATAGGTAACCGAACCTCTTTTCCAAACAAAATCACATTGGGGTAAGACCGGTGGTTTCATGGACAGCACTCCGATAAGCCATCATAACGAAAGGTAAATAATATTCCCAATCATCATGATTGTCTTCCACAAAACACGCTAACATGGCTATCAGCGTTCTGTTGAATCGTTCAACTTGTCCTTCTGACTGGGGGTGGTATGGAGATGTCCTAGTTTTGGAAATCTCAAAATATTTACAAATCTCCAAAAAACAATTCCGATTCAAAATTTGACCCTTGATCGGAATGAATAAAGTTGGGCATGCCAAATCTAGATATCCATGCTTTAACTAGTATCTCTCCAACCGTACAAGCCCGCTGATTAGGCATGGCATATGCTTCGATCCATTTCGAAAAATAATCTGATATGACCAAAATATAAATATTTCCATTTACAGATTCCGATAGGGTCCTAATACATTCAATGCCACCCTCTCCATTGGTTCCGAAACACGATCCGCAACCAAGGGGCCTGTAAAGTTTTATTCGGGTTCTTTCGACGTTGGCAAACTTCACAAGTTTGCACCCATCGCTCCACATCTCCCTTTAACCTAATCCAAAAGAATCTTTGTTTAATTTTTAAATAACTTTTCATAATGCCTAAATGTCCTCCTACCAAGGAGTCATGGAAATGTTTCAATATTACTAATTTAAGATTTTCAGGAACAATCCACAAGAATCTATTCTCTTTTCCTAATTCCAACTATTCACGATAAAGCATGCCATGCCTAACAACGATTTGTTCCCATTGGGATATATATTTTTTAAACACAACATCGATGTTCTTCTGAAGGTTTAACACCGTCCATTTTATTTTTAAATAACTTATTCAAAATTGGATATTCCTCTGATTCTCAACTGTCATATTTCCCAGTGACAAATCTAGAGAATTGATCGCCAAAGGTATCCGGCTTAAAGCATCAGCATTTTTATGTTGCTCCCCCTTACGATGGACAATCGAAAAATCAAATCCACTCAAATATTCCAGCCAACGAGTCACTTGACCCGTTGGCTCTTTATAATTAAATAGCCATCTCAAAGACCCATGGTCCGTGCGTACCGTAAAATGTTTCCCTATTAAATAATGGCGGAAATTTTTAATACTTTTAATAACGGCCAATAGCCCAAGAACATTAGGTTTCACTAGGGAAAAAGCTGATTTTTTCAGGGAATGTCGAGTACATGTCACTGAACGATTAGACAAAAGTCCCCTAGAATCCCAGTTGAGCTTTTTTTTCTACAGCCTTTTTTCGAAAACGCGTTTGAAAAAAATAAAAAAAAATCGCACGAACTTTGTAACCTCGAATTGATCCAACTGTATTTTTTGTTTACGCGTATTTCGAGCTACATAATGTCTAATATACATTTACCCAGAGGGAAATGTGCATTCTGTGACAATTTCTGCGAAAAAGTATAGAAAATTCACAAAAAAGTATCGGATTTACGCAAAAAATGACGATTTTCCTAACGGATTTGCCCAAAGGGTCGTAGTACAGAACGGGATGTTAGTTGGACAGACGATAAAAAATCCACCACCATTTGAAGACTTTTATCATTGCTTACAAAATAGACATTATGGAAGACCACCTCTGCTTCTGGCCGAGTTCCCCTTTTGGCATAAAATTCGTCAGCATGAGAACTCAACTATTTTCGGGCTTGGGACCGAACAGACACGTCTGTGTCTGGCAGCATTAGATCAATAAATAATATTTACAGAATGTACAAAAATCAATAAATAATATTTACAGAATGTACAAATCAATCAACATGGATTAAGTTTCATTGACTATTATCAACGCTATATACAGAAATGACATGAAATGACATGACCTATATACATATTATTCATCGAACTCAGAAATTTCCGACAGGACAGTGTTTCTGTGGTTGTTACAAGAATCCGAACTGCAATTACACAAACCTGAGCAAGAGAGTCCTGCCTTCTTACACCCACACCTTTTTGTACAAGCACTCTTGCAACCACAACTGATCAGATTCAGTAGGTTATCGGGGGCACATGGCTTTGTGGCTGCAGTCGGTACAAGAAGTCCATTGTCTAGCGACCACCCCCAATCCGTCGGAGGAAGCGAAGTGCCCAGCCATTGTTGGACCTGGAGATAACATCTGTAGACATGTTGTTGTGCAGCATCGCTGCTTGGTGGGAGTGAGGCTAGGTCGATGGGTTTATTCAGTTTAGATTTTGCTACATAACGCTTGTAAGTGACATATCTATATTGGTCGAGAGAGGAAACAGTTTTACTCCCGTATAAGATCAGGAGAAGTTGTTCCCCGGCAGCGGCTACTGCACTTGGTGTACTGTCATCCGCCAAAATTGTGTTGACATACTGTTGTGAGTCGCTAGTAACATCGGAGACAATTGTACTGAATACTTTCTTCTTACCAACTCGAAAGAGTGCAGAAGTAGTGTCACAACCACTTATAGAATGTGCTACAAGGAGATTGCTTCTATGGTCACCCATTTTGGTTGCTATTTCACTAACTGAAACTAGTAAGTTTGGGGTAATGGAATACATCATGTGAATATTACATCCCGGTTGAACTCGAGAGGTAAAAATGACTAACAAGTCTGTGTCTGTTCCCACAACGACAACATTGTTGTCATCTTGAGCGATGTCAAGTGCAGTTTCGGCTATCAGTACATCAGCATCAGCCTCGGCCTGCTTGGACTGAATATTGATAGTAGATAGCTCCTGCATTAGAAGATCGATCAGTTGGGTTTTGTTCTTGGCATTTGCAAGGAAATCGGATTGGGGTGTGGTGGCTGGTAACTCGGGTGAGATATTGATATCAATGGAATACCTGTCTTTAGATCTACGGGCTTGTTCCATGCCCTTTGTCGACATTGTACAAGCATAACCATCAAAAACAACCACGATGTTCGCCCCAAAATGTCTCACTAGATAATTGGAATATGATGTACATATGTCCTTATATGACGACTGTTTAGGCCATACAACTGCCCTCAATAAAAATCCACCATCTACAACAAACAGAGAATGTTCTGGGATTTTAGTTTGCTCGGAACAGTATGTTTTGAGGATCTTACCGAGCGTGCTTTTCTGTGTCTTCCTCATTCCAGCAGAATCAAACAATGCTGGTGGTTTCGGGGCGAGTTCATATTTGAGATACTCTTCCATCTCTGCTTGTGACTGAATAACACATGTGATGCGGTTGAACAGAATTGTGGGGTCAATCACTACCTTACTTCCACGGACTTTGATGCTATTTGCCGTCGATGCGAAAGACTTCACAGTGTCAACACGTCGTAGTTTGATGCTGTTGAACCTTTTTTTTTACAATATTCGATACGCAACATTCACCAATTTTGCGAACTTGGTCACAGTTCACAGTTTCATCGGCCACAAGTCCGGTAGCTATAGAGACTAATTGTAGTGGATCTCTATTCTGAAAGGGGGAATGCACTCTGAGCCAGTTCAATAATTTGGTGATATCATTGGCATCAGTCAATTGTGAACTTTGACGGAGATCCCGATGTTGTTCGCCATGACCAGTGTGAACATGAACAAAATTTTCGAGAGCATTACATATCGGAAGGCAAAGAGGTAGTCCATGTACCCATTTCGCAACAGTGCTATCGGTTATTCCCCTGCCATGTGTGAGACCACTAGGGAGCTTGAACATTCTCATTAAACACTGCTCTATGGTCTGATCAGAATATATCCCGTCCCAGAATTTATCTGAGCGCCTTATGGTAAAGTAACCTTTCTCAGTGAACAACTTCAAATCATCCTGTTGCATTATTTCTGTTAGCTCATTCATCTGCTGCAAATAGAGATGAGAACTTTTTGCGAGTGCAAAATGACCACCTGCGTGAAATACTGGAATCATATTGCGAACACAATATGTGTGGAGTTCCCAGTCGCCTGTGCGCTCTGCTCTCAAGAACAACTGGAGAAGACCTATTTGCTCGTAGTATTGTACCCAAAGCTTTCCTGTGCGTCCTACGGACGCATTCTGGAGCAGTTCGTGTAATTTTGACAGTAGATGGTTGACACTTTCTTGATTGACAGCGTCAGCTGTTGTACAGTCACCTCTGGCAAGTCCACAGAATATTTCATTGACTTCTGTGCAGTCTATGTTATCTAGTGTTCGGCTTTCTTCAAACACAAGTTTTGTAATGGCAATTTGTGTTAGCAAATGGGCACGAACTGCTCTTGAATATGCATGACCACTGATCAAATGATGGATTGACCCACCAGCATAAACAGTCCCCCAAAGTTCATCCAAGCCGCTACCAGCCATGATCGAACCAATTGCCCCTAAATATGACATAATCATATGGAAGCCGCCGAGTCTAACGAAAACTTTTGTCAACTTATCTGACGAAGACACAATCTCCACTGCTTTGATATAAAGTGGTTGGTCAAACGTCACTGGACAAACGTATAATACGGTATTTGAATGAGAAAAGTCGATGCCATTTGAATTTGAGTTTAGGGGGTATGGTTAATATTTCACACGTTTCACCAGTTCATTATGGAATAAATGACTATTGTTATATATCATTATAAAGCCACTGCTTTTCTGCAATTTTTGATATATAATTTAACTCCCAAAGTAGTCGTAGATTTGATTTAATGGACGTTGTGTACCGTTGTGTGTATGAAAACAATAAATTTTTTTTCGTAATTTTGTACATTTTCGTGAATATTTCACCATTGAGTGTGAGGATTGGTACAAAGTTGGCATTTTCTGTTGGGGATATGTATTCTCAATATAATTCAGCACGATATTTATGATTCTCACCCTACTAAGGCGAATAAGAATGAGAAATATGGAGCTGGGTCGAATTTTATTTTAATTTTTTTTTCATCAAAAAAACGCTATAACTAAAAAAGCTCAACTCGGATTCGCGGGGACTTTTCACACTTTATCCGCAATGTGTGTCCCGGAAACATATAAAAAAATCAGCTTTCTCCGATTTTTTTCCTTACTTTCTCATTTTTATGTCTAATGTGCCTGGACTACAATAACTCTTTTCGGGTCACACTATTATTTCGCTCAGGAGGAGAATGTACCTTACTAAAATAAGCAATCACCCTCTCCTGCCCATTTATTAGTTGAGACAGCACTGCCCCACTAGCCTGATCACCCAACGCAAGTCATCAAGTTGCAACCGGAAGTCAGACAAAGTTTGAGTCAACAACTCCAAATTCTCAAAATTAAGAGATTCTCTATCAGAATTTTGAACGGTGGAAGTTATCTCTACTCTACGATAAGATTCTTCTTCCAAAGCTAATCGAACCGCGGCATCTAACGTATCTGGTTTTCCGCGCAACACTTGCATGCGTATTTCCTTTTCAGTTAACGCATCGATAAAGGCTTCCTTTGCCAAATCATCCTTCAGTATAGAAGGGGCCTCAGGATAAGCCTTTTTAACCAACCTACGTATACTGCTAGCCAATTCTGGAAGGGTTTCTCGCGATGTTCGCATTCTTGATCGCAATTGTGAACGATAAATCGCTGTTTCTCTATATGGAAGAAAACGATCTTTCAAACTTCTCAAAATTGCATGTGAACTAGCCTTAACACTACTATCTAAATCCTCGTAATACTGCAACGCGGCGCCCCGCAATGACACGACTAGAAATCTACAAACCGTAGCTTCAGTCCACTCATTAATCTCAACACATTTTTCAAAGTGAGTCACCCAATCAACAACATTCGTAGACCCATTAAATGTTTCAGCCGTAATCACAGGTTTCTGCGGCCCTCGATATTTTTCTCTATAAATCTCATCCTCTTCATTCCCATCCGGAAATGAAGTCCGATCCACACTTTTTACCTTGGGACTAAAGCCCTGGTTAAAATTTACGTTTGTTTTCAAAGGTCTAGCTCTCTTAGCCGCGATTCCAACTGGGTTCGAATGCCATGGATCCAGATTCCAATTCACTGAATTACCTGGACTAACCAAGCCTTGTCTACCTATACTTTCAATTTCGGTTTTAGCCGGAATTCTCCTCGGACCTTCTGGTGTAGGTTCTGGGGTATATCCATAATATTCAGGGGTGTACGGTGGTTGATCTACCCCCTTTTTATGCATCATAATGTCCTCTTTCGATAGCATTTCAGTAAATTGCCAAGACGACCGTAAATACTCTTCCAAATCCTCAAAAAAGCCTGTAGCCTTTATCATAATAAGTTTACACGTATTTATTTAACCCAAAAGTGGATGTCGAGTCGATGATTCAAATACAAATTATATGGAAAAAAAAATCTTATAATTCTGTTCAAAAATTAACACCCAGCCAAGCTTCCTTTGTGTACAAGGTATCCGTCCCCCCTCAGATGAACATCCTGTCGGCGACGCCAAAAACTGTGACGACAATTTTGTAAGTCGCTAGACAGAATCAAACCACACGCCTCCGAATCTTAAAAATTCCCTTCTCCTCGACCTCGACCTTACGATAAACCTGTGTGGGCTATCCGTCGCCTCTCAGACAAACATCCTGTCGGCGACGCCAAAAACTGTGACGACAATTTTGTAAGTCGCTAGACAGGATCAAACCACACGTCTCCGAATCTTAAAAATTCCCTTCTCCTTGGCCTCGACCTTACGATAAACCTGTCTGGGCTATCCGTCGCCTCTCAGACAAACATCCTGTCGGCGACGCCAAAAACTGACGAATCCCCACCTCAGCCCAACATTAAGTTTTTAAAAAGATTATTATAGTGAGCAGAATAGCCCAAATCGTCCGCAGTGGTGCGATTGAAGGTATCACATCACACCGGGTGATTGAGATATTTCCGATAAAATAAATATACACAAATATTTCCGACCGGGCTTAATACAAAAGGATGGTGGATCGCAGTTTTGGTGGGCTGGTCGGAACCCCACGAAGTTCAAGATGATGCTCGCGAGAGACAGGATCGGACAACCCGGTAACCACAAGCGTTATTTCTGTAGGGTCTGGGACAACATACACAACAATTAACCTTTAATAGCTGCAAATATATACTTTATTGAAAATCATCGATGCCAGGGCATCAGCCAAATATCCACTGAATGCACTTACGAAGGAATTTAATCTAATAAATAAGAATTTCCAGGCAACAAACATAAGCTTGTTGCCAAGAAATTCTATTATAATTTGTACTGACAACTTAGGTCTTCCTTCAATGTATCCGCATTAATACAATCTCAAAAGATATGAATTATGAGAGTCCACAATGATGCATATTATATTACACACCACTGGTTAATCGAAATTCGCAAGCCACAATTTTTATATAACTTTATCAGTGAATTCAAGGTGATTATAAACTGAAGATTGTTAGTTTGAGTGGACAGGTGGAAAACATGATGTTTTTTTCATTACTTTTCAATAGTAATGGTTATTTAATACATGAATGATTGCTTCCTACCTAATAGATTACAAAAATGTGATAAAAATTGGAAAAAAGAATTTACTCACCAAAAAAATGCTTTTGAAAATCCCGAATTCACGGTCAACTTCCTGCCACCAAAACTTAAAATATGAATCTCACATTGAAGGATATGTTTTCTATATGCACTAGAGAACAACAGTTGAGTCATAACTTTTTAAAAAATAAATCCAATTGTACGTTAATTTAAATTTTTGAAGGACCACTGCATGCACTGGTCCAGCCATTTTTTCACAGGAAACTATTTACAGTTCAAAAGTATGGCACACCACACTAATCAGTAATCTAGTTTACCTCCCCTGCAAATATTAGCCATACAAGTGATATATCTGTTCTGCCCTCTTCCACAAGTAAAACTGTCTTGACATGAGATGACCCTGTGTCCCAATAATAGAAAATAAAAGATTGTGTGGCCACCCCCCCCCCCCACCCCCCCCCCCCCCCCGCATAACAAATTCATTTTTTCAAAATTGAAAAAAGGGACATAACTCTGGAAAAAATTGTCGGACTGCACGATTCGAACTGGACCTGTATTTTATATTACACCTGCATACCAAATTTCATTTGATTTGGTCAACTATAACTCAAGTTATCAAAGGGAAATCACAGTGGGACGGATACACGAACGGGCGGACACCGGCTATTTTAATAGTCCCCCGAAAGATTTGTACAGGGAAAAATGGTACAGATTAATATTGCCTGCAACAGTAACAGACCAACTCAGCATTTGATGCTGGTTCACACCCCATCCACAATAGAGACCCCTTTAACAGTGACACATTTTCAGATTGGACTGGAATCACGTAGCATTCCCAAGCCAGATTCAATTTCCACCTGTATTCAGTAATTTTGTAATAAAGGTTTTCTCTTTATTCTTGTGCCCTCTTACTAGTATGTACACTGTGAAACCTGTGCAGTAAATATTGTAAACGGTGAGTTCAGGTTTTAGGCTCCAGTGTTGACAGACTATATTATTCTGATTCAGTCTGTGACCTGTAGACTAGTACCACCCACACCCCCAGTGGTATGATACAGTTATGCATTCTTCTCAACCATTTTGCTTGGCATTAAGTTTTCATGAAAACATTTTGTTTCACCAAAACACCCATTCAAGATGTTGAAGAGTCCCATGAAATGACAATCTCTTACCACTTTATCACTATGTACTTGTATTTAATATAACTGGAAGACAATATTTATGACAACTTTCTTTCAAGTATTTATCTAACACACTGATCAAATCACTATTGTTGCACAGATAAATGACCATTCAGATTTCATTATTTGTACAAATTCTGCAACACAAACATAGCAAGTGATTATGATCTTCAATGGTAACCGATGAGCTTACTGGAGCCATTCCAACGGGAGGTTATGAGCTCTGTTTTTTTAAGGCAGAAAGTGTATATATTCTGTGATACGAGAAAACATCACAGAAATGCCACCTTTCCTCTGCATTATTGAAAGTGTTAATCGTTTCCCTCCCATAAGCAATCCTTACCATTCCAACCAAAGCTTGTTCACATGAGGTGTTGGTTGAGGTACAGAAAATAAAAAAAGAAAACCTTTCAGTTATATGTTGGGGAATGGTGCTGCTTTGATATGCCCACTACATCAGAGCTTCGTGCGGCCACATTCTGTGTCCAAATTGAGGCCTCATTCCCAATGGGGGACATGCAATAATATTCCTAATATTCAGCTGGGTTTATGTCTGGATGGCTAAATGAATAATTTCCCCAAGACCATGAAAAAAAGCCTTTCCCAATTTACCTGGATCGAACCCTGAACTGTACATGTAGGTTAGATACAGTGCTTTTCATATCCAGTCAAGTTAATACATTTAAAAAGCTGTGTTTTACCCATGGCCACCAAGTTAAACGAACACACGGGAATATATGAAAAAAGTTTGCTAGAATTTACTTCTTTTAACCTTTTTCCTAATACTGTGAATCCATCCATCCTGTGTTATTAGTAAGAATTTTAGAATATCTTGACCTTGTTGAATAATAGTGTTGAATTACTGTTATACATAAAAATTTGAAGAAAAATTTTAGTCACCACTATTACTTAAAAGAGCCCAAAGGTGAAAATGCCATCAATATTATTAATTTTCAATAACTTTTATCACATGTGCAAGACCTCACCATTTTTCAGCCATCACTATTATGCGGCAAGTAAGAGTGTAATGCAAAAAGTAAACCAACGGATAGATGGACGGACATACTTTGCCTGAAAATATATTGCCTGATTTATGGAATGTATAATGTCTTGTGAAGATTACGTAAATTTATTTTTTTGTATGTGTGTGGATCTCTTACACTCTTGTGCTATTCAGAGTGGCCGAGCCATTGACAGTGAATTCGTATATAATCTTCTTGGTATTTTGGTTATCTAATTACTGTTTTTCAATTCCGTTTTCTGGATTTGTTATTATTTAGAGGCCCTATTTGTAACTTTTTGCAGAGATTATTTTGTGAAAATGAGGATTTATTAGCCAATATTTCAATTAAGCAAAGCACTCAAAAATTTGAAGTTCGATTGTGCCTTGTGTGTGTTACCATATTTCACTTTCGTTGAGAATTTCTATGCAACGACTGATAAAATAATTTCCTAGAGAAAAATGTCATGTTCACACTTCTGTCATATTTTAATTTGTGATTAGGAGGTCTAATGGGGTGGATAGAAAGAAAAAATATTATTTTTCGCACTTTGAACAAGCGACTTCCCAACGCATGTGACTTTCCGGTGACAACAGCTTCGATCAACAAATACTTGCAGGCATGAGTCTAATAGCCCACAGATTATTCGAAATTATTGATGATCTTTGTGGATTGCAAACAAATATAATGAAATACATCGTTTACAATGATTCGCAATGTAAATCACACCAGATCGCAAAATTAGGAGCATTATTTCTGGATGTCACCGAAACCAGACCGAAACGGGGCCGAATGACAGACCAATAAAGTTTAGATTAAACATATTGTATTTGTTATAACAAAAGGGATTGGATAACAAGTGCCCAGCACTTAGATTATATCCTTTCCGTAATATACATCTGAAAATTACAAATTATGTTTATAAATATTTATAAGAAGTTATAATGTGCATATAATGGCAAGAGAAACATGTGTATATATTGATACAATATTGTGTATGTACACAGTTCGAAATAAAACCTGACGGGTATTCAACTTCACAAGAGTCAGAGTAGAGAGATGAGAGGGAGAAGAGAAGAGACGTGAGCTGCCACTCTACAACACTGTTGGTTTTAAATTACATACCAACGGGTCATATTTCAACACAACCACGAATCCAGCGGAGCCCCATACCAATGCTATAACCAGGACATGCAGGACAAACATGCGGAAAGTCATGTGTGAAGGAAACAGAGGTGGACACGAGTTCATATTATAGGTCATTTGACAAAGATGTTGTGAGTCATATCTGCTCGGTTGTCATCTAATCTAAAACCGCTTCGTGGCCTTGATGAAATTTTGTACACTTCGAAAAAGGTGGATGTTGACGGATTCCGGTAAGTTTGGAATACCATAAAGAAGATCATTGACCGATCTTATTGTAAGATGCGCGAGATTTCTCTGTAAGACTAGTCTTTCATTTGAATAGTTACTGCAGTTAAAAAAGTAATGGTTCACATCTTCAGCCTCGTAACCACAAGAACATCTTGGTGTGTTATGAATACAGTTGGAGTGTTTATCATAATTTAGGTCGCTGCAAGAATTCCTCAGCTTGCAGTGTATAATATTGACGGCCCTATCGCCATTATTAAAGTACTTAGGTGGTTTACAATTGCCTCCATCAAAATATTTGACAAAGTTGTTCAGTGAACTCGACTGTCTTACTTCTAAGGGTAATGCATTCCATTCCGAGATACACGAGGGGATGAATGAGCGCTTATATGTTTCCGTGTATGTGAGTGGTAATTGAAAGTTGGAATGGGACCTGGTGCTATACGGGGAAATGTCCTCAAAGGTCCGTGGCAATAAGTCAGAGAGGTATGTAGGGGCCTGGTTATTTACAATTTTAAAAAACGTTATCATTTTGTGGAGATGACGCCTCTGCCCAAGGGTTTCCCAACCAAGTTCTGCATATAGAGCAGATACCGGGGTTGGTCTTGTTAGACCGGATATTATTCTCGCTGCATCCGTGTGGATTCTATCCAATTTGGTAAGTAGGTAATCCGGTGCACCGGCCCACACCACGTCTGCATATTCAACGATCGGGAGTATGAATGATTTGTATAGCGTCTCTAAGCTTTTTCGACCTAGGATATACTTTAATTTTCTTAACTGAGATAGCCTGGAATTAGCCTTTTGGCATAATCTGTTAATTTGGGCATGCCAGTTTAAGTCTCCCTGTAAGGACAGGCCAAGGTGGGTGTGAGACTTTGTGAGTTCAAGTGGCGTGTCACCAAACATCACAACAGTACTTAGGTTAACACGTTTTTGGTGAATAAAACGGTTTCGGTTTTTGATGGGTTAAATGTAACAAGCCACGTGTTTGCCCATTCGGAAACAGCCGCAAGGTTTTCATTAGACTTTGAAACAATGTCATCCAGTTCAAATCCACTTTCTGTTATACTTGTATCATCTGCAAATAATCTACAGGCGTCCGGTGAATCTAAGTTTTCAGTAATGTCATTGATGTATATAAGAAAGAGGAAGGCTCCTAAGACAGATCCCTGGGGAACTCCATAATTAACAGGTAAGTACTCAGAGGGAGTTGCATTAACAGTTACCCTTTGTTTACGATCTGACAAATAGATTTTGGTCCACTCGATGAGTGGGCCAAATATACCGTTTTGTTTCAGTTTGTAAATTAACCCTTCATGCCAAACCCTATCGAATGCTTTTGATATGTCAAATACTCCAAGCGAAAACAATAAAGTTAACCATCAATATTACATGACGAACAATAGTTCCCCCGATTTGCGATTAAAAGAAGTGAAAAAGCAACCAGTTTACGAATATTTCTACAACGAAAGAATACAACATGGGTTTCTAATTCCACTATATGTCACAGTTTTGTTAATTAAAGAAAACTGAAATTTTTGTTCTCTATTGGTAATTTTGGCGCATGAATACAAACTAATGGCAAGGTCGATCCATGTAAACAAATTGATTGCTTCACTTCGTGAGGGAAGAATATTTTCACAGAACAGACAATCAATGTCTCTATTAGTCTGCTTCCCTTGAGATATATCGACAAACAGAATTTCAGCAGTGGCACTGTCATGAGAATTTACGGGACATATGGCGAGATCTTTCGTCGCAATGTTGCCCACAACATTCAGTGTTTTGAATTTCCCACCGTAAACATGGCGGACACTTTTGAGACTGAAACGACCCAGGTTGACAACGTGCTTAGTCCTATCTTTGATGTGTTTTATTCAAAATTAAGACTCAACTGCTGCAGTACATTACTGATAGCTCACGTTGGTTGTTCATTGGAAGGTGATGCGTCTCGCTATTTTTTGAAAACCTGACCACGCCATTTCCAACTTTTTGACAGTACACATTTTCTAATGTCTCCAAATGGCACGTAAATTTGTTAAATGCATATTTTGCGGGTCCCATCACGTTCTATGTGACATGACCATTCCCCCCAACCCTGGTATCCAAGAGCAAGGCTGTTTCGTTGCCAAGTTATTGTTCAATGAAATGTTCACATTTTTCTGTGTTTCTGGCTTCCCTGTTGGCAGCCATGACTTTAGAATCACGTTAACCAGGCCGCATGTTTAACACCAGACCAATATTCCAACAAGAATTCCGTGTGACAACAGAAAGAATTGCAGCCGACGAGCCAGAGTTCGTCAACTGAGAATTCTCTCACATATAATATTATGGCCACTTCAACCTTCCGTAGCCCAACCACGGAAAATCAAATAAATAACAATACACCCGGGAACATACCAATCGCTAAGTCAAGGCGAAAATAGCAAATACTATCAACTGATAAAGAAAGAATTCGCAGATGTCAAATCGAAATTCGGCAACCGAGAATGCCACCAAATATTTACCAACGTAACTCGCCAGGCTGCATTTCCAATATCAGGCCAATAATTCGACCAGAATCCCTGGTGACAGCAGAAAGAACTCGCAGTTGAGGAGCCAGAGTTCGTCAACTGAGAATTCTCTCACATTTAATATTATGGCCACTTCAACCTTCCGTAGCCCAACCACGGAAAATCAAATAAATAACAGTACACCGGGAACATACCAATCGCTAAGCCAAGGCGAAAATAGCAAATATTATCAACTGATAAAGGAAGAATTCGCAGATGTCAAATCGAAATTCGGCAACTGAGAATGCCACCAAATATTTCATTGATCAGGTCGTGAGAGAAAAAAAACAAAACAAAAAACGACGAGACTTACCCCTGTCTCCAACCACTCGAAATCGTGAAAAAAATACCAACTATCTCCTTCACAACTATGGAATGGTGCGAACCAGGAAACTTTCCGTCATTCTCCCACAACAGAATCACAAAATTACTCGAAATTCACTTGGCCAGCCCACTCATCCGCAAATTCTTTCCCAATAAAAAGAACGTTCTTCCTTCAGAAGGTCTAGTCGAAAACTGATTTGATTGTTCACCAAAACCTTCCAAAGTCAGCTCTTCACGCTGAATGATTTCCTCGTGCAACAACTGATCCTCGGCTCAATTCAAATTCACTACGAGTTTCGGAAATCATGCTGCACCTGACAACCCTTCAAGGCAGCAAGGACCATAGTTTTTTAAGGTAGTCAGTCAATTTATTTGACTTGCCAACAAAATAACGCAAAACATTAACCCCCCAATTTCCTAAGGCAGCAAGTTCTCTAGTCAACAACGGCACAGAAACTATGGATCCTGCTTTTTTCTCTCAAGGGTTTCAACTCTTTAGCGATCTCTTTTTTCATTACTTCTAGAGTTTCTGTCACAGGTTTGAACAACTTGGTTGTCTCTTGTTTCGTCTCGATCTCACCCATTCGTTTAGCCATATTACTCTCTCGAATAGTCCTCTTAAATTTTAGAAATCGACGAATCCTCTCGTCTCTCAGATTAGGATCTCTGATCTTTAAAAATGACATGTTTTTTTTTAATATCCCCCCCCCCCCTCCTTTTGTTTTCTTGTCTCCCGCTTTTTTGAAAAAAACGGGAGATATTAAATTCGGGGTGTCCTTCCGTCCTTCCATGTTTTTCGTTTCCAGACTCTAACTTTCCTTACAGTGACCGGATTTCGATGAAATTTAATTTGGGTAGTAGATCACTTTCATCAATGTGGGTCCAAGTTCGAATATGAGCATTTTCCGCGCATATTTAATTAGGTTGCTGAAATTTGATTGGCTGACGGTTTCCAGACTCTAACTTTCCTTAAAATCAACCGATTTCGATGAAATTTCATGTATGGATTACTTTTATCAATACCTAGGTCAAGTTCGAATGTGGGAAATTTTGTACCGAAAATCTGTCCGTCTGCCTGTCCGTCAGCCCCGTGCGTCAACGCACCTCGGACTAAAAGCTATATTTATGAACCGATCTTCACGAAACTTCTTGGGTAACTTTGTTATCATTGTGAGACCAGAATATGTGTTTTGGGGTTTGGTCCAAAATTCAAGATGGCCGCCAGCGGCCATTTTGTTCAGAAATTGGGTGTAATCAGTTTTTTGTACAACTTCTATACGAAAGTTCGGATTTGAATAAATTTTTGTTTGAATGTTTAGTAAAATGCAGAACATCACATATAATAAGGATTTTGTTCTCGTGCAAAAATTATGCAAATTAGGGAAACTTTGATTTATTCAGTGCTACTACTAATACACAGTAAGTGCACACCTTCCGTGTTTTTCGTTTCCAGACTCTAACTTTCCTTACAGTCAGTCGATTTCAATGAAATTTGGGTAGTAGATCACTTTCATCAATTGTGGGTCCAAGTTCGAACACGGGCATTTTCCGCGCATATTTAATTAGGTTGCTTAAATTTGATTGGCTCATGGTTTCCAGACTCCAACTGTCCTTAGAGTCAACCGATTTCAATGAAATTTCATATATGGATTACTTTTATCAATACCTAGGTGAAGTTCGAATGTGGGAAATTTTGTACCGAAAATATGTCCGTCTGCCTGTCGGTCTGCTCATGCATCAACGCACCTCGGACTGAAGGCCGTATTTATGAACCGATCTTCACGAAACTTCTTGTGCATCTTTGTTATCATTGCGAGACCAAGATATGTCTTCATCATTACTTCTTTTGCAACTCTACAAAGTCAGCCTCTCCCAGTACCATATACAGACCACCATATTATCTGGATATCACTTCCAAGGTTTCATTAACTTCCAATCACAAGCTTTACGGGTTGGTTAACACTTTTCACATCAGTTTAATGTAATATGTCTTATCATACAGTCTTAATTTTTAGTGATTCTCACTGTTATACTCCACATTACTTTACTTACTTTGACAGTGACCTCCGTGAAAATAAATCTGATACCCATTGTCTGAAGCACTGTCTGTTCTGTCTCTTCTAAATAACTTCCACTTGGAACTCAATTATATTCCACTGGATGCTTTAATACCCCTTGAAACTGCTGCCCAGTGGGAGACATGAATTCACTGAATTTGCTTTTTTAATTACTTTTTATGATTGTTTTTTTTTAAACTGTTTATATTGTCACCAAGTGTGGTCAAACATTTCTGAGCTCCTACTTTTTCACAGTTTTCAAGTGGATATCTCTAGATTTATTTGTTGAAATTTGTTCCAGTTTTTCTGTACCTGATGTAGACTCTTTTGGTATGACTTTTAAAGGAATTTGTTAACAACTTCTGTACTTTTATGAGAAAAAATCTTGAAACATGTTGAAGATTTTTCCAATCTTGTTTCAAAATTCAATGCATTTGTTTGCCAGGATTATCTAACCCATTGTTCCAATTTTGCTTGGACTGTTAGATTCATTTCACACCTAATTCACTGCTAATTGGAAATAATTATTTCACATCTGAGGTTACAAGAGACTGGTGTTCTTAATTGTGGACAATCAAAATGTGTTTGGTCAGTTACACCTCAGATGATCTCAGTTCCATCAACAAAACAATGAACCATATTAAGCATAGACCCAAAGCTTGTGTTTTCAAAACCTTGAAAAAAGAAAGGACATTGAAACCAGAGTTTTGTCATCCCATCAACAGATCACGCAAAGTATACCAAATAGAAACTGTCAAATTACAACACAGACTGGCTGTCAAAAAACACACTAATTCTGGTGTGAATTTCAGTAACATCAGTTTAATCCACAAAGATACAGCTGATTACAAAACTACCTCCAATATAATACTTTCAACGGTCAATGCCAGATCTCTGAAGAACAAAGTACCTGATTTGAACTTTGGGTTACTTAATACAAGATCTGTTTCTGGGAAGGAACGATCTCAGTGTTCTGGTTCTAACTGAAAAGTTGTTGAAAGAAAATGATAGTGACAGTTTTTCCATTGGACAACTATTACCACTGGCTTTCTCCATCTTACACAACTCACGGGGGAGTCGAGGTGGTGGTTTAGCATCATCCACAGTGATGCCTTAACATAAAACAGCATCCTGATTTATACAAATGTCTGCCATCTTTTGAAATGATAGACTGCCTCATGTCGAGCAACCGTTCATTTCTAAATGAATTTTCAGAACGTCTGTCCTTCTATGTCTTGTATGGATGTGATATAGCTTTTGATGGTGATTTCAACATCCATGCTGACAATTTAAATGACACGTTTGCCAAGCTATTCAATAATTTGTTTGAATCATTTGGCTATTCACAACTGGTCTCAAAACCTACCCACAGAGAGGGCACACCTTGGATCTAACAACTCTTGTTCGTCAAAGTAACAGCACGTAAGTACAAAATGTCCATGCCACAGATCCAGCATTGTCTGATCAATATGCGGTCTTGGCCGAATTGACACTAGCAACTTCAAAAACTCCTCCCAAGAAAATTACTTATCGAAAATATAAATCCATAAATATTGATGCCTTGAAAATGGATATCAGTTCATCAATTCTGTGTTCGAACTATTTTTGTAGCAGTCATGAATCATCTGAGCAATTTCTATCTTTATTTGAAGAAACTCTTAAGGGAATCATGGCTGAACATGCACCACCCAAATCAAAAACTATAACTCATAGGGAAAAAGTGGAGTGGTTTACAGAAGATGTTAGAGATGCTAAACAACAGCGTCGCAGACTTGAGCGTCTTTACAATAAAACGAAGTTTGAGGTTCACCGGCAGATGTTCTGCCACCAAAGAAATACAACTAATAAGATCATCAAAAAGGCGAAGAGGGAGTACTACAATTCTGCTATAGAGGAGTCATCTAATACAAGGGTGCTGTTCTTGCTAACCAATAGTCTCCTTGGTAAAGAACAAAAAATCATTCTCCCAGATCGTCTAAATACTGAAGAAATTCCGGAAATATTCAGCGATTATTTCATAACTAAAATTCAAGTAATTCTGGATAGTATACCATCATGTGAACCACCAGAGTTTAATCATCTTGACTAAAAAAGTGATTTTTCAAATTTTCAATCTGTCTCAGAAGACGACATTCGAATAATGATTTTATCATCATCCAATAAATCCAATGATCTAGATCAAATTCCAACATTCCTTTTGAAAGAGACAACTGATTATCTTCTGCCAGCCATAACATCTATTATATCTGCATCACTACATGAGAGGTTTGTTCCAAACTCATTGAAAACAGCACTTGTTACTCCACTCATCAAGAAACCATCTCTTGATCCTGACAACCCGAAGAATTTTCGACCTGCATCGAACCTCTCTTTCCTGTCTAAATTGTTGGAACGGGTTGCTGCTTTACAACTCAAAAATCATCTGCATGAAAATGATCTTTTAGAGCCCTTCCAGTCTGCATATAAAGTCAGCCACAGTACAGAAACAGCCTTACTGCGAGTCAACAATGACATTGTTAAATCAGTGTCTGAGGGTAGGGCTTTACTGCTTGTTCTCTTGGATTTGTCAGTAGCATTCGACACAGTCGACCATGGTATCCTCATGCAGACACTAACACACATGGCATATGTGGAATTGTCGAATCGTGGTTTGCATCATATCTACAAGGTCGCAGTCAACAAATATATATCAATAAGATCGTTTCAGAAAGCCGAACGTTAAAGTGTGGGTTCCTCGGGGCTCAGTTCTTGGACCACTCTTGATTACTCAGTACACTTTTTATCTAGGTCGCCCTCTTAAAAAACATGGCATATCATATCATCTGTACGCAGACGACACCCAACTGTACATCACATTCAACCCATCTGTTCCAAGTGACTCATTCACCGCAGTCAATAACATGGAAACTTGCATAAATCTCGTGCGGGAATGGATGATAGATTTTAAACTGAAAATGAATGACTCTAAAACTGAATTCTTAGTGATATCCGGGGTTCGCATGCCTTCATCCTCTGTTACATCAATTCTGGTTGAAAATAACATCACTACGAAAAGTGAATCGGCCACGAATAATAGACTGATTATGGACTCAAATTAACAACTCGACATCCTTATCAATAAAATATGTCAAAAATGCTACTGGCAGCTTCGTAATGTTGGAAGACTGCGACCTTATCTTAACCACCCAACACTTGAAAAACTTGTGCACTCCTTCATCACCCCACAACTAGACTATTGTAATTCAGTGTTAGTGGGGCTGTCCCAGTGCCTGATTCAGAAGCTTCAAAATGTTCAGAATACTGCTGCTAGGATAATTACTGGTACCAAACGCTCTGAACACATAACACCTTTTTTAAGACAACTACATTGGCTTCCAGTTCAACAGAGAATTGATTTCAAAATATTGATCTTAGTATTCAAATGTATCCACAAACTGGCTCCAGTTTACCTGCAAGAGATCCTAACTGTATATAAACTATCACGCAGTCTCAGATATAAAAAACAAATTCAACTAGTTGTACCTTTTAGCAGATCTAATCAGGCTCATGATCGTGTGTTCTCTATCGTGGGTCACAGATTGTGGAATTCCCTGCCAGTTAGTGTCAGAATTTCAGAAACTCTCGATGTCTTCAAAAGAAATCTTTAAAAACTTTCCTATTTACTAAAGCATTCTCCTGAACCTCTCTAAGAGGCAACCAAAACAGATGTGACTCTTTATTTCAGAAAAGTGTATTTTTTTCTGTCAAGCGTTTTGGAGCACGATTTGTGGTTTACGCTCTAGAAAATCAATTATTATTATTATTATTATGAAATAATTTTTCTTTTCTATATAATAAGAAGAAAAAAAGATAAAGAAAAAAACCCTACCTCGTTTTAGTTGTTGACAATGTGAAATGAAAGCACCCTTAAAGGTTGTTACCAACGTCAAACTTCTACCATAGCGAACAGTCGAGGATATATACGGTGTTGGATTCTAGTTCCAAGGAGCAGCTTACGCTCTCGCATATCCATCATAAACAAACCACAAAAAACACATACACACATTCCGAACAATTAATATATCTCTTTAAATGACCGCTCAGTCGAGTAGAATCACACCAGCTCTTGTACGCGGCAAAACACTAATTGTCAAAATGACTGTCATTTAGAGGAAAAACACAGCTCAAAGTATATGGAATAAAATAAATAAAACAAAAAACCCACTGTCGTTGACACAAAACAGCTTTCGAACGAATGTACTATCGGAAATATCCTTTTTAACAAGAATCTCCACTAGGTTCGCTACAAAAAGTAAAACCCTTGTGAAAAGAATTGAATCAAACGAATTTTCAATTTATCTGTCGTGCTCAATTCTGCATTTACATAACATATCGACAATAATAACTTATTAAATCTTTTCTCAAAGGTATACAATATTCGTAAGATAGATCAAAATATTTAAATATTTTGTTGTAACACTTCAATGCATTAGACGGTCTCTCTTAATGCATTACGCCCTTCTTGATGTAACTTCTTTAAAGTATTTTTCTATGTTATAAGTAGATTATTTTGTTTTTGTCAGATTGAGGGTAAATCTCCTTTCTCATTGGAGTGTTATTTATGAAATAAGTAAATGTTTTTATCGCCTCCAACTTACTGTGAAAAGAATTATTTAAAATACATTTAAAGTAATTTGATGTTGAAATACATTCTTGAAAATGTTTTTATTTTACAACGAAATAAAATCTTTCTTAATTTATGTAGAGATTATTTTATTTTATTATTTATCGGAATGAGGGAGGGGTGGGGGCTGGTGGGGCTCCTCTCTATTTTCATTCTTTGTGACAATGGCGACGTCAATAATTTCCTCCTCTCTCTCTCCATCCGCCGCAGTTTTTAACAGTTTCCCAATTCGAATAACACGGAGCAAAACAGCGATAATTGCAAAACTACAAATCTGAAGGGTGCCGTGATCTCGACACTTTACATATTCCTATGGGAAATTTGTTGGAAACAGCGTTTTGAACATTGTCTGTTCTAGCTCATTTCGAGGGATGAGAACGAAGCTCTCTATAATTCTCGACAAAATCTTCATTCGAATAACACTGAACAAAAAAGCGATGATGGCAAAAAATTCGTTTTCGCAAATGTCCGAGGCGAGCAATCACATTTTTATACATTCCTACTGGAAATTTGTATGGGGAAAAAGATAGTCTTTTTCTAGGCCACTTCAAGCTTAATTTTCTTCTTATTCTCACAAACAATTCCCCATTGGATTAACCTTAGCCGACATACTAGCCCACGTGAAAATTGACTAAGTCCCTTTTTAACTGGGTCAGAAAATGTTTCAAGCTAAATCCCATTGCTTTCAACGTTAAGTTTCGGGTGGGCCAGAAATGAATTTTGGCTGGAATAGAATTTTGGCTGGACTAGAATCCCTAATTTTACACTTACTTACACAAAAACATAGGTTATGACCCCTCCTTGGAACAAGCTCGTCGTGCTCGTTCCAATGAGGGGTCATAACCTATGTTTTTGAGACAAAAATGAAAAAAAAAAAGTTATTCAAGAATTTTGTTTGCAAGTGTCGTCTGCTTTTCATGTTAGGTAAAGGGTTAAAGAGTCTGTCAAATCAAGTCTCGATTGAGAAACATTTCTTGCGTTTGTTCAAGGAAAATGAATGATTATTGTATTTTTAAATGCTATCGGATGGATTACAGGTGGTCGGGAAAGCGAAGCGCCGGTTTTGTTATCTGACTAACTGAAATATCCCAGACGACTGAATCTAAAATGCTATCGATGAACTATCTAAAAGGTAGATTACTTCCAGGCCAGAACTGTGTCGATTTTCTCAGAAAATTGATAGGTGGCTTGCGATCTGGCACATTATGTCACTGCGTGTGGTAATTTGATATCAGGTCGACACATCCGACGGAATGGAGATTAATTGCACCATCAAACATCTGAAAATAAGTTTAAAATAAAATACTTCGTCGGGAAGATATGTAAGCTGATCGTTGCACTCCGGGATGTCTCTGCCATGCGATAATATTTTAGGTGTTGCTGGGATTCTCTATTCAACGAAAAAATATCGGAATTCACTTATGAGTGTTCTACTTTAGCAAATTTACTTCCCGGGCTAACTTTACCAAAGTGACAAGTTATACAGCGTAGCTTTATTAGTTTCTAATTGTTCCACTCGATCAGAAATGCTTGACTCATCCCATCGTATAATTGCCAGAAACAGAGGCTGGACCTAAAAGCTAAGTTTAGTCCAAGACCATATATTTCATATTCTGAAAATATGGCTGGCTAACAGGACAGGTAGAAATAATAACAGTTTAACATCAAGGGATGTCTATTTGCAGCACAGTGACAAATGGGTGAGTGTTTTGAATTTCGTATAGTAAAGAAGACATCCATTCCCACGAGAGATCTGTAACATCTGAAGGAGAAGAAATGACAAATAACGCAGACGAATTGTTACGGATTGTGCGAAACATAAAGTGCACTGAATTAGTGGAAAGATGAAAGAATAAGCTTTACAATGATGTAGTACACGACCGTTGGGCGTTCTTTGGGTTGTTCTTAATAACTGTGAGAAGTCGCGGAAAAGATCGAAAAACACTAAGTCGGACAACTTGAGGTTACGAGCGACAGTTCTCGGATTTATTATAAAAATTCGATATCCCATTGTCTATGGAGGGCAGATTCCAATATTATCCATAAACCTTTAATCTTCGATCGACATTTATTCATTTCTGGTGATCACATTTACCGTTTATACCTTTTTTACCCTTCACTTAAAAAACTCATCAAGCTGTCGACGACCATCGAAACGACGAAATTCGCACAAAAACATCCCCATCCTCCAATTGACTTCTATTTTAACCCTTTGAACCCTAGGGGCCGTTTTTCCGGCCAGGAACATGACACGTCATAACGTCATTAAATAGGATGGATGTTCAGTAAATGTGTGCGGGTTGACCAATCAATCAATATTTTCAACGTGCAGCCCCGAGGCTGCACGTTGGAAATATTAATTGGTCTACTCCAGATAATGAATATGGACTCTTCTAATTGCTGCCATTGAACTGGCATGGAAGATACCACTAGAGTTCAATCTCTTTATTTGTGGTCCTGCTGGTTCTGCAAAATCATTTCTTTTAGAAGATGTATTTAAAGAACTGAAACGTGAAGGAAAAAGTGTTCACTTAACCTGTACGACATGAATTACCTGCACAAACTATGAGAGTTTCTTGGGAGCAACCACAGTACATCGCTGGACTGGAATGGAAATGGTCGCATTGATTCCAAAGACATATGCGCCATAATAAAGAATAATGTTAAATTTAAAAAAAAAACTTATGAACGAATAATTACCACAGACACTCTAATAATTAACTAGATATCAATGCACAGTTTAAAAATGTTTCAATTGCTGTCGGAAATATGCAGACTCAATGATTCAACCCAGTTATCTGGAGGCCTTCAAATTATAGTTATAATGTATGGAGATTTTTTTATTTTAATGTTTGCTTCCAATTCATAGCGTATGTCCCCCCCCCCCCCCCACATTGAACTATCTTGCTGAGCCATTCCAATGAGAGATTTATAAGCTATGAGTAGTATGTCAGGGGCTTTTGAGGTATAGTTTGGGGGATCTCATTTGGGGGATCTCATGTGACGTCATGTCACGTGACCCAGTGCCGCCATGTTGTATTGTCACGGTAACCCGCGTGAGCAGCCATCTTGTGACGTCATCTCCATAGTGATACGTGGTGTGAGTGCGCATGCGCAGCGCGTGTTGTTAAGGTGATACGTGTTTCCATCGTCCATTTTGTATACTGGAGGCCGCCATCTTGGTTTCTATGGTAGCACGTGATTGCTATGTTACCCAATTTTTCTGCAATAAGACGGGGTATGTTTAGAGGGTATGTTCGATTGAATCGGAGTAAATCTAATTACCACAAACAACCCGACAATCCTTCCAAATGACCAAAATCTATCCCAACTTTTACTATTTCGAATTCTTACAGAATTCTCTGCTTCTATCTATATATGTAATAGTTCATGTCTCCCTAGCCATGTTCCTTTGTTCTGGAGTATACTCCAGTAGCATAGAAGAGCCTATTAGTTGGAACAGCTATACTCATTTTTACTATAATTAGCTATTCTGGTCTATTCTTGTTAGTTCTGACCCTATTCCGTGTACTCTTGTTGTTTCATTTGTCTAGATCATTTATAACCAATCAGATTGCTTGATTTCCCATAATCTGTATGCAGGGTTATCTCCCTTGTGTATAATAAAAGCAGTCCCAAAGCCAATAAGGTATCGAGCAGTTACTGATAAGTCATTGCTCGAACGACTCTAAGCCCATCGAGCAAAAGAGCTATCGAGCAATTGCTCGATCGAGTGACTCCTCGAACGACTCTTAGACTCATTTCAGTATCGGGGGATACCCATGGCCCGGTATTGTATTATTTGAGGATACCTATCCCAGATATCCTTTATAGTCTAAAGAGCCAAGAGAGTAATTGCTCCATGAGTAATTGCTCGAACGACTCGAAGCTCATCGAGCAAATGAGCCTTAGAGCAATTGCTCGATCGAGTGACTCGACATACTGCTCGACCGACTCGAAGTCCATCGAGCAAATGAGCTTTAGAGTAACTGCTCGTTCGTGTGACTCCTCGAACAACTCTACGACTCATGTCAGAAAAAAGGGATTCTAGGGCCGAAAGGGATTCCGTAAGTAGGGCTTTTTCCCAAATAAGCCAAAGAGGCAAGAGAGTAATTGCTCCATGGGCAATGGCTCGAACGACTCGAAGCGCATCGAGCAAATGAGCCTTAGAGCAATTGCTCGATCAAGTGACTCCTGGAGCAATTACTCTCTTGGCTCTTTGACTTATTTGGGAAAAAGCCCTACTTACGGAATCCCTTTAGGCTCTAGAATCCCTTTTTTCTGACATGAGTCGTAGAGTCGTTCGAGGAGTCACTCGAACGAGCAGTTACTCTAAAGCTCATTTGCTCGATGGGCTTCGAGCCGTTTGAGCAGTATGTAGAGTCACTCGATCGAGCAATTGCTCTAAGGCTCATTTGCTCGATGAGCTTCGAGTCGTTCGAGCAATTGCTCATGGAGCAATTACTTTCTTGGCTCTTTAGCTTATAAAGGCTATCTGGGATAGGTATCCTCAAATAATACAATACCGGGCCATGGGTATCCCCCAATACTGAAATGAGTCTAAGAGTCGTTCGAGGAGTCACTCGATCGAGAAATTGCTCGAAAGCTCATTTGCTCGATGGGCTTAGAGTCGTTCGAGCAATGACTTATCAGTAACTGCTCGATACCTTATTGGCTTTGGGACTGCTTTTGTTATACACAAGGGAGATAACCCTGCATACAGATTATGGGAAATCAAGCAATCTGCTTGGTTATAAATGATCTAGACAAATGAAACAACAAGAGTACACGGAATAGGGTCAGAACTAACAAGAATAGACCAGAATAGCTAATTATAGTAAAAATAAGTAAAGCTGTTCCAACTAATAGGCTCTTCTATGCTACTGGAGTATACTCCAGAACAAAGGAACATGGCTAGGTAGACATGAACTATTACATATATAGATAGAAGTAGAGAATTCTGTAAGAATTCGAAATAGTAAAAGTTGGGATAGATTTTGGTGATTTGGAAGGATTGTCGGGTTGTTTGCGGTAATTAGATTTACTCCGATTCAATCGAACATACCCTCTAAACATATCCCGTCTTATTGTAGAAAAATTGGGTAACATAGCAATCACGTGCTACCATAGAAACCAAGATGGCGGCCTCCAGTATACAAAATGGACGTTGGAAACACGTATCACCTTAACAACACGCGCTGCTGCGCACTCACACCACGTATCACTATGGAGATGACGTCACAAGATGGCTGCTCACGCGGGTTATCATGACAACACAACATGGCGGCACTGGGTCACGTTACATGACGTCACATGAGATCCCCCCAATGAGATCCCCCAAACCATACCTCAAAAGCCCCTGACATACTACTGCTATGCTTCAGAAGCAAAAAATTAAATTTTTGTTATACAAAGAAATTTAGGGCAAGTGACATCCCTTCATGTGTTAGGTAAAGGGTGAATCTGGAGAAGGGCGGCCATTTGGGTGATTTGATATTCTTCACTTATTGTGTTAAAAGGAGCCTACTCAAATAACAGGGAACAGTGAAAGTGTTTTTCAACTATGTATTCCATAATAACTTTTGAAAGAATGCGCCAGGAAGCGTGTGTGTTTTTCACGATAGCAAAGTTTTTTTTTACAAATTTCAACATGTAAATGGAAAGTCGGATATTGATTTTGTTTTCAAAATTTCGCTTCTATGCATATCGACCCATTCTAATAAATTGAATCAAACATAATCTTATATGCGTGGACAAATTATATTGTGCTTGAGGTTGTCAAGTAGCCTGGCGCAAACACAGAAACAGTACATGGAAAGCGGACGGATTTGGAAACACCCACGGAGTGTAAATTCACTAGAGTATTAGTAACATAATCAAACAGCTACCAATTATTGTATAAACCTGATGTTTTCAGTAGCCTATTATCGTGGATGTGTTAACTTGACATTATCGTTCTGGCAGAATTACTTGGCAATGTCAATAGCATAACTCGTCGCCCATTTTTTTTATACTCCCCCCTCCCCACTCTCTCTCTCTCTCTCTCTCTCTCTCTCTCTCTCTTTCTCTCTCTCTCTCACACACACACATGGGCGTCACCAGGGTTTACAAAAGTGATTCGCCTTGAATTAAACAGGTACACCGGGGTACGCCTGACAGATGCCACAGACGAGCATACCGGAGGGAGGGGGAGGGGGAGGGGGGTACCGAAATTTTTTAAAAAATATCAAATGAATTCTTTTGGTGGCCTCTGGGAGGATTATTTGAATTCAACATTCCTAAAAAAAAACGTAAAAAGGGGTTTGTTCGCAACCCCCCCCCCCCCCCCGTCCCCGGCGACGCCTGCCTGCCTGCCTGCCTGCCTGTCTGTCTGTTTCCCACTTTAGAGCGCACACTCCCCAGACTTTAATTAAAGAGTCATATTTCAACAGTAAAACAGAACTTGTTTACAAACGCAAACATGAACTGCTCAAATTCTCGATGTTTAATTTCTAATTTATTACGTAGCATTAAAAGAGAATGAAGTGAAACGATTCGTGATAGTCATACGAAAGATTTCTTCCGCATAATTCGAAATCTGAGGCCTGATGTTTGCATCATCATATTCTTGTTTCTCGGTCATGTTCTATTGCTCCTACCTGACGAGACGCCCAGCGCGTGTGTATCGGCGCCACTGATGGGTTAGCGGAAGGTGTTCATTGACAGATTTCAGCATGATGTTGAATTAATTTAGCATGATGCTTAATTATTTGAGCATGATGCTGAATTAATTTAACATGATGCTTAATAATTTGAGAATGATGCTGAATTAATTTAACATGTTTCTTAATTAATTAAGCACCATGTCAAATTATTTTGCACGATTTCACGAATGCTGCATAAATAATAAACAATGATGTCGGATTAACTAAGCACGATCCTGAATTACGAGAGGATCATGCATTTGAATTCAACATGGTGCTTAATTATTTGAGCATCATGCTATATTGTTTTTCACTGTTTTATGAATACTGTATAAATAATATAGCATGACGCTGAATTAATTTAACATGATGCTGAATTACGGGAGGATCGGGCATATTAATTTAGCATGATGTTTAATTATTTAGGCATCGTGCTATATTATTTTGCGAGATTTAACGAATGCTGCATTAATAATATAGCATGATCCTGAATTAATTTTTCACGATGCTGACTTACGGGAGGGTCATGAACTTTATTTGAGCATGGTGCCTAATTATTTAAGCGTGATGCTGTACTATTTGGTATGATTTCATGAATGCTGCATACACGACATTGCATGATGTTGAAACAGGTCTGCGTACTGGAGGATCATCAATTTTATTTTAGCACGATACTCTGATAATTAAGCATGATGCTATATTGTTTGGTATGATTTCATGAATGCTGCCTAAATAATTAAGCATAATGCCTAAATAATGAAGCATGATGCTTAATTAATTAAGCATCATGCTATATTATTTAGGCCTCATGCTATATTATTTTAGCACCATGCTATATCATTTAGAATCATGCCTACTTCACGGATCTATGAGCCTGTTCATGCATTACCTGTGTTACAAGAATCACTCCATCAACTGGCATAGGATAAAATGAATGACGATGTTGGTCACCAGGGAAAGGAGAACACCCTGCAGCCTGCAAAGAGAAAGGGTTTTTTTTTCTGACGTGGTATGGAGCAAGATGATTTGCGCAAAGTCGAACACTGTGGAAAATGTATTGGATAGAAAACTCCAATCCGAAGCGCAGCCTGCTATTGAAATAGGCCCAATTGGAACTAGTCGATCAGTGACGTTAGTATATTGTGTATGGATTTTCTTAGCCCAGAGCAGTCAGCTGGTGGTTATGCATCCTGGTGATCACAGATCATTTTAGACGATATGCCTACGCACAATAGATTTCGTGTAATTACCAGAGTGTTTTTACAACAACCAAGGCTCTATATGAGAATTTTATGGCTTTTTACAATTTTTCTAGGTAGCTTCATAGCGATTGGTGTTGGAACTTTGAAAAACATGCTTTCTAAAGGAAGTCTCTAAGATTATTCAGGTCCCGAAAACGCGGACGACACTCTATCAACCAATGGCAAATGTACCAGCAGAAAGATTTAGCTAGGGTTTCATAAAGACGGTGGCAACCATAGGTGACCACAATAAGTCGGGCAGTTTTGTATCACATATAGGATTTGGTCGGTCGAGGCGTTGTGTAGTTATTGTGTCTGTTGGAGTGGCATAATCCAGCTGTTGAGGATGTATCTCAGGTGTATGGTACAAAAAAATCATGTCTGTAAGAGGAATACCATCCAGATGAGCTGGTGCTCGTTGGATTGAAGAACCCAAGGTGTAGATCCAAATAGAATCTTTCCAAGACTCATGTGAAGGTTCAAGGATAAGATTGGTAACTTGTGGTCTGAGTATTAATTGACCAGAGGGCGCTAGGTTCTGGTCACTTGGATTGACTAAGTAGAACCTAATTAACTCCGACACTGTCTCGATGGACTAGGTGTTGATAGGCCATGCGTGATGTTGTTGCTCCACTAGCATTGGCAGTCGACTTCGTGTCTTCCGAATTTTCTATATGCCATAATTCAGCAGGGAAAGGCATTTGCGACCAACATATCTGGTCTGTCATTAAATAATTGTTATACATGACCTGGCCAGTAAGAGTTTAAGTAGACATGGTGCCGCAGGTGTGGTTAGTGTGCTTGTAGCTGGCGTGAAGAGATCTGGAGGGGTTATGTATCGAAATGTGAATAACCACCAGTTTGGACAAGAGGAATATTGTTACCCGTATGCACAATGGCTGACTTGGTGAATTGGCAATCAGCTGCACTCTTGTTTATGGTGAGTTGGGCAGTAAAGGTCTGTGTGGGGTCCCAATTGGTTAAGACCCATACTCGTGGGAATGATATTGGACATCCTTAATTTTCCCACTGTTGGAATGCTAGGAAATGGATCATATGACTTGTTGGGTAGGCAAGTGATAGTGTATGGTTATAGCTTTTGAACTGAGTCCTCCTGTTGTGCACACACGACATGATACTCCGCAAGCGGATTAGTACATTCAAGGGACTACACGTGTGTACAGGATAGGAATATGCAGTCTTGAATCCACAATCAGTTGTTTGCATATTTTGCCACGATCTTCTTGCATTGTTTATTAGTCGTTTGCAACTGGAGAGATTAGCAGATGGAACGTCAATGATATTCCTAAAAAAAACTTTTGGAAGACATGGTCTCCTTTTTGTGTTATCGTGGTCATCATATCATAGAGATATTTGGACACCTTGGCTTTCAAGTTGCATTGCACTTTACCTCACACTATAACTAAAACAGAGAGTGCTAGGGACGTTGGTGCTGGAGGGGAGGGGGGGGGGGGGGGCAGACATTTAGCTACGAAGATCGGAATGGTCACAGGCACCAAAAGATGGAACAGGGCAGGGGACTTACCCACAAACTGTTTAATGAAGTTCAGCAGATGAAATCCTTGAGTAATATAGAAATATAGTTTTTAACTATACTAGCGGAAAAAAAGAAACACAAGTTTTTTTTCTATGATAAATATTTCAAATATGTTATGGATGATTATGTCATTGTTTAAATTTTGATGTTATTTCTTCATTACTGATTAAATTTTGTTGAGTTTTGTAGTCTTGTCACAGACAGAGTTTGCATGGATAACGTTCAAACGAGGGTACCCTACGCCATTCCCTGATCAAATTCAATAGCGGGCGTGCCCACCCCAGGCTTCAGTCGCTGCTCCATCTTCCCACACCATTGACCCCATCAAGATGCTTATGGTCCTTTGTGGGATGTTATTCCACTCCTAAACAAGCGCGTGAGCTGCGCAATGTTGCTTGGGACGTTGACACGCTCGCCGACCCTCCTGTCCAGTTCGTAGAGGTCAAATCTGGAATGAAGGGTGGCCAATCGAAAACTGGGACATTATGTTGGTTGAGGATGTCTCGACAAACCCTAGCAACGTGCGGCCTCGCATTGTCCTGCAGCAACTTAGGGTTATGCGCATGGATATGTTGAAGGCCGTGAAGCATCAGGGCCTGATCCCGATATCTTACGGCTGTACGATTGCCCTGGATGATCAGGAGAGGTGCTTTCACGTCACGAAAAATCGCCCCCTCCCCAAACCATTACAGAGCCTCCCCCGAATCTATCGTTTTCTGTAATGCACTCGTCAGAATATCGCTCACATTGACGTCGATACCAACGTCGTCGTCCATCTGACCTGTAAAGTGTGAACCGGGATTCGTAAGTGAATAACCCGTCTCCAGTGGTCCAAGTGAAACCAATTTGGTGCATGTGCCCGCCGTCACGGTAATCGACGTTGACGTCGCCCGGATGTAAGTTGTGGACAAACGTAGGGACGTCCTGACCTTAAATTGAACCCCCGCAACCGATTCCTAACTGTTCTTGGACACATTGGACGACCATGAGTGCGTACCCCCTGACTCGTCCTTCTCGACACCGTCTGAAATCGGTTACCAAGGTGTGATAGACGTATGCCTCTATCATGAAGTGGACGTCCGCTCCTGGGACGGTCAGCCTAATCTTGCTGTGGCTCTGAGACGCCCAGCTAATGCACTAGTCTTCACTCATGGACCCCAAATTGCTGGGCGATTGGGTCCCGCACAATTAGAGCAATCGCCCTACCTCTTCCAACTTCGGACATTCGCGGCATTTTGCCTTTCAGTCAAGTTGAAATGAAATGTGCAATCGATTTGTACTGTTCAAAACTTCGATTTGGTATGGTTTTCAAGCCCAAAGCACGTGGGAGTGCCCCTGATGTACGCTTTGTCGAAAAATCTTTTGAAAGCATGTAGCGTCGCACGTGATCATCATCATGGTTGGTTGAATTTTAATCTATGACTCTTTAGAGAGTACACTACGGTAGCTATCTGTCAACTTTTACTACATTTGGTCTTCGGATGAAAAAACATATTACCCAAACTGACTTGGGTTTCTTTTTTCCGACAGCATAGTGAGCATATAATTTTAATGTGATTCGAGTTAATTCATACTGGGAGTTTTTGTTGTGTTATGGATTGTTTGGACACAATTGGAGATGTACATCTACAGCCACCATAATAGTCTGTGGTCTCAGCTTTTAAACTGGGGAATGTCAATTAATGGAAGATCTGTAAAGATGCAACTGCTTGAATTTGCTTGAGCACAACTACCAACAATTTCAAAATTTCAGTAATTGCCCATTCTCGAATATGGGTATGGGGTCGGGTTGCAAATGTGAAATGACATCTTAGCTAAGTTAATTTCAACCTTTTTTGAGGAGACGGTGGCGATGGTGGGGATGGGGGTGGGGGTGTATCTCACTTGGTATAATGGAAGAGTATTTATAGCTAGGCATAGGGCTGCACGGTATATCGATAAACCGATATATACCGGTATTCAAACCAATATCGATTGAATATCGGTGTAATTACAAAAATATCGGGTTATCGTCATTATTTAGTTACCCAAAATTTAATTTTCAAGATTTCTCGAGTTTTTTAACTGTAGCCCCAAATGAATAATATTATCCCTGTATCCAAGGAATCGTCTGCCTGTGCCCTCGCAATTTTCAGTTTCAGCAGTTGTCAAAATAATTTTCAAAAATTTCAACAAAACTATATCATGTGACCCCTCATTGGAACGAGGTCGTTGAGCTCGTTCCAATGAGGGATCACATGATATAGTTTTGTTGAAATTTTTGAAAATTATTTTGATAAATTAATTTTGAAAATAATAAATGTTGATATCGTCTGCGTTGGGTAAAGGTTTTTCGAACCGCATCATCAAGGCATGCTAATTGGTTCCGACTGTGACGCCTCGAATCTCGATTGTGGTACTTGTGCTTATATATCTGAACAGTTTTCGATATACCGGTATACCGCGATATTTTTTTGGAATACCGACACCGGTATTCAGTTTGGAATATCGTGCAGCCCTAGCTAGGCAACAGAAGGACCCGGGATCGACACCCGTCGGGGCTCACTTTCTGAAAACCTTACAATGTTCAGTTCAGTAGCTTGGACCCAGCACTATGTCTTTGTGAAATTCTTGCTTGACACAGGCGGTAAAACCACCATAATATATATACAAGAATACATAGATGGATAGGAAATTACAAGGCGGCTAGCAATGGTTCACCCCAACAGAATAAGATGTCTGTTTTATTATATGCTAGCCTGTGAATTATCGCAAATTATCTAAAAGATATTTCTCGATATCTATCGGCTCGATAGATATCGAGAAATATTTCTCAGTAGTTTCATAAATGACGTCACGCTACGCCGCATCACGTCGCATTGAAGGAAAGATCAGGTGATCTTTGTTATTGTTTTGAAAGGTACGCATTTGGGGTCGAATTGGGCTGAATATTGTGCAATAAAATGCCTCATAGCATATAATAAAAAGAAAATCTACTCTATTTTAGTCAGTATCTGCAATTATCTCATGAGTGTGGACCTAAAAGTTTTATTTTTCACGCGCGCTTGCACGAGTGAAAAATAATACTTTTAGGTCCACACGGTGAAGTTTTTTCAGTACCTTCCTAAATGACGTTACGCTTCGGCGCATGACGTCGCCTTGAACGTCGCCCTGAATGAACGATCAGCTGATCGTTGTTATTTTTTTTCAAACACAACTGTTTGCAGTGAAATTTGGCTGAATATTGCACAGTAAAATGTCAAGTAGCATATAATAAAAAGAAAATCTACACTATTTTAGTATTCGTGTGGACCTGAAAGTATTATTTTTCACTCGCGCAAGCGCTCGTGAAAAATAAAACTTTCAGGTCCACACTCATGAGATAATTCCCGATATTCACAAAAATAGTGTAGATATCCTCTATGTCTCTTAGGAAACTATGTCGCACTTTAACCCTACCGTCGCGGCTTTCAGTCCCCTTGCGCATGTGCGTATCTCGCACTTGGAATAAAGGACTAGCCGTTTAGAGAAGACAGTAACCAAAGCACTGGGAACAGCCAATCTGAATTTTCAGCGATTATTGTAGGAGTCTTTCCGAAATACAATGTCTGTCTATTTGATCTACTTGTCAACTCTAACAGCTCGGACTATTAAAAAGCGTTGAGCCGTTAGAGCTGAGCAGTTGCCCAATCTTGATGAATCTGTTTGTGCCACCCCACAATGCAGTTTATTCGGCGCAAATCGGTTGATTAACGCGATTTGGAGCAACTCAGCGCGTTTGGGCTCCTATGATGTCCCATTTTGGGATGGTCAGGTGCCGAACTTTGGTGGCAATCTTCATGAGTCTATTTGTGCCACCCCACAGTGAAGTTTATTTGGCGATAATCTTTTGATAAATGCGATTTGGAGCAACTCAGCACTTTTGGGTTCCCAGGGCGCCCAAGTTTGGGAGGGTCAGGTGCCAAATCGGTTGATAAATGCGATTTGGAGCAAGTCAGCACTTTTGGGCTCGTAGGGTGCCCAATTTTGGGAGGGTCAGGCACCGAATCTTGGTGATAATCTTCATGAGTCTACTTGTGCCAAACCACAATGCAGTTTATTTCGCGATAATCTTTTGATAAATGAGATTTGGAGCAATTCAGCACTTTTGGGCTCCCAGGGTGCCCAATTTTGGGATGGTCGGGTGCCCAATTTGAGTGGCAAGTTTCAAATATCTATCTGTGCCACCCCACAATGTAGTTTATTTTGCGAAAATCGGTTGGTAAATGCGATATTGAGCTACTCAGCACTTTTGGGCTCCTAGGGTGCCCAATATTTCCCCACCCCACAATGCAGTTTATTTGGCGAAAATCGGTTGATAAATGCGATTTGAGCAACTCAGCAATTTTGGGATCACAGGGTGCCAAAATTTAGGAGAGTCAGGTGCCCAATTTTCGTGGCAATCTTCACGAATCTATTTGTGTCATCCCACAATTCAGTTTATTTGACGAAAATAATTGATAAAATCCGATTTTGAGCATCTCAACACGTTTGGGCTCCCAGTGTGCCCACTTTTGGGAGTGTCAGGTGCCAAATTTTGGTGGCAATCTTCATGAATCTATTTTTGCCACCCCACAATGCAGTTTATTTGGTGAACATTTTTTGATAAATGGAATTTGGTGCAACTCAGCGCTTTTGGGCTCCCAGGGTGCCCCATTTTGGGAGAGTCAGATCCCAAATGTGGTGTCAATCTTCATGAATCTATCTGTTCCACCCTAGAATTCAGTTTATTTGTCGAAAATCGATTGATAAATGCAATTTTGAGCAACTCAACACTCTTGGGGCTCCCAAGCTGCCCAGTTTTGGGAGGGTCAGGTGCCAGATTTGGTGGCAATCTTCATGAATCAATTTGTGCCACCCCACAATGCAGTTTATTTGGCGAAAATGGATTGGTAAATGCGAGTTTGGGCAACTCAACCCTTTTGGGCTCTCCATGAGTGCCCAATTATACGAGGGTCAGGTGCCCAATTTTGTTGGTAATCTTCATGAATCTATTCGTGTCACCCAACAATGCAGGTTATTTAGCGAACATCGGTTTATAGCGAATGTCGAATAAGGAACCGGGAATAAGTAACGGTTTTCACGTTCGTTAATTCTGTGAGGAATTCGACGCTTTTATGGGCTGTCTGCTTTCCCACTTTTCGTAGAGTTTGCGCGTATACTGTCGATGATGTAATGTAATGTTTCTTCACTCACAGAGATATACACATAAACTTTCATGCTCCAGTTATACACATTCCAATCAATATGTATTTAATTCGCCTTTAAACCCTCAAATTATTGACAGACATAATTAGTGAAACTAAGTAATCATAAACCACCGGCTGTGGCGAGTGTTGTCAAAGTTTCTTACCAAAGATTAGCTTTTCCCGCCAACCCAAATGTCCCAGACGAGTGTACCGAGAGCTTGATCACGACCATTAAATCATTTATACTGAGTCAAAAAGGAACGAATAATAGAAACAAATGTGAAAATATAGCATAAAGGATGAAATATAATAGTTCTAATGTTACATGTTTGTGGGCAAGAAGTCGTGCAAAGAGTTTAATGCCATGTTGTTGTTGTCCACCCAGTCGCGTACATTTTTGCTACGGATTTCAAAATAGCACGTGCTACCCGAGAATGTCAAATTGTTTGGGTGACCGACGATTTTCTTTGTGATACATTGTGCTAGAGAGCCTGGATTATTGAGAAAACACGCTAGTTTTTGTCTTCCGGTATTTTAAAAAAATGCCAAGGTCTACCGAAAATCAGAGGTTGCGTGCCATTGATATACATGAGGCTGGGATACCTCCGCTAACTTTGGATTGTAGTTATTCCAGCAAGGCAATGCCCGATGTCACGTGGCGCGTATCTGTCGTGACTTTCTTGAGGAGCAACTTCTTCCCTGGTCCCCACATTCGCCAGATTTGTCGCCAATCGAGCATCTTTGGGATCACTAGAACAGTTGGGTTCGACTTCATGATCTTCAGACGTTA
This sequence comes from Pictodentalium vernedei, assembly GCA_031216915.1. Classification (NCBI taxonomy): domain Eukaryota; kingdom Metazoa; phylum Mollusca; class Scaphopoda; order Dentaliida; family Dentaliidae; genus Pictodentalium; species Pictodentalium vernedei. The sequence continues at coordinate 175,378,461 of CM062296.1, forward strand.
GGCGATTTAAGTAATGTTCTGAGGCAGGAGTGGAACGCAATACCACAGGGTGACACCCAGAGATTTATCAGGTCCACGCGCCGTCGATGTCTTGCCATACAAGAGGCAAACTGTGGACATATACGCTATTGACTGCATATGTGAACTTTTCATTTCACCCCATGTCTGAATTATTGCGACGTCCTGACGTGAAGCTGTCAACAGTTAGAACATGAAATTATGCCAATTCATAAGCTAGACTCGAAATATGAATTTACAATAATTTGTTTGGGATTAAAGTTGGTAATACTAAAAAAAATGCTCCTCAAAGTTTATTATACTTTCTTTTTTAACTCAGTGTGTATTGGCAATCAACTGTGTCCAGGATATGATCGTATTCGTTTGGGGAAGGAAGTGGGTCCATGTGACTCATGTTTGCAGGTCACTCCATGTACACAACCCTCAGTGTACACGCAGAGAAAAAAATCTCTTCAGCTGCCACTCTTGTGTTCTGTGTATGTGGGAGTGGGGGTGGGGGGGGGGGGGGGGGGCTGGTGCCACAAGTAAACAGTGATCAAGAACAAACATTTTTTCGAAAATTTTCCGTTTCTCGTTTCTCAACACCTCGCAATGACAGGTCGTATTTCAAAGGATATACTTTTGATGTCTTTGAACAACGAATATGTTGATGATATGGCGAGATTGATAATGTGTAACTAGATTTCGTACAATAATACAGTCACCTTGGATTGTTCGTAATCCACGTGTATGCAGTGATGTCACGCATTCGTTTACCAGGTAATAAAATCATCATCAGTAAAATTTTAAGTAATGATAGACGGTGCTTCATTAATTAATTTTTTGATGTTTATTTCCTTAATTAGTGTTTGGAATCTAATATTATTATGCCATGGAAATATACAACCCCACCCCGTGAAAAGTGAGCAGTCCACGACGGCCTTACTGTAGATAAACACCACAACGTTTGGTGAAGAGAAAGTTGTTACGCGATGAGTACACCCACAGTGTAACCGTTTCGCGTTATCAAACGTCAAAAATTGGGGAAGGTTATCGCGTTGATCGACTCGACGCAATTTTTTTTTTTTTTGTGGGGGGGGGGGGGGGGGGGGGGGGAGTTGGAGTGGCAACGATTTTCGCTGATGATCCATAATCCAGATGAAATGATATCAGTGGTAACAATCCAATAAAGTTATCTCTATTGACTCCGAGCTGCATCAAAACATGAAGTTATTCTCTCTTCCAGAGCCATCATCAAACACATGCATGCCGTGTTATATTTATTTTGGTGATTTCGTTTTCCAATGCCTTGTTCCCACAACTATCTTTTTTTTAACATCAACATAATATCGTGGCATACATCAGGCACGTTGTAAACCACGTAGGGATTTTGGGAAACTTAAACTCACCCCACTTTCAATTTCCATTCTTATTTTAGTGTTTGTTCACCACAAGATTCACTATTTTGCTTTCTTTGTTCAGAATATACAACCACTATCTTGTTGGGGAAACAATATTCAGCGGTTACAATAGACAATCCATTGTCAAAGAAACATCCGTCTTTGTAGAAGCGAGCCTTCCCCGAGGATCTATGAATTTTCGGACATGACATTTAACACCACCCTTAAACTATTTTATAGCGTATGAAAAAGGAGAAGACTCCCAGTGTGCGGTTTTAGGAAGCCGGAATTATCCATCCGTCTATCGAGGGATAGTGGATGCTGAACGATGTGTCATTGGGCCTACCTTCCTCGACAAAGAACAAAAATGAAAAGAATAATTACGCTCACCAATGCGCACTCATACGGGGCACACACTCACACTCTATGGTGGAGATTTCCTGTTTTCTCAGTTTTAGCGAGTTTATGGTTTTCCGTCCTTCTACAGGACAGGTGTTTGGTATCTGATTTTCTATGATTTGATGGTTCTAAGTTTGTGTGTTTGTGTGTTGCAACCTGGGGGTGGGATCGGGGTGTTTGATTAAGGTCTCACGTAAGTATGGGGCGTCACATGTCACAGTATTAATACTTATACAGCTCAGAAGACAGTTTCAGCATTCAGCAGACTAACGCCTCCAACCCTATTTCTCTTCTGCGACTTTACATAATGTTGCTCCATGTTTATAGTCGGTGGATGTGTAACTAGGGTAGACGAGATGGCACTCGCCATAATATTGATGGTTGTAATGCTGAGATTATAACTTCGGCAGACTATCAGGTGTCCTACTGAGACCATGTTTCTCTTTGATAACATTACAGCCGAACGTAACTCTATGATGATTTTGTGTATGTTTGCGTTCAGTCGTGTCGGAGGAGGTAAGCTGTCGCTGATGTTGCTTTTTGCGTCGAGGATGCGTATCAATCTTGTGGGCACTGAGGAGTCGCCACACGCCAAATTAAGCTGTTGGATTAAATTATTACTCAATCTCGCTATCAATGTATTGTTAATTTCATCGTCAGCTCGTCCACTGACAAATCTATCCAGGCAGCAAATTTGGCAATCGGAATGAGGGATTTGCTTTTGCTGTTGATTTGGTTTCAAGTGGATTAACGGTCCCTGTATAGAATTCAATAAAAATTATTCCAGTCGAGTGTTTCTAAATAGATATATTTTTGCTCTAGGTTACTTAGCATTGTCCGTAGTTTGGTTTCCCAGTGATTGGTGGGTTCCATACAAAGATACACGGGTAATGATTCTTTTATTCTTTCTTCCTGCAGCTACAGCCAATAAACACTGTTTTCTAGGATGGTTCATTGTCTTAGTAACTGAGAGGTTATTCCAGTTCTCATTGGGTGATAGGATCCTTTCTGTATTACCATCTAAATCAGACAAGTTTCTTGTCGATTGCTGCAGGAGCATGTTGGCTTTTAGAGAACATGTTCCCCAACGCAAATGAGTCCGTAGTAGGGTTTCGCCAGAACACCTGGTGTCGAGCTGTTAATACACACGTGTAATAAATACTCAGGACGAAACGTGTGTGTGGATGGGTTAATCGATATTGCAGCACGGAAGGATACAACGAGAGGCCGACGTCCTCGAGATTTACCGGTCCGTGATGGCTCAAGTGCCATATCGATTAATCCATTCACACACGCGCGTCGTTCTGTGTTTATTACACGCCTCCACGTCTATAAAAAACAATTATCAGGACACTCAGCAATTCATTTGACAACTATCAACAAAAAGAACACATTTTATCGCCAACCAAATTTGCGAGGGAAACCCGCGTTACTAATTCGTCCCCTGAGTTCCAATGTGTTCTATGTTCTTACTGGCACAAACAACACATTGAAACTCGGGGACGATTTTCAGCTATCACTAGCGATTCAAACTGTAATTTCAGTGAAATTTCGCTTCTTTACGAAAATAGTTCGTCAATGACTTCCCTTCCACACATGTGTTCGGAACAGATTTTCATTTTCCGCGTGGTTCTGTGTTGCCGTGGATGGGCATTACATGGAACAGGCGTGTAATAAAATTCGTTTCCCAGTAGTGTGTACATGTATGTGAAATGACATCTAAACTCAACCATTGTACAGGTTTAGGGATTATGTGCCACGGTTGCTGCAGTGATCTCTCGCGACGTTGTGAATAAACTGTCAATTTGATTTCTCATTGGGCTGAGGGTACACGAACGTCTTTACTTCAAGGTTGCCACTGCATATTGCCTGCTTCTAAAAAAGCACATTGGTTATTTGTAAGAGCGCATGATACTCTAATTCCGTGCACAAATGAATTGTCGGACCACAAATGAAAGGAAACTCAGAAGTGGTCACGCTGGAGAGAGCAAGAAACAGGAACATGCTATAGTAATATTCCATATCGCGAATGGAACTGTGGTATTTGCGTCCTCAATAGGAAAGTGCCATGCATGCCCGTCAGGGTCGTCTTGGTTATTTTTTTATCCTCCAGAACGTTCTTAAGACGCTCACAAGATAATCTGGATACCGCACCCACGGAAAGGGTGAATGCGAGCGTTTATAGCTCCTCACCTCCAGCGTGTGTCTTCCAAGTTGGGCATTGACAATGACATCCCAATGAAGAAAAACATTCGCGCCACAAAAGGAATATTGCACGAACAATGGCTTATTTAATACAGCTTGGGAATGTGTCTCCGGGAATCGGTTGCCAAAAGCAGTCCAAAGAGGGAAATAAACCCGCCGCTCCATCTGTATCCACCTCTGCACCCACCTTTGCATGGAACTTCACCGATTAACACGTAATGTGCGCTGAATGATATCCCGACTCCATAAACCATTTACCCAACCCAACCTACATCATATCATACATTTGTTATTTTAGGATTTTTTTATTCAAATTATTCAAAACGTTCAACAAAAGCGTACCATGTGCAGGGTTTATATCTCGAGGTTGTTACAATACACTGTTTTGGTGCAAACAGCGCCTCTAGCGGTTTGCGCCCAACCTTTAATGGAGGATAAAAATTCTCTGATTTATCCGATTCGTGGAAGATGAACTAAGCTTGTAAGTGTGAATAAAATTTTAAAGTGCTTGTTTTGAAAAAAAATATCAAATATTGGTGACAATTGTCTTCTGAAAAGTGTGAGAGAAGATAAAAATAGGGTGAGGGCAGGTAAAAATATGTCTATTTCATTCAGTTCGAAACTGGACGGGAGAAAAGGAATCACCAAATTTAAAGGCAAAAGTCACATGCCGACCTATATTTTTTCAGTATATTTTTTTTTCATAAAATGATAAACTAAATGGATAGATGATTGTTTTTTCCCAAATCAGCTTGATGAGATGGGGAGGGGAGAAAAGATTAGCACCGTCTTCAATGGAAAAAACAGTGTATTGTAACCTAAAGCGGTATTTCTTGTGATTTCTGTCGAGTGATTTTTTAAAAAATAGTTTTGGATGTTGGGTCTACCGATGTTATTACTTTGATGACTGAAGCCCAGTCGGTTGTACTGGGGTGGAGATTTTCGAACACAGGTAATTTTGAAGGTGATGGATGCCCTTTTTCATGAGAAACGGCCTATTTTAGAGAGCTCATAAGCATAAAATGCTGGCCGAATGAACAGTGAATTTAAGGTAAAGAAAAGATGGTACATTTTAGTTATTTTGTCGTGTTTCTAGTCAATCAGAGGCAGGCCTATATGAATTGGCAGTATTAATTAATTGAGCTAAATGTTGTTATCTGTGCAAAATAAGCAGGTTTTAACCCACCCTGGCCAAAATTGGTATGAAGCATATTTTAATCGTATAAACATTCAGTCAAGTTTATTATTGATTTCCATTCGCTAACTAACCCCCATCCCCAAATATAGTTAGTAGAAGTGCCATTTCTTCCTATTTCAGATTTTAACCTCTCCTGTCTATATATGCTCGCTGAAACTGTGTTTTTTATATTCTGGTGTGTGTGAAATAGTCATTGAACAGGGATTTTTCGTTATTGTGACAGATGTGGTTGTCAAATTAATGGGAAATATCCTGTTTTAGCTTGTGATTTGATTGCTTTGATGAGATGCACAGGAGGTTTCTACTCCATGAGAGCAATTCGGATGTGGCGCTACTTGAACTTTATATGTTGAAATAACTATTTTCCCTTATTTTTTAACAGAACTGTAGCTACATTATTACCATTGATTGCTGAAAATCTCTGGGCAACATTCTAATCTTATTTTGGAGAAAAGCTCTGCTTTGAAGTGATTTTATACACGAAATTACAAACCTATCTTTTTGGCAATTTCTAAATGCAAAAAGTCACTACATTGTAAGTAACTGCTCCTCTCATATTGACAGCATGCACTGGGTTTAACAGTTCTATTTTCACAATCAAACTTGCAGCCCCAAGGGAGGTTCATCAATAATAGTTTGGTTCATTTTTTGCGCTTTGTTATTCACAAAGGAAGGTTTTCACAAGAATGTAGAAATATGTCTTATAAATGGCAGTATGTGTGCTTCCTCTGTCCTTGGTCTTTCATTTGTCATTTTTCTTACCAAGCACTACTACAACTACCATATAAATTTGTATCCTGTTCTTGTAGAAGGTAAAATGCCGTCCTTGGTTGCTTAACAATGAAGACAGATACCTAGCAGTTTAAAAAACTGTTGCATTAGGAAGATTTCAGTTAAAATAAGTTGTTGGACCTGGCTGGAATGAGCTACTATGCTGATTACATCCAGGTTCAGCAACTTCTTTTTTTGAAAATGTCAAACAAGTTGGGAGAGAGTGGACTGGGCATGTGGCTAAATATACTATACTGGCTTGATACTTGAGAATGTGGGTCAAATGAAGAAAATTTGTGATATTGTACAGAATTGAGAGACTCCAAACTGAATTGTGGTTTTATTTAGGAGAATTCTCTCGTTTAGCCCCACAGCCCCAGATCCTGATCAATTTAATGTGAAAATCTGGCACCCAAGAGTACCACTGAATGCTTCACGTGGTTAGTACTCACACATTTTTTATAACATGAAGATTCAACCAAATGTGTAGAGTGCACATCAGTTCATAATCTGGTCCCAGGACAAAACCAGGGGAAATTTCCACTTGCATCTCATTTTGGCAGTATCCGTATCACCCAGATGTATGATTTATTAATTTTCCAAGTATCTTGTTAACTCTGTGTAGTGTGTATGAGGGAAACAGTTGGGGATTCTGTCACTAGAATTGAAGTGTGTGGACTCAACTGGACTGCGTGTAGGCTTTGTGTGCTAAACTGGTGGCAGGGGTGGGAGCCATATAGCCAGCACTACTTGTTCGTTTGTTTCTTTCTTCATTGAGGTCATAGGATTATTTCACGATAGAGTGTGCTTCTGTCATATGAAGCACATCTACTGTAAATTGTGCTTTATCCAAACACCTTTATGAAACAAAAGTACATAAATTTCATTTTTATTTTAAGAATAATGGAAGGGTTAATGCTTTTGGCTTCCATTTCTCTGAAAATAACTTTTTGACTTTGGTAGTTTATATAGCTACTCAGTTGGTATACTAGTGTAAAATTATGACAGCTTGATGACAACAAATTATTAAACTTGTTGTCTAGAATCAGTTCATGGGGAAAAATGTAAAAAGTGACATATGAATTTTTTTTCGCTCAAACAGCCGAGGTGGGTTAATTGTAATTTTGATAGATCGGGCAAAGAACATTGAAATTTGAAAATAAAAGATATTTAATAAATTAGACAGTATTTTTTCTTTAATTTAAACCCATAATTGCATATATTTTTATCGACTCTGTAAAAGGTTTAGGTTACAATGCACTCTTTTGGTGCAAACAGTTCCTCTAGCTCCTGAGCTTGTATGTGTGAATGCAATTTTAAAATGCAGGTTTTGAAAAAAATATCAAATATTGGTGACAATTGTCTTCTGAAAAGCGTCAGAGAAGATAAAAATTGGGTGAGGGGTCAGGAGGGGTAGGTAAAAATATGTCTATTTCATTCAGTGCAAGTCTGGATGGGAGTTTTGGACTCACCAAATTATTTAAAGGCAAAAGTCACATGGCGACCTATATTTTTTCAGTATATTTTTTTTATAAAATGATAAACTAAATGGACAGATGGTTGTTTTTGCCCAAATCAGCTTGATGAGATGTGGAGAGGAGGGAAGATTAGCACAGTCGTCCATGGAAAAAAAAATAGTGCATTATTCCCTCGACGAGGATCCGAGAATTGATTCACACAAGGATTCGCGTAACAAAACCAGCGAAAATCCATATAGGTTCTCACTGCATCTCTGCTAGGATTCGCGTGAAAAGAATTGAGTCAATTTAAACCTTGACCTAATATAGCGAGAAGCAAATTAATCAATACAAGTCTAACATTATCTGAAACATCCTGACATTTTATCAATGACATTGTACAAATATGGCTGCCATTGGAACCGGCTCAATCAGCTGGTTCCGATGGCATCCATATTTATAAGGTTTTATTTGTAAATATTGTTTATTTTTTAAAATATTATCAAATTCAGTTTATGTTTTCAAAATTAAAAAAACTGTGTTGGTTAAAGGGTTAACATGTTGTATCAGTATACAACAGGGGTCCAGCTATGGTAGACTCATGGAATCCTAAGACATTCATAGCAGGCATGGATTCTCGCAACCATTTTCGCGAGACTCCAAATGGATTCTCCCAAATTTAGATGAAATATAAACCCTGCATGTGACCCACTATTGAAACAAGCTCGATAAGCCCATTCCAATGCGGTGTGTGTAATATAACCTAGTTACGTTGAATTTTTTGAAATTTTGATTAAAATGTTGGTTTGTATTATTAGTGTGTTTATATTACACCAGGACTGGTTCTATTTTACTTTCAGGCAGTCAGTTGAAGAACGAGAACATGCGATAAGGAAGAAAGTGTCAACCATAATAACTAGCGATATAAGAAAAGCGAACCCTTTAGCTCCTTGCTTTTTCAAGCCATTCGATACAGTTATCATGAAATATGTATTTGATGCGGCTGTAAGAGGAGAGAAACAGTATTCAGAGGCACTGGAAAATATCGCTAGCATTCTTGTTCCGGGCGGTTTACTCCTCGTGCTTGGAATTACGGATGATAAGTACAAACTGAATGTTACATTTCAAGGGCTTGACCTGACAGTTGATAGAATCAGAAAAATCTGGGAGGAATCCCAGTTCGATTTATTAGATTTTAAGACTGACAATATTGTGTACGACGGGAATAGCATTCCCATCTATAACGTTCTTGGAAAGAAACGAAAATCTTGATTTGTCATATTGTATTTGAAATAACAATAACGAAACCCTTAGCAAGCGATAGAACAAGGAAATGCAATTAATTTGATGATACAATTTAAAGTTAATTTTGTTAATGATTTTGAAAGTAAAAAAGGAATCCAAATTAAAAAAAAAACATCACACAACTCAAAATCTATATATTATTGATTCCGGTGATATGGAAGAATGACTATTCCCTGGACTTGGTTTAACCCTTTACCCAACGCAGGCGATATCAAAATTTATTATTTTAAATATAATTTCTTGAAATTTTTCAAAAAATTTCAACAAAACCATATCATGTGACCCCTCATTGGAACGAGCTCAATGAGCTCGTTCCAATGAGGGGTCACATGATATGGTTTTGTTGAAATATTTTGAAAAATTTAATTTTTTCAACTGCTCAATTTGCAAATTACGCGGGCGGATGCGGGCGATTCGTTAGGTAAAGGGTTAATTTGTTATAAGCACCAAATGCTATTTCGTATGCTTGAATTACTTATTCGCGTGCAGAAATTACTATTTCATGAGATAATATCTCCGGGGTAGTATAGTGGGAATTATTTTACCCCTTTTGACCTACTTCTTATACCATAAACTATACTCCACCCTCATACTAAATCTCATAGTATGGTGTCCTAACTCTCTGGTCAACGGAATGGTATGGCAGTATAGTAAGGAATGTTCTTTTGTTGAAATTAGGGTTTCACGGTATATCGAGAAACCGATACATACCGGTATTCAAACCAGTATCTATTGAATACCGATGTAATTACAAAAATATATGTTTATAGTAATTATTGAAATGGAATGAAATTTAGTTTGCAGTGTACGTTGACATGGAGTATAATGAACAACTGGCAGAAATGTACAGAAGTAAAGGTACACTGCTATTCCCATATTAAAAGATATTTAATCCTGATATCAAAATTGCAAACTATTTGCATCCTTACGGGATTCATGAGGGGCACTTGAATTACATAATTATTTAATTATTCAACCCCTTGCCCAGCGCAAACAGAACACTGCTTTCACAAGAAATGCTCTTAAATAGGATTTCAATTTATTTTGGTTATCAGTCTTTGGACTTTCAATCCCCGCCTAGGGACAAGGCCTTACACTCAATGGAATGACTCAATGAGCTCACCCCGATGAGAAACCATGGGCCCATGTCGGGGGAAAGAACAGAAAAGAATAAAACCCGAAATGCGATGAGAAAGGTCCTGGATAGACACGGCTATTGCTCTAGGTAAGGGGGCTAAAGTGTTGCAAAAATTGTATTACAGAAATTGCATGGTCTAACCAACAAAGTCTAGATTCTGTAATGTTGAAATCTGAATGTAGAGATGCAGGCGAAATGGAAGTACAATCAGGACAGGAAGGGTTATTACAAGAGGCATCTGTAAGATATGAATTTAGAGTCTTGTCTATTATCGCCTTCTTAAATTGGGATCTATTGAGACGCCATACTGATGGTTTAATGTCATTCCAATTTTGAGGGGAGGAATGGAAAAGAGTTCGGCCGAGAATCTAGTTCGGGCTTTTGTGTGCGTACATGTATATTACCGGACTGTCTAGTATTCATGCCAGATGGGTTTGTATAAATTCCAAATGTGTTATCGAAAGACTCAGGTAGTTTATTATTAAACCAATCATGCATGAACATGTGAGATGTAGTGTATGTAGGTCCCTCAGTTTTAGTACACCACAGCTTTTGAAAAGGGGATCGGTGTGTGAAGTATAGGATCGTTTCGTTATCACTCGAATAGCTTTTTTGCAGGACGAGGATCCTACTTGTGCCTGCGACGTGTTCCCACACACGTAAACCGTAAATTAAGTGACTCTGGATTTGAGAGAAGTACAATAATCTTAGAGCTACTCGGGTGAGAAATGTTTAAGCCCGATTTATGACAAAAGTAGCCCTGGCTATTTCCAAGCAAACGGTGGAGACGTGTTGCTTGAATTTGAGATTTTCATCCATATGAATACCGAGAAACTTAAATGTCGTTTCCTCTTGATGGTTACCGACTAAGTAATATTCGTACTTTTCAATGTTGTGCTCTTGCCTTCCGCACTATACGGACCATCTTGGGGATAACATGAATTTGGTTTTAGAAGCGCTTGGAACTACTTTATTCGCCGAGCACCACTCACGTATGCTATATAACTCAGAATTTGTTGTTTTCTATAAGATTATCGACGTTATTGCTAGCTACATACGCTGTTGTGACATATCGGAACGACAAGACTTTTAACTAAGTCGATTTGCTGATGTCGTTGATATATAATACAAATAAAAAGAGGCCGAGGATATAACCCTGGGGTACACTTGTGATGATTTCTCTTTCGTCGGATACTTCATTATGGAATGAAACAGACTGGCTTCTGCCTGTTAAATAATCAACTAACCCTCGAATGCCGTAATATTCCAGTTTCTTTAGCATAGTGTTATGGTCAATGCTCTCTTTAGTGTTTTATCGTTTACTTCAGCAACATTGTTTATTAGGTGAAATAGAGGATGTACGGTTGATCGGTGCTTCCTAAACCCAAACTGATGATGGTATACAGTCTTTCGGTTATCTAAGAAACTGGATAAGCGAGAATACATACATTTTTTAAGTATTTTTAAGAATGCGGGAAGAATACTAATGAGTCGGTATTTACTGAATACATGGGATCGCCAAATTTGGAAAAAAAAGGAATAATTTTGGTCCTCTTCATTTTGCTTCGCACTACACAAGTAGAGAACGAGAGGTTAATTAAGAGAGAGGATTTTCCACCTCGGAGATGATCTATTTTAAAAGCTTAGTCGAAAAGTTATCACAGTCTTTGGTTGCCGTTTCTTGAATGCCATTAACACATAGAATTACGCCCGGCACGTTGAAGGGTGATATGAAGATAGATTCCACATTGAATTTGCCAATGTAGTAGGAGCAATGACAGTTTGACGAAGGTATTTCGTCACTGATTGATTTACCTATGGTTACAAAAGGGTATTAAATCTATCGGCAATCGGTTAGTTCGTCGTCGTCAACCCGAAAGGAAGACGACAGTGTGGTGGTTCGTTCAGTTTTGTTAATTACTTTATGCAAGTTTTCTAATGTTATTTTTATTTGAGAGTATGGTATCGGTGTAATAATCGACTTTACTTGTTTTTTTTCAATCGGTTGAAAATCCGGCAATAGTCTTTGTATGTTTTGTATGCTCTAACGTTTTTTTTTTTGTTGTTTTGGGGGGGGGGGGGGTTTGGGGGGGGAGGGGTCTTTCTTTGTTCAAAGAGGTTGGTAAGATGACACGTATTATCCGTGGTTCGCGTTTTATGTATTTCTTGGGAGTTGATCTCACATCCAATGGGAAAGCTCTGTCAAAGAGACAATAGAATTTGTCGTGGAAAAGGCCATACGCTCTATTCTGTACAGAGAATGTCCTAAAAGACGCACTCCGATAAAAGCTGCTTAACCCTTTACCTAACATGAAAAGCAGACGACACTTGCAACAAAAATTCTTGAATAGCTATTATTTTCATTTTGTGTCTCAAAAACATAAGTTATGACACCTCATTGGGACGAGCTTGACGTAACCTATGTTTTAGAGACAAAAAATGAAAAAATAATACAAATTAATTGGCGAATTTGGAGAATAGCGCTGGCCGGTTTTGGTCGTAACGTTAGGTAAAGGGTTAAATTGAATAATATCCGTCATTTTGGGTTTCATGGTTTGAGTTGAGTGACCCGGGCAAACTGTTGCAAAGTGGTCACTAACATCGATAATTATAATTCCTGAGTCATATGGGTTATGATTATTGCTAAATATATGATCGATTAATGTTGCAGTAGTGTCCGTTACTCTCGTTGGCCTTGTGATAGCTGGCATGAAACCTGCAATGGACAGATAATCTATATAAGAGTTGGTATTGGTGTGACTGTTGAAGTTTAGGAGATCAATATTAAAGTCGCCCATGAGATAAACCAGTTTATTTTCGGAGTTAATCATATCCAATAGTCGAAATAATGCGGACAGAAAAGGGTGGAGGTCGGCTTTTGGTGCAGTATTTGGTCTATAGATGGAACCAGTTATACATTTATTTCTGCCAGTGATCTCAATGAATAACGATTCAAATACATGAGGAATAAAGACTGAAATATCATTGCGTACTTTGAAGGAAATATTATCTTTTATAAAAAAAAAACAACACCACCTTTTCCATCATCATTGTCGGTCGTGTGCTGCAGATAAGAGGCTGATAGCCCTCACGTTTGTGGCACAGAGCTTTGGGGGTTAAATATTTCAGTCAGGCCTATTACGTCAAAAAGGTTTCCATCCGACAGAAGATCGCACGACACATTTCAGAGATTTTCGAAATTCGTATTTAGACCACGGCAGTTGTTGTTAAAGAGGGAGACAGATTTACTTTGGCCCGATATATTGTCTTTGAACTGCTTGGGTGTAGAGTACTGACAGAGCTTGTTATCCATGGCAAAAGCGTGATTCATGCCATCGCTGTTTTCGAAGAGTGTACTACTGAATCCCGAACTTATTGAGGGTAACAAACGTATCCTCCAAAAGTTGTTCATAATGAACATACTCTCCGATAAAGACAATTTAACAGCTGGTGAACGGAGAGCCCTCATAAACTTCGAAAAATAAAAAAAATAGTCATCAAACCAGAAGATAAAAGTGGTCTCTAGCCGTTTTATTTCGGGATAATTATATAAAGGAAGCCATGAGTCAACTCAGCAATACTAAACATTATAACAAACAAGATCCACTTATTTGGTTTAGTAATGTCGAAAAATTCAATAAGATCTTAAAATTTCTCCTCGACGAAGGTCACATAACCAACAAACAATTGAAATGTTTAACAGCTAAGCTCAGTGCTCAAACAAGACAATTTTACATCCTACCAAAGATCCACAATGACCGTTCTCCATGGACGGATGACTTAACTCCACCCGGAAGGCCAATTGTATCAGATTGTAACTCAGAATCTTATGCGATCTCGGAACTAACTGGTTATCATCTGAAACCTATAGCAAACAGACATCCGTGCTATCTCAAAAATGCACAAGATTTCCTGTCCAAAATTTCGAAATTGAAAATATCGAAAAATGCTATCCTGGCTACTTTGGATACTGACAGTATGTATACGCAAAACGTCCGGACGAACAAATGTTTGATCTTTTAGAGCTGAGTTTTAAAGGTAATGACTTTCAATTCAATGGAGAATATGTTTTACAAAAGAGTTAGAGTACTAGCAGATTTTGTTATCCATAGCAAAAGGGTGATTCATGTCATCGCTGTCTTCGGAGAGTGAACCATTGAAATTCAATTTAGAAATGAAATCAAAAGTATCGTTATTCTGGATCTCGTCAAATGTAGGATTGTTTGCTAAAATCTACGATTTATTGATTCTGGTGAAGTGGAAGAATGACTATTCCCTGCACATGGCTTAATATGTTATAAGCACCAAATGCTATTTCGTGAGCTTGTATTACTTATTCGCGAGCAGAAATTACTATTTCATGAGATAATGTCTCCTGAGGTAGTATAGTGTGAATTATTTGTATCCTGTTTGACCTACCCCTGATACCTTGAACTATACCACCCCTCGTTTGTGAAATCTCGCGTATGTTGCTTTAGCTCTATGGTCAACGGAATGGAATGGTAGTATAGTATGGAGTGTACATGCCGCGTTTGTTGAAATTTTGGCTGCTCGGTATATCGATAAACAGACACATACCGGTATTCAAACCAGTATCGATTGAATATCGGTGTAATTACAAAAATGTTGGTTATCATCATTATGTATTTACCCACAATTTAATTGTCAAGATGTCGTGAGTTTTAACTGTAGTCCTGAATGAAAAATATTATCCTTTTGCCAAACGAATCGGCACACCCGCCCGTGTTATATACAAAATCAGCAGTTGAAAAAATGTTTTGCGAATCATTTCAACGAAACAATATCATGTCTTTCTTGTATTTACAAGAGTATAGTCTGATTCGTTTGTAGAATTATTGGTGAAGTCGTCATCGGCAAGTATAGACTGCCTTAGGCGTGCGTGCGTGCGTGCGTGCGTGCGTGAAGGACTCTTGTCTGTAATTCAAGTGATATGTTTGTGGAGCGTGGTCTGCCACAGGTATAGTCTGCCACATTGTTTATCATCTGTTGGTTAATTGCGCCGTTCAGTGGTTGTGTAATTGGTCGTCTAGGTGGCTGCGTTTGTGGCTCGCAGATGTGGTAGATCATTCAGTGGTCTTGGCATTGCCGGTGCCTTCCTGAAATTAGAAAAAAGTGGAATATGAGACATAAAACCCCCGAAACCCCACCCTTCATGTATTCTCCTTTGGATGTAATATGGTTTGTAAAGTTTTAGCCCCCCCCCCCCCCCCATCCTGAGGGTAGCCTGTTCCTTATACCTGGACATCCTGTGAGGTGATTCTCTCTCTGACTCCATTTGGCGGTTTAGCGAGAACTCTTTTACTTACAGGATGTGGTCGATGGAGGCAGCCTAGTTCCTATTTCTAGCCACACCGTATGGTGTTCTCTGCATGTTTTCATCCTAGTCAAATCGCTTTAGCGGGGTTTGTTAAATCGTTATTAGCCTGGGGGCTGATTTGATTTTGGGTCACCATTACACCCCCAGAGTGCGGTTGATGGAGGCAGCCTAGCTCCTATATCGGGGGCGCGATGGCGTTGCGGTAGCCGGTTCTTGTGAGATCACCGAAGTTAAGCAAGGTCGAGCCCGTTTAGTCCTTGGATGAGTGACCGTCTGAGCGATCGATTCGGACTACCGCGTTGTGTCCTTGGGCAAGGCACTTAACCCCGATTGTCCACATGGGGGCACGACGGCGCTGTGTAATAAGTTGCACTGCACGTCGATAGTGCGCCTGTCTTCAACCAATCTAACCCTGCCTGTGCTGCAGTGCGGAGTTGCGATGTGGGGGAGCTGACAGCTGCTCGTCGTTGCTCGGTTGTTCTCTCCGGCTACTCCGGCTTCCTCCACCCGTAAAACTGTCACCGACATGATATGACCTTGGCTGTTAAATTGTCGCTAAACCCAATAAATAAATATAAATAAATAAATAAATAAATAAATAAATAAATAAATAAATAGCTCCTATATCTAGTCTCGTCATATGGCCTATCTCTCCCTGTTTCCATAGTGAGTGTAGCGATTGTTGTGGGGTCTGTTGGATCGACTTTTGTTGGTCCGGGTTCATGAGAAGAAAAACTTTTCGGAGTCGTTCCGGGCAGGGGCGACCCGGATCGGCCGAGCCAGGCGGACCTGAATTCGATTCGGTTCAAGTCAGCTCAGCCCAGGCGATCCCAGCCCATTCCTGACACGACCGGCTTTGGAACGAGTGTGTTAGGTTTTATGCCGGTTATTTTCTGGCATATTTGGGGTTTTGTCGGCTGGCTCAGGTCTGGTGTAAATCGCGTATTAGCTCACTGATCTGAGGCGGTCGCGATTTTTGGCGGCTAGTGTTGCAAGCCGATCTTTGATGGTGTCTATGCCAGCTCGTTCGTGGAGGAGTCTAATGGGTGTGTCAGAGGGAGTGCGGGGGCGATGCCGAGTGCGTGGTTCTGAACTCTTTGAAGTTTTAGGATGCTGGTCTATGCTGTTTCACTGAGAACGAGTGCCCCGTCTTCAAGTACAGGGCGCACGAATGCTTTGTAGAGTTTAAGAAGGACTGCTTCGTTTGCAACTCAAGGGGTGCTACGTAGCATTTTTAGTAGATTAATTCTTTTGGCCGCTTTTGGAGACTATATTCTTGGTATGTTTATTCAGGTTAAGTCGCTGGTCTAGAGTTATTCTGGTAAATTTGGCCCCAGTGCTTACAGGGAGGACTATGCCCGGTAGACTCAGGTCAAAGTCGCCGTTTTTGACCCTTATTCGTTGGGTCTTATTGATGTTAGTCTTATCCTCCACTGAGCACACCAGCGATCGCGGTCATCGGGCGCGCTCTGTGGGAATTTGTTTATATAGCGGGTTCGCCCGCAGCAGTCCCATAACCCTCGGCTTGCCGAGTGGTTAAAATCCTTATTCTACGAGTGGTTTAAATCTGATTATCGCCCCTTGTACCTATTTGTTTTATTTATTCTATGGTCTTAATAAATAATCGACTTTGTCACTTAAAATGAAGAAAAAACGATACTTTCTATCGCAAACACACGTGTTTGTTTTGTTTCCATCGGCGGCGGTGGACTGTACTACCGGCTGCACGTGAATGCTTGATTGCTAGACACATCGTCAAAGTTGATTGAATTTACCTTGCTTTTTCTGTCAAATGATTATTAACAATTCTTAAATTTTATTTTAAATATTTAATTATAGGTATTTTAAAATTAATAAGTCATTGCACGTAGTAGATAGTACCGCAAAACGTCGTATGTTTGAATGAAATATCGCAAAGTGTGAATGTATCGAAGTAAGCAAATTGCGTCATTTCAAAGGTCAAGTTGGATGAACTGCCAACTAAAGGTGCAATTTTTTTTGTAACCGCAGTAGACGCTTTACACCGATAGTGGGGTTAAAAGCTAACATTTAACATATATGCTTTCACAGGTAGTAACATAGGCGAGCATGGTATAAATTATTTTATTTTTATGTTTCTATAGTGTGATTTTATTGAGTTTTTCGAGCTGTTTTATTATAAATGAAAGCAAATGCTTCATTTGTTTCTCGTAAAATAAAACTCCATTTTAAAATTCCCTTCTCATATTAATTTTTGCCCAGAGGCGCAAAATAAATGGGTTATATATATGGTCATTTTCATTAAATTGGTCTTGAACGGATTCGCCTTGTTGCGAATAAACCGTTCACGTGCATCTGAAAATTCTTAACCAACAATTCAGCTTCGGTTGGTATTTGATGTCCGCACGACATACTATTAGTTACACAGTTTGTTGGTGGCCTAATATGGTATATATGGTGTCAGTTAATTTCATATTGGACGGGAGCGAAGCTCGAGTTCAATATGGAATTAACTGACACCATATATACCATATTAGGCCACCAACAAACTGTGTAACGAATATATCTTACCGACTGCTGCAGAGATGCACAGAACTTAGAACAACAGCGATCAAAATTAAATGAGAGAATTCTCACAATGTATTCACGTGTCTTTGCCTTGCTACAATTTATGGGAGAGTGCCTAAGGCAAATTCATACATACCAAACAGTTTCATTTCGAAGGTAACATGACACATATCCACAGAATATGACACCTTTTAAGTTGCCTAACCTGCACTTCAGACCAAATATGGGCTTCCAACACTCAATCTGTCAACTTGAAGCGTTTATTGCCTGCCGCCATTTTGAATAATCAATGAACAAAGGGGAGATTACCCATAACTGTCATCGTATATTGATGTTGACAGGCACTATATGGCTTTATATGCAGTCTGCATGTGACGTTTTTGAACCAATGAAATTCCCAGATACTTGTAGGAGGTAAGATATTGCATTTTCCGATCTCCCGTGAAAATATTAGAAGGAATGGATATGACATTGTTGAGCACTGACTGGAACTCCCTTTTTACTCTAACTGGAGATATTAATGAAATTGCCAAAATTCTTACTACTCATATCACAGAAACGTCACAGAAGTTTATTCCTCGTCGATATACTTTAGTAAGAACGAATGACAAACCATGGATGACCCAAGGTGTACGAAAACAGATGAAAATTAGAGATAAGGCACACAAAAAAGCAAAAAGAACCAATAATCCTCTAGAATGGCATATCGTTAGGCAAGTACGAAATGAAACAACTGCGTGTGTTAGAGAGGCAAAACTTGAATACGATTTAAAGACAGAATCGTCCGTTTGTACGCAAAATGTCTCTTCTAAACAATGGTGGAAAACACTAAAAAGCTTTTTCAGTGCAGCAATGTATTACAAGTAAGATATTCCCTCCATTATATGGAGATGATAAGGTTGTCAGTGACTCCAAGTCTATTGAGAATATCCTTAATAATTATTTCATAAGTCAAACTGACACGGTTCAAGACCTGACCCTTCCTAGTACAATAGGTGAGTTATGTATCCCTGGATTTATAATTGACCCCTGAGAAGTTGAAAAGCTTTTCAAGCAAATTAATGTGAAAATGGTCCCGAATTTTACAAATTTTCTCATCACAGTTGGCTTTTTCATTTTCCAGACTCTTCAACATGTCCTTGGCCCAAGGAAGATTTCCTTCTTGTGGAAGCAAGCCAATGTTGTGCCCATTCACAAAAAATCGTCAATTAATCTAAAAGAAATTTATTGACCAGTTTCGTTAACAAGTAGTGTGAGTAAAGTGTCTGAAAAATTTATTTTCAAACATGTTTTCGGTTTTTTAAGTGAAAATAATTTATTAACCAATTTGCAATCAGGTTTGGCCCAGGAGATAGTACTATATACCAGTTGATAGGCATTGATCACAACATTAGATTAACACTGGATCAAAAAAAGAAAATTAGGTTTGTTTTTTTGTGATTTTAGTAAAGCTTTTGATAGGGGTTGGCAAAAAGGTCTTTTTCACAAACTGAATGCTATAGGAGTTAGAAGTATGTTGCTATTTTGGTTTGAAGATTATCTTACCGGGTTTAGTCAGAGTATCGTAATTAACGGACAGAATTCGGAAAACAAATTAATCCCAGCTGGAGTGCCTCAAAGGTCGATCTTGGGCCCGCACTGATTAACATTTATATCAACGATATTGTAGACGAAATTAAATCCAACAGAAGATTATATGCTGATGATACATCATTATCCTTAATTGTAGAAAATCCATCTCTTGCATCGGAGACCCTGAATTCTGATCTAAGAATCATAGGTAATTGGGCCAAGGCATGGCAAGTACATTTCAATGGCCACAGTTGTACTGTAGCTGTCATAAATCTAATAAGCAAGTACGTATTTCAATGTTCGAAAATGTTTGTTTCTCATGCGAAAAATCACCCAAGATTTACTGAAGAATGGATTTCTCTCTTTTAAGAGGCAACATGCATAGAATGTAATTAAGTGTTTCACAAAATGTGATTAATGAAATCATAATTATGTGTTGCCCTCCACTGCACACGCAGTTGCACCCATTTATTATCTTTGAAATGTATTGGTGATATAGGCTATGCCTGTTCGTCAATTATATTTTGAGAAATAAAATTATGTTTAAAAAAAAAAAATTAAACGTTGCTGTTGCCAAAGACCTTTGAGATTAGTTTAGTTATGCCTCAATATATTCTCTTGACTTTCCCTACAGGACACATGTATAATCGTATCGCTTTAAAACGGGTTATGCTTGTTTAGGGTGACTTGTAGATGGTAGCTATTGATTTTCTTCCATTTCCGGCGAAAAACGTTGCCGTTAGCAACTCCTTTGAAACTAGTTCAGTTGTGGATCAATATTTCCCTTTGGCACACCAAGCAGGGTACATTTAAGATCGATTGTGATGAAACTTAGTATGCTTGTTTGTGGTGACCTCTAGATGGGAGCTATTGATTTTCTTCACTTTTCACAAAAACCGTTGGCGTTGGCAATTACCTTTGAAATTAGTTATTCATCAATAACAAGCTATACAGGGGTACATTTATGAATGGGTTGATAGGGCTGCACGGTAAACCGGTAATTACCGGTATTGAGAATGATATCGGATGAATACCGATATTGTTTTAAAAGTTCTGGTATATCGTATATCGTAGGAAACGGTATTCAATCAAATTATCGAAGGTGAAGTCGATATATTATTAGGGAAAAAACAGTCAATGTATTCTATCATGTCTGTCATCCCACAAATGTCAATCATACAAAACAGATCATATACTACTTGAAACTCCTCCCAGAATGACAACACCTGTGATGGAAGTACATGTCAATCAATCTTCATTCGACCAGTGAAAACACAGTTTGCAGCGCACTTGAGCTATGTTAGTTACAAGTAAGTATACACGTACCAGCAATTTGAAACTGAAACTGAAAGTTGAATATTTAGAGGGAGTGCGTCGAATTCAAGGAATGAATACGTTGACACATCTGTGTGTGTGATGTCACGTTTTCCCGTTTTCCCGTGTGGATAATAAAATTACTCACAAAATCATTATAGGGAGTGTTTGTTTTATTTATTCTATTCCTCAAAAAACAGATAAAACCTGAAGCTATGTTGATTAACATTTCCATCAACACTGTCATTGTGAACTTTGAATATTAATAAGCTGTTTAGTGGCAATGAAGGCGTGGGTTGGACGTCCCTGTCACTTTTCGTCCCAGTTTTAAAACGACAACCAACAATCTAAAACTTAGCTAGTTTTTTTTAAACTTCAAATATTTTTTTACAGATGTTACAGGATGTTATCCCAGAAATTAATAATGAATTCAAATAAACCTAGTATTTATATCTTAACCCTTTAAGAACCGTCCTAACCACGCATCACATCAGGTGAAGTTTTGGGGGGTATGAACATACATGTACACGGTACAGAAACAGAAACAAAGGAAGGCCTGCAATATAATAATCTATTCAGACATTAACAATTGCCACTCACATGAACATTAATTATTAACACAAACACACTACTGTCCATATATATCCATACTTAAAATAAAATAGGCCATAAGAAGAAGAAAACAATGTTGAGAAAAATGCAGGGTGCAAAATACACACACTCCATAAAACAGATGTATTAATCAATATTCATAAACAAAGGAAAAATAATCAATACAGTCAGCTACAGTGACGAATTGTGGGATATTCTTTTCGAACAGAAATGTCCTGGCACTTTATTGTTTCCCTCCTGTCTGAGCTGTCTCTGTGGTGTGATTTTAAATCAAAATAAAATAACGTTGTGCACTTTTATACAAAAAATGATTTCGTAAAGATATTGGTTTCAGCTGAACACAAGGGACCGAGTAATGTAAATTTTATTCAATTGTTAACCGCCAAACATATAACTGTGTTGTCAACTGTTTACGAACTCAGTTCCCGTGAACATCGCCCGAGCTTTTCACCCTCTGAACTGGTCTACGATATACCACTATATCTCGGTATATTTTTCAATACCGATACCGGTATTGACATTTAAATACTGTTCAGCCCTATGGGTTGTTTTGAAACTAAGTATGATTTTTTTGGCTGACCTCTGGATGAAAACAATGGATTTTCTTTCATTTCCACCGAGAAACGTTGGCGTTAGGAACGGCGTACAGCTTATCCGCCTTGTACATCAACAATTTTTTTTGCCCTTTGCACAAGTGGCATTTATCATCAGATCACTTTGAAACTTTGTTTGTGTGTTCGGGTGACCTTTAGATGAGAGCTATTGATTTTCCTTTATTTCCAACAACAACAAAAAACGCTGCTGTTAGCAACAATCTTTGCGTTTTGTGTATTTGTGCATCAATTGTTCCCTACGGCTCACCCTGAAGGGTGCATTCATGAGTGGATTGCTTTAAACCTTGGTATACTTGCTTGAGATGACCTTTAAAAGGGAGCTATTAATTTGCTTTCGTTTCTGTTGAGAAACGTTGCCGTGATAAACCATGTTTAACGTATCCATTTTCTACAATTTCGACAATTTCCGTTGGCATATTGGGGGCCTCATTTATCATCGGATCGCCTTGAAGCTTAGTATGCGTGTTTGGGGTTATCTCTACAATAGATTGCTTTGACACTTGGTTCAAGTTTGTCGAAAGAACGTTCCCGCTGCAACGGCCTTTGAACTTGGTGCATTTGTGCATCAACATATTCACTGGGCACGCCCTATGTGACACACGTGGTATGTATGAGCACAGTGGGCAAAATTTGACCTTTCGGTTCCAGTTTGGGGGCAAATTCTAATATGTATTTTTGTTTTGCATGACACCCCTACTTGACATTTCTGTATGGTAAACTTGCAGCAGTGGTAGCTCAATGTAACATATTAGCCTATTTTTGTAGCTGGTCAGAAAACATTTTTTTATGCCAAATGGAAAGATACAACTACACCAGTACATAAAAAGAGGATAAAATGTGGTGGAAATAACTTCTTTACCATATTTAAGCCTGTCTACTGACTTCAGGGAATAGAAAAATAAAGAACAGATGTTTTACTTTATGAGTTATGGCTCCACTTACATTGTTCTTTTGGATCTCATACTAAATTACATACTATACAAAACATACTTTGTAATTCTTATTAGGTGTTCATCAATACAAAGTGTTATTATGTTACTTATTTAAAAAGAATATCTTATGTATTTTCAACGGACTTGAAATGACTAAAATCACACTTTAGAGTAGAATAATACTTCACATAGCTTGTGCTCATTTATAGAGCTGGAGATATAAGTACATATCATACTGTTGAAACTTACACACCACAACTATCAGCAAGTATTCATTGTCTGAACACATTTTGTTCCAGTTCTCTCTCAGACTACTTTTCAATTTTACAAGATTGTGAAATATATTTTTAAAGCTTTGAAACAGACTCGTAGAAGAATTCAAAGAGATAAGAATAGTTTTTTGTGACGTAAGTAAGGCGTTTGACAAGGTCTGGCACGCAAGACTTTTATACAAGTTAGAAAATTTTGGAATTACAGGGAATCTTATAAACTCCTTTAAATTGTATCTTAGTGGTAGAATGCAGTGAGTCGTGGTTTGTAAAGAGTCTTCATCTTGGAGACCAATCGACGCTGGGGTTCCTCAAGGTTCGATCCTTAGACCGATTCTATTCCTGATTTATATCAATGGTATCGTATTCAATCTGACAAGCAACATTCGCCTATTCTACTTGGAGAGCAATCGACGCTGGGGTTCCTCGCGGATCGAACCTTGGCCCGTTACTATTCCTGATTTATATCAATGATATCGTATTCAATCTGACAAGCAAAATTCGCTATTCGCAGATGACACATCTCTATACCTAATCGTCAAAAATTCCCAACAAGCCTCAGAAATCATGAACAGAGACCTAGCCAAAATTGAACTCTGGGCTCACACCTGATTAATCGACTTTAATGCACAAAAAAACAGAAACGATGACAATATCGCGTAAAACGGATCGAAGACCTCACCCACCTTTCACGATGTCTAATGTACCATTAACAAAGGTCCTTGAACACAAACACTTAGGGGTCGTAATAAACAATAACTGCACTTGGACGAATCACGTTGAATGTATCAGTTCATAGCCCTCTCTACAGTTCATAGAGAGGGCTATGAACTGTAGACTTGGACGAATCACGACCAAAGCTTGGAGACGCATTGATCTAATGCATAGGCATAAATTTGAACTGGATCGGAAAATACTGGAGAAGATATACTTTGCCTTTGTGAGACTATTTCTCATGTATGCTAACACTGTTTGGGATAAATGTACAGAAACCAAGTCCAATTAGAGAAAATACAGAGAGCTATCGCCAGAACTGTGACAGGCGCTACGGTTAGTACAAGTAAAGCCCGATTATATTTAGAAACATGTTGGGAGCCCCTTAGCAAAAGATGTGAAATCACAAACTAGTACAGTTCTTTAAAATGTATCATAACTTGGTCTCAAGCTATTTAGCAAACAAGACTCCCCCGTCCATACTAACTAATCAGAGCTATAATCTTCGCAATAGTAGTAACCTTTGCATCCCTTCTTCTCGCACAAAAAACATATCAGACGTCATTCATTCCGTCAGTGACCATGTTGAGGAACGATCTCCAGGAAAATATTAGAGAGGCCTCCCGGCTTAAAACTTCAAACAGTACCTAAACAGGGACAGCAGACGACCACCCCATTTCTTTTCAGGGTCAAAATCACTTGAAGCACACATTTACCACTGTTGTCTTCGACCCAGATAGAGTGGCCTTAACGCCCACCTATACGAAAACCACTTGGTCCAGTCTCCTCTGTATCGGTGTGGCGATCCAGAGACAAGTGACCACTTTCTCTTGACATGTCCAATATATGCTCAGGATCGGGATAATATATTGGGACATCTCCCTCCAGGCATAGATTGCACTACGCTCTTATGTGGTTCCGAGCAATATTGTAACGAAGACATTTTTGACACTGTACACAGTTATATTTTGGCTAGTGGTAGGTTCAAGTAAATGTCAGAAAAGAGGATGGTCCATCCCAACATGATGGTGTCCATACCATCGATTAGACGGTGTGTAGCAGCCCCCCCCCCCCCCCCCCAATCACATACTGGGTAGGTGGTAACTCGTCTGGACATGGATGAAGCTCTCACCGCATGGTGTAGTACCATACGTAGGGTGTGGGTCAAAGTCCCTGTGTGCCTTGCGTCCGGGCGGTTCGGCTGACAGCTGACAATTGTATAAAATTACCTTCTGATAAGTGACTACAAAATGGCTTAAACCAAACACGTTATTCCAATTCTCTGAGTTCATATTGGACGCGGCGGGAGGACCCTGGGTGATGAGAAAAAGGAGACTTCTGCATTTTTACCAACGCAAGCGACTCTTACATCGCTTCCATTGTGTTATACTCGAAATTTCCAAGGATTGTCCATACACGCGCTTCTGTATTCTGGGATCGGTTGGGCTGATGCTCGGTCCAGGTTGGATGAGTTGAGTGAAAATAAGCCCAACCGGGCTCGTGTTCGCTCGATCCAGCTGATTTGGACTGGTTTTCGGCCCGACGGCACACACTGGAATCGGTGGGTCGGAGCCCGGCCTGGGTTGGTTGGTTGAGTGAATGCGAACACGACAGGGTCCGTGTACGCTCCGCCCAGATGGTTTGGGTTGTTTTTTGGCTCGGCTGACTTCGGGTTGTGGTATTGCGTTCTACTATACGATTGCCCATGAGATTGCCAGGGGTCGCCGAGAGGGACGTCGCGGTTATGTCCTTTCTGATTTAGGAGAATGATTCTGTTAAAATCTGTAACTCTAATTGGATTTGAAGTTTGACCCATGTATCTATATTCCCCAAACTCGGAAAGCGGCGCGCTTTGTGGACAATCCATCAACCACCATTGCTTCAACGCGGGCTACTTGAACTAGTATAACTATCATATATCTTTGTAGGTTTTGTATTTTTTATGGACTATTAAAATTAGCATTTACTCTCTCTCTCTCTCTCTCTCTCTCTCCTCTCTCTCTCTCTCTCTCTCTCTCTCTCTCTCTCCTAAACCTATATTTCGAATAGATTCTAGAACAGACACATAGTGACCTAGCTCCTTGACAAACTTAATGATCAACATACACTTGCTATCTGTCATATCTGATCTAATCTGTTTGTAATATCACTATATACATGGAAACGACAACAATAAGCCTGTGGCTTACTGTCGAATCCAATCCACATACTATTGTACATTACTTCCTGATACTACACACTAAAAACTAAAGTGTTAAAACTGACACTTTCAAGGTGTTAAACCCATTCTAACTCTTAGGGTTTGATTTTAACACTCAAAGTGCAATGCTTTAAGCACTTAGACATTACAATCGTCAGACATCTGAAACTTGAATGGATGGCACTTCCCATGTGTCTAGCATTGGTGGTTCTTCCAGAATCGTCCATAATTTGATTTGCGCTTGGTGGGAACATAATTAAAAGGACACAACGCAGATGACGTGGATCAGGCTCGAGAGTTCGAGCCTGATCCGCGTCATCTGCGTTGTTTCCTTTTAAGTGTCGCGACATTACACTTATCAAGTGGTATTATTGTCAACACCTGTCAGGTTCTGGGATATCTACTCTTGAACAAAGTGCTAGTTCAGCACTTAGTAAGTGTTAAATACAGCACTTCAAGTGTAGTTTTTAACACTTTAGTTTTTAGCGTGTATTTGAAATAAATATTGTTTAAACTAAATAGACTCGTTGGTTAAGTATACTTCATAATTTCTTACAATAAAGTTCTGGCTCACAGATAGAGTTTTATAATTTAGGCTGCTCAACAGTGACAAATTACATTGCATTTTTACAATGTTAATATAAAAATTAATTTCCAGACGCGAACCAGCCCAATAAAAATAAATTACCGGGCCAATTAATTAAAGGGATATGCTGGATTCCGTCCGCTGACATGATAAAACTGTTATGGGACGTTTTGTGGTCAGATATGGTGTCATGTGAGGCTCCGTGAGATCATCGTTAGACTCGGCTAAGACCTCGCCTAATATTGATCTCACTTCGTCTCACATGACACTATATCCAACCACTAAACACCCGTTACAATAAGCTGCTCAAGAGTGTTATCATTGATTTAGCAATGACCTTCTATTTATTAGGACCCACAATAAACTTCACATTCAATCAAAAAAGAAAACAATAAACAAAATTAACCATTTGGATATATGTAGTTTTATAACCTCCGCTTTCCTCTGTATTATATCTATTATTGACAAAATTTCAAACACCCTTTAGCATATCGAAAGTTGCACTGAACAGATAAGCTAGTACAGGAACACGGTGACATAAAGCATTAATGCCACAATAGGGGGACACAGTAATTTCTCTTCTTCACTATTCTGGTCCTCTTTATCAATGCTTGGTTCAACTTCAGGTGTCTGATTTCCACATGTTTCCAATTTGCATAAGTCTGCAGCGTAATCCATTGGCCACACATGGACAATTCTGTTACACAGTCTCTAACACAGTCACATGACAGGAGCTCAAGAACTGCCACTGGTGCTGGTTCACCATCCATCCAGTCAACTGCAAGAAATGTCATTGCCTATGGTTTTCCTAAGGCAACCATTACCAACAGGAGGAGGCACACGTGGACTTGATTCAAGGCAAAGTCTCTAGATCTTTTCTTGATAGTTTGCTCTAAGACAACGCTTGTATAAGCAGTGACCATAAGGTGGAATCTGGTGGGATTCCATTTCACCTTTCCTAGCAGAAAACAGTAAATAGCAGAGTTCATTGACATCCATTGTGTTTGGCTTTCCATTAGAGCTGTACATTGCACAAGAGGATATTTTCAGCTCTTGGGACAGCTAGGGTGTGACCTCCAGTTTTCAACTGGGTGCTGATATGTCTCTTTAAATTCCTTATGTGCTTTCAACGGCTTCGGGGCTATAATTTTGCCACATCCAGCAAAGGCACTGACAGTATCACATCCCCTAAAGGCATGCACACCTGGTAAAGTATTGCATACTTCTCGGTCAAGTGTGTTTGCTACTCTGTTGATGTCAAAAAACTGAATGTGACTTTTAGCTTTTGATCAGATGAATAATGGAGCAGGTACTTTGCTGCAGGAACTCATGATAAGGACATCCGTATCCCCCACAATGAGAATTACAGCCTTATATCCAGATTTAGGGCATGAGATGCATGCAACAAAGAGTTGGGTATCTGCCTCTTCTTGTGTTGACCTGATATTTGGCACCTCTTCAGTACTGCCTTTAGGACTGCCTTCAGTTAGATGGTAACATAACTAATTGAATATGACAAACAGCTCTCGTTCAGCGAGCTTTGTTTGTTTCTTATTTCCTTTCCATTCGTCATCAAAGAAGCTGATAAGATTCATTTTGTTGTTTGAATTAGAGTGGAATGATCGCCAATGTCGGACCATATGCCCTGATGTGATGTATTTGAACTCAATTCAAGGTTCCTTCATTCTGTATTGACGCTGTGCATTCATTATTGATTGTTCTCTATACACGTCAAATACAACATCAGTGAGCCAACTGTCACGACATTCATTGAGTACAGCTGTGAAAACTGACTTTGTGACATCACCAAATGTTCGGTGGTCCCATTGTGTCTTCTGCAATTGGCATCTATGATGAATGCTGATGGGTGTGGAATGGATTCTGCAACTGGCACATCCTTCTTCAGCTGCTTTGGTAGTGATGACGTTGTTTTCTTAATGCGCCTTCGCCAGATGCTAGAGATCATGGCACAGGTCCACGAGGCTGCTGCAGAACTTCCTTTATTTGTAGATTTCTGGTCTGAGCTATGGTGATGATTCTGTCAGCTCGTTACACTATTTCCTTTCCACTGACTATTCCTGAACACTTCTCTTTTGTTTGTTCAAAAGGCTGAATGTTTTCAGATTTTGCTTTGATAGTCTGTCATGGAATTTGCATTTTGGAGGTGATGACTCCAGTCTATCTTCCTGAGTTCAAATTTTCTGTATTCATGTTGACCAAGCCCATGGGCCCCAAAGCAGGTCTTTAACAGCATCAGGTGGTGGCACCTATCCTGTCCAAAAACTGACTAAGTTTACATGATCCCCTGAAAATTGCTTTCCAGCAATTCCTGTAGTGCTTCGACAACTGCCTCATCCCTCGTGTTAGTAAAAAGGCAAACAATATTCCCCAGAAAGTCTCATTAGAAAAGATGTACGAAACTTTATGTAAAATTCTCTGGTTACCAGTCTACTCATAATATGTACAATGTTATGGTAAGGGTGAGGTAAACATGTACCGAAACCTTACGCCACAGGGACGTCACATGTAGTAAAATGATTATACTGTTTTAAAAGGACAAAACTACCACTTTGGAATGTCTATCATTCCTAATTTGTGTGTCTTGGGTTAGCCCAACTGGTACTTGTGGCATCTTGCCCCCCCCCCCCCCAATTGGTACCCACAAACCCCTCTGGCTCATGGACTATTTCTACACCCCATAGTTCTTCAATGTCATGTCTTGATGAGAACGTCACGAGAACCTTTCTGTTAAGCACGATCGGTCACCCGTGACGGCTGCGCGGGCCCGAAAACCTCTAGCACAATCTGCAGGTTGTATTTATGAGGGGATTGCATTGTAACTTGGCATTGTAACTTGGCAGAACGACACCGAATAATGTCTAGCTACGAATATCCTATTTTGTCTGGTTCAGACAAGCGGGACGACCCAGGGGCGCGTTACCTAGATTCCTTTAGCACAGTCTATATGTTGCATTTAAAAAGGGATTTCATTATAAATTGGTAAAATGACTCGGTATAATGTCTAGATGAGAACGTCCTATTTTGACCGTGATCTGTCAGCCATGGTGACAGCACAGGTACGTGACCTAGATTTGTTTAGCACAGTCTGCAGTTCATATATATGAAGCGATTTCATTATATCTTGGAAGTATACCTTGGTATGATATCTGAATGAGACTGTCCTATTTTGATCACGATCGGTCAGCCATTACCGCCGCCTGGTCACGTGACCGAGATCCCCAGCATTGTCTACACATTGTTTTTATGAAGGGATTTCATTGTAACTTGGTAGAATATGATATCTAGATGAAACTGTCCTATTTTGGTCACGATCGGCCAACCGGCACGTGACCTTGATTCTATTAGCAAAGCCCACCGAATCATATTTATCAAGGGATTTCCTTGTAACATGGTAGGATGACTCATTTTAAAATGATTTTACTGTAACTTGGTTACTTTGGTTGATATACGTCAACTTTGAGGGGCCACATCAACCCAGGCCTCAGTTCTTTAGTACAGTCGACACCTCAAATTATTCTTATTGAAAAAAACATAGCATGTAGGGAACGGAAATTAACATATTTTCAATTATTACAACTCTTGTCTTATTTCATAATCAGTTCATAAACATTGAACATTATCCTTTTCATCAAACACTACACAAGGTCAAGTTAAGCTACAGCGTCATTGATGCTTTCATTGTATGTGGTTTCCTGGTGAATAGTTACAGATCAAGTTTTCGACTCCATTTCACTCAGTTGGTTTATTACAGAGTTATTTCCATTGTACTTGGAACTTTGACAGTTATAACAGGCTTTCTCAGCTATTGATGGAAATACTGAAATGAGGTTTTGTATGTAGCTTCCTGGTGAGCACTTGCAGATCAAGTTTCAATTTCATTCTACTCGTATGGTTTATTACAGAGTTATTGATCTTCAACTTAGGAACTTTTATTTATCTTTTTTTCCATAAATAACTTTATTGAACAAAGCAACGTCTGCGCCGGCATAAAAATAAGGTATCACAGCCAGGGCCGGTGTAGAGCGGAGCAATCATACATATGCACATAATAAAAACAGAAAATAACCTGGATGGATCAGAGTAGAGCGAGATGAACATTTCCAAATGGGATAATTTTAAATAAGTCTGAACAATTTTAACAGTTAGGAACCAAAGAAAGGACAGGGATAACGCGTAACGATCAACCACAAAAGACTTGTAAAAGGTACTAGCGAAAATTAAAGCTCAGTTCCTCATTTGAAATAGAACAAATAAGTGAAGTTCGAGTCCAGTGCTGACAAAAGACTTCACGGGGAAGACGGAGAAACTTAGCCGAAAGCCTCATACGCATTCTGCCTAAAAAAGAAGACAGAATCATTTGGGAAGTAATAGTAGTAATAGTACGATGAGAAAATTCGTTACGGCGGTACCAAATAGTAGCCACGGTTTCGGTAATTAAAACCAGTAATGAAGCACGGGTGAAAAGGGAGAAGAAGGAGGGGGCCGTAAGAATAATATAGTGATTGGATTTGGCGCAACAACGACCCCTATAAGACTAGTAATCCACCGGAAACCAAGTCCAATAGGGGTCGAACCAACGGACAGTCACAAAATAAATGCTTAGTACTCTTGAACTTAGGAATTTGTTTTTTTTCAATAAATAACTTTATTGAACAAAGCGACGTCTGCACCGGCATAAAACAAGGTATCACAGCAAGGGCCGGTGCAGGGCGAAGCAAACATACATATGTACATAATAAAAACTAAATAGCCAAAAAGGACAAGCGCAGAAACAAAGACAAATTTTCCAAGGGGAATAATTTCGAAAAAAGCAGAAAGATTTTAACAATTAATACGGAGTAAAGGAGAAGGATAACGCATAACGATCAACCAAAGGAAACGAAGAAGATACCAGTGAAAGATAAAGCTCACTTCGTCATTTATAATAGCAAAGATAAATGACGTTCGGGTCCAGTGCTGACAAAAGACTTCACGGGGAAGACGGAGAAAATCAGCAGAGAGTCGCAAACGCATTCTGCCTAAAATGGAAGACAGAATATTTTGGGAAGTTATAGTAGTAATAGTTCAATGGGAAAATTCGTTACGGCAGTACCAAATAATAGTCACGGCTTCGGTAATTAAAACCAGTGATGAAACACGGGCAAAAAGGGAGAAGAAGGGAGCCGTATGAATAATATTGTGACTGTGTTTGGCACCACATCGACCCTTACAAGACTAGTAATCCACCGGAAAAACAAGTCCCAGGGGTCGAACCAAAGGACAGTCACAAAATAAATGTTTCGTACTCTCAGTGGCATGACAGCAAAATTGGCACTTATCATCCTTGAGATTATACCAAAAAGAGATAAGCTCTCTTACTGGAAAAATGCGATGTAAAATCTTCAAACAAAAAAACGCAACAAAAAGAGTCAAAAAAGAGATGGTGTAGATTACGCCCGGAAGAGGCATAATCTAAGGTACGATTTTTGGCAACCACGGAAGGTGGGGCAGTAAAAGGAGAGACCATAATATCATAATATTGTCTGGTATTAAGAGACAAAAATTCATTAGGGACGTGTTTGGAGAGGAAAGTTTGCATGGCTAACCAGCATTCCGTATAAAAACTAGATTTCCAAAACGGATGGGGATTTAAACAAGAAGCCAGAGAAGAATCACTAGAGGCCCATCCAATATCTGGTAAACGGCTTCCACTTAGCCTCGCATTATGGATTAAGAAAGGCTCGTAAGTGATGTAATCTTAGAGTCCTGATTTTAGCAATTGAATTAGTAAGACCCAGCCCACCGTTCAATTTAGATAAATATACAGTAGACCGAGCAAATGGCTCACTAGCGCCACGTCCCCAAGCAAAAAGATTAACTGCACGCTGGATCCACCGTAAGTGCCGTACATTCATTGGAATAACTGAGCCTACGTACCACAGTTTACTCGCAGCGTAGCAATTAGCAAGAGTGACACGGCCAAAAAGAGTCACCGAGCAACTCTTCTAAGACCGTAAGGTGTTAACAATCTTGAGATGAATGGGATGGTAATGATCATCCATTATCAAAGAGACACCATATTTAATGCCTAGGATGATTAAAGTGTCCACTCAGGAGATGCCAAAAGGATGAACGTGCCCGCCATTTCCCAAAAACAAACCTTTTGTTTTTGTCATATTGAGTTTGGAGCCTGAAGCGCTACCAAAACGATCACACCAATAAAACAAACGTTTGATGGAGTGATCAGACGTCAAAACACACGTACTGCCGTCAGCATAAAGTGAATTTTGACTTCATCTGAAGTGCCAGGAATAGGTAACCCGGACATCTCTGGATCCTTTCGTACTTGAATGGCGAAAGGCTCCAGGCATAGAATATATAATAGAGGAGACAGGCTACAGCCTTGACGGACAGACCTATTGACTGGAAATGGTTCAGTAGGGGAACCTTTCACGAGAACACCAGAAGAAATTTCGCTATACAATAAGCGAATCTACTGAATAAAAGAATAACCGAACCCGAATGCTTCTAATGTCTGAAAAAAATACTGATGATTAACCCGATCGAAAGCCTTGGCCTGATCTAAACTAATGAGGGAGCAGGCCAAGTTCTTACGTTCGACGTAATCAAAAACATTACGTAACAGATGTACATTATCGAAAATTGAACGACCAGGAACACCACACGTTTGATCGGGGTGAATGACGGTACCAATGACACCACGCACTCGATTGGTTAATAGCTTGCTTAAAAATTTATAAACAGGATTTTGACCAGGATCTTTCAGAAGTAACTGAATTAATGATAATCGATGAGAAGAAAAGAGGGGAGAACATGTGTCTGTGAACAGTGATTGTACAGACGTAAAAGCCAGGGAGCTAACACACCCGAAAAAGTTTTATAAAATTCAGCCGTCATGCCATCGGATCCAGGTGCCTTATTACAATGGAGGTCCGATATAGCACATTCAATCTCATCCACGCTAATATCTTCATCCAAGGCTACAGCGTTGGCAGAAGGTACTTTAGGTAGATCAGATGAAAAGTTATGAGCAATGGAATTATCAATGGGCTCGTCTGAAAAAAGGTCGGAGAAAAAAGACATAAAGGCCATTGAGATTCCAGGGGAAGAATTTATAGTGGTTTCGTCCACAATAAGTTGAGAAATCAATTATGTTTACTCCTAAGGACCTCTAATTGCGAAAAAGAATTTGACGGTCTTTCTTGATTCGTAAGATGATTAGCACGGAATCGTACAAAAGAGCCCCGTGCCTTACGATCATGCAATTCATGAGAAAGCTGTCTTACTGTCACTATTTCATCAGAATAAGAACCGGGATCAGAATGTTCGACCAAAAGTAAATCATGATAAAGGGTTTCAAGTTCGTGGAGGCGCGCGCGATCCTCCTTAGCTTTCATTTTACAGTATTTTTGAAAAAAAAATAAAAAATAATTTTTCAAATCCCCCCACCAAGCCGAAACATCAGTGACAGGAACAGAAGTTAAGGGCCCCCAAAAATCAATGAAGAGATCACAAAATTTTGTATCGGAAAAAATGGAAGAATTGCATTTTGAGTTACCAAACCCGAATTTCGGAACTTAGGCTACATCATTAACTTTAAAATAAACCACATTATGGTCCAATAAACAAGCTACGAATTGCCCTGAAGAGCGAGAAGACGACAATAAAACTCTAGATACATAGAAACAACGATCCAAGCGTGAAACGGTATTAGGAAAGAAATGCCGGTAAACATCACACAAAGAGAAGTCAGACAGAGCTGACAACTAGTGTTTTGAATAAGGTGATACCCGTGTATTGCCCCCAACTTTATCGAGTGCAATATTGTCTACAAAGTTAAAATCCCCCTCCCCCTAAAATAACTAAGGAGATGATTGCTAAAAGAACCATAATATCATAAAAAATGGCCGACACAGAGAAATATTAATTAATCGGTAGGCAGTATCGTGCAACAAAATGTCCAGAACAATATATCTGCCATGAGGGTCAAACTGTAATTGACGAACCGTAAAGGGCAAAGGAGTGGAGACCAGTATCCCCACCCCAGCCCGAGCACTAGTACCAAAGGCCCAAAAAGCCTTATATTTGGTAAGAAATTACTCGACTGACTTGTCAAATGAAAGAGACGAAATGTGAATTTCTTGAAGAAATACTACTTTAGGAGATTTATCAACAAGTACCTCACGAATAGATAGCTGCTTGTGAAACAATTGCAAGCCAGCAACATTCAGGGTAAGAAACCTCATAATTGGGGTTAAAAGGCAAAACGAAACCATGAAATGAAACAAAAGGACGGTCCAGTGTCCCTAGAAGGGTTACAAGGCCATCAAAATCATTCATTAAAAGGAAAAGTGATAATAAAATGACAGGATACAGATAAATACGAAAGAAAAACATTGACACACAAAAGCCCAAATGCAAAGGAAAGCCACAGCTCAAGCGACTCTGGAAGAGATGCAAGAGAAGGAGGGGGAATTCCAAAACAAAGAACGATTATTGACTAGGTGAAACAAAAATTATTCAAAAATATAAACCAAGGGCGAGAAAAAAGGTACCAAAAAATACCACACAGGGAGGCTGTGGCAATCAACGGCCTAAATGTAAGGTCACTTTACAACTCCAGCGTCCCAGGACGAGTTGCAAGAGCGGAAGAGTGACGAAACAAGTGACAGACGCAACCATAGAAATACCGAGAGAAGAAACAACGAATTAATGGAAGAGAAAAACAGAAAAACAGCTTCCAAAATTCAAAAGCCTTAGTGTAAAGGCACTCCACAACCCAGGCGTCTCAAGACGAGTAGCGAGAGGGGAGGAGTGCCGATATAAATGACAATTAAATTGGAAGCACCAAAAACTAAACTTATTCAGAAGAAACACATAAAATAAAAGACCGTATAAAAGGCAAGGTTGAACGTTATGGAAGGAGAGAGGAACAATGACTAACAAAAGCCGAAAAGTTAGACCAAACTGCAGCTCCATCACCCCATATAGAGTTGCCAGGGCTGAAGAATGATGCAACAGAAGACGATTGGAACCAAACGGAATAAGGACACGTGAGGGAAGGTATGCCAAATGGAAAAAAACACTGAAAACGCCCCCAAAACCGCGGAAACAGAGGCCCCTCCCCCAATTCTCCAAAGGAGAATCAAGGGCGTGGCCCAGAGTCAGCGTCTCACTCGACAAAAGGAAAAAGCAGATACTATTTGTTTGTAAATATTGATACAATGTGTGAGAATAATACTTCGCCCCCTCCCTACCCCCAGCACTCCCGCACAATGGCTGTCCAGTGAGTTCAACATAACTTATCAAGGCAACCAAAATGCAAAGTGTGGGGAAGGGGCTGGGCGGGACAAAGCAATATAACAAGCAAGACTATAAAAGAGGCTGAAAAAACAACCGAAGGTGATGCTTGATAAGTTGAAGGATAGTCCTGGGACAGAAAGGAGGACAATAATCCGAAAAGTAAGAGAATGAATGGTTATTTAACCATTAGAGTATGATTTACTTGGACTGCTCTTGTCCTTCCTGAGTGCAATCATCAGGAGGTCTGGAGGAACCTCCGAAACCGGAATGACTTTACTTTTTTGTTTTTTAGATGTTTTCACAAACACCTTTTTAGGTGCAGGTGTGGAAGATGGTTTACGTTTACGAGATCGTCGCTTCCCCCTTCCAGGCCCCACCTAGGGATCCGAAGCAACCCCAGGCGAGGACTCGTCCGAGGACAAAACTAAAACTTCTGCTAAAGTCGAATCGCAATCGTGGGGGTACGATGTCCACGTCTGGGCATGAAGCCACCACGTAATCCCCCATCTCCAGGGTATCACCAAACCCCACCAAAAGAACGTCTGGAGCGTCAGACGAAGCACAAGACGAAGCACAATTTATTTCAGCAGATACTACACGAACAGTAGGTGGCGCTCTTGTCAGTGTAATTGTACTTATTGATAGAGGCAAGTCAGATCCAGTATCAGTTTCAGAAATTACCAAACTAACCGGGGGAGAAACTGGTTGACTGGTTGAATGTTAGTTTCAGTAGATTTCACTGGAGTCTTTACAATGTCAGTAGATCGCTTTGGTGAAACAATACTAGTCTTGTCAGCTAGAATTTTCTTGATCTTGGCATCGATGATTGCCCGTCGATTGGATTGATCAGGTGTTGGACTACCCACATTTGGAGTGCGATCATCTAAATCTTGTTGAGTCTCTTCGGCGCCTGCCGGAATTACTGTGGATTATTGACGCGATGTCCAAGCGCGCCGCATTAGCCTATGAGTTGGGGGGGGGGGGGGTATTGGTCACCCTACAATCGCGCCTCACGTGCCCCTCCGAGCCGCACCTCAGACATAAGGGTGGCCGTCCTGGGATAGTAAGTAAGACTGTCCATCCTGCTACTGGCAGCAGGTGGGGAATTCGAGAAAACGTCCTCTAACGACAAAGACATAGAGACTGAACGAGGTCCACTGGAGATGGATTTGTCGAAGTTCGTCGACAAAAAGTCTATATTGATGATGTGGCCGAAAATAACGATTGTCAACATGGAACGGTAGACAGTGTATTTTGAGGTTGACGTTTTGGAACGTTCACATTGACAGTGTTAGGTTTCTTCCTCGATCAACAGAAGTTATTTGTTTCCCTTTACAAATTAATCGGCAGTGGAAATCCGATTGAATGTCACGTACCACTCGTGTATCGGACGCAGTTTGTATATCGCATGAATGGAAAAGTCAGGAACTGAAGGCTGAACGTATCATACAGCGACAGATCAGTCACTTCGAAAGGGTTACGACCCTGAATTGAAAGTTTTACTGTTGAAGCCTTCAGATAGTATGGTGATTGATTGTCTTACAAGCTCATGTTGCACAGATAATTATGACTAGTAGAATAAAAATGAAGAAACTATGGATGTTTTTAACAATACATGATGAAGAAATCTGGTTGTTGAAACAATTAATACATCACCAGAAGCACAATTGCTTCCTACTTTTGGTGGCATGTTTGTAAAAGTTTTCTTTTCCTCATCAAACCGAAGAGTGACGAAAAATCACTAAAAAAAACTTAGGAATTTGACAGTTTAACAGACTTCCTACACTTTTCTTCACTAATGTTAGAGATATATGAATTTTACATGTGCCTTCCCCGTGGCAAATTACAGATGGTGTTCAGTTTGTGCCTCCTTCACTCAGGTTTTCACACAGTTACAGAGTTATTGACCTTAAACTTGGGAATTTGATAGTTGTAACAGGGTTTCCGTATGTTTTTCGGTTATCGATGGAAATATTGCAATGTTTTTTTGTATGTACCTTCCTGGTGGTAGCTTCACATCACGTTTTAATTTCGTTCCGATTCTTTTGTTTATCGAAGATTGCCCTTTAACTTTAACCTGAAAAATTTCACATACAGTTAAAACTAGAAGTCCTGTCACGAATAGTGCGCTTATCTCGGCTTAATTGCGCGTTGGAATTGCGCGCAATTGCCATATCGAATGGCATCAAAAGCACGGCAGGTTCTCCTGGTTACTCATAGCAAACACATGCAATGTTTCTGCCAATGGACCTCCGGGTTACCCGGAGGTCCATTGGCTGAAACATTGCCTGTGCACAGGCCATATGTACAGAATATGATAGCTTTAATTGGGACATAACGCGCACATTAACGCGCATATCAACGTGCTATTTGTGCGCATTTCATGACAGGACTTATAGTTTTAACTGTATTAGCTGCGGTTATAGATCCTCATCCACCATATAGATTGCTGTTGTTGGAAACTGACTGAGAGCACGACTTTCCATTACTTTCCATCACTAATATTCCTTTAAAGGTGACCCCTTTATATAATAATAATATAAATACTCTGGTCCCTGAAATCCCAAACAGCTATTCGGTACAGGGTTTCACTGGCCTCTCAAGACAGGTGGTCTCTCAAGGAAGGTTTTGCTGTACTGTATACTGTTCGAATAGCAAACCGTTTCAAATACGAGGCCTACAGTGATGACTTCCATTACTTTGCATCTAATGTAATTTGCCTCGTCCCTATTCACACATCTCTCCTCACACCGCTTCCTCAAAATTATATTTTACATTTGTAAAATCACTTTACATCTCAGTAGGTAATAAAGGCCGTTTCTGGACCACTTGTACAGTGTACCGTACACGTACACGAACATGGGCGTTTACCATCGTAGGATTCAGTGTTAAATCGCATGCTTGTTCACAAAAATGTCGTTTTTTTTATGGTGTCCCAGAATCGGCTATTATTTTGAGACTCCTAGATAGCACTTTTAACGTTCAAATACCCGTTGGCGAACGTGTTGAATGTACACGTTTTTCAAAAAAGTGGAAAATGTATGAAATTGTACATTTTTTTTTCTTAAAATTTTTTGTTTTAAATTCCCATCGTGGATTAGACCTTCAATCTATCGTTGGTGAACGCGAGCAAAAAACGCTTTGCCGGTTCTAGACCAGCATAAAAAAACGGTTTGCCGATTCTGGACCAGTGGTCCAGAATGGGCTATTGTTTTTGAGGGGATTTTTCCAAACTTAACAGCCTACTATTGGGCGCTCCCATTTCTGACGTAAGTGCGTCAATTGTCAGTTAAATAGTTTAACTGAAAAACTATTCTATGGATGAAGGCGGAAACAGTTCAAAAGATTAATTGATATGATTTAAACGCGTTTTTGAAAAGCGTTACATTACTGATGTGTTTACTTGTGATTTTTGATTATTCGAGTTGTCCTTATGGAGAGAATAAGCGCGATTTAACACTTTCGAGAGCAAAACTCATTTACAAAGGTTTATTTTGTAAATGTTTTTTTTCCTCAACTGGAATCGGTTTTGAGGTGAGGAAATAAAAAAGTGAGTGATATATATAGGAGAGAAAAAAATATATAAATAAATAGTTATTTAAAAATAAATATATCAAATCGAATAGATAATAAAAAATACGTAAATCATGAGCGCTTCCCAGACTATTAGAGCAAGGTTTCTTTTAAAAATGCTGATGAGAGCCTACGAATTCTGCGTGAACGAACAACTAGGTCGCCTCTTGTTAGAACGATGCGTCGGATGTCGGGATCACCTAGACTTCGATCACGAGAATCATTCGTGTCTGACGATGGAAAGGGAAGATATGGTCGTCAAGTATTTCGAACCGGCGTTTGAACGCATTCAAATCGACAAAGTGATCGCGTTTTGGAAGAGATTACTCTTTTGTAAGGATCGAGACAAGCCCACAGTTTCGGAAGAACTGAAATTGGCGTGTAGAAGTCTGACTTTAGAAGACAAGGGATGCATCATGAAATTATTGTTCAATGAAGCATACGTCTAAGTTTTCTCGTTGATATAAAATAAGGGAGAATAGAAAATAAAAATAAATACACACATAAATTTTTTATCTAATATTAGAAAGAAAAAAAAACACAAAAATGAGAACCAGAAATAAATTGTATCCGACGTTAGATGATGACGACGGCGAGAAGCCGAACGGCGTTTTGCCGACGGCACCGTCGCTAGAAGAAAAAGAAAGAGGAGAGAGGTATCGCATCGATCAAATCAGTAGAATCCAAGCGTATCTAATTCGAGAGAGAGATTCTCGCCGTTCTCTCAAGAAGAAGTATTCGCGTTTCCTGAAATTCGTCAATGCGGTCGACACGACACTCATCACAATTTCCATGGGTTTACACGCGGCCGGCATCGGATGGTTGTCGACCGTGGTCGGCATTCCTATCGTGCTGACCGTAGAAGGAGTGGCTCTCGCCGCCGGATTGTTTAGCAGGCTCGGAAACTTTTTGAGTAGGAAATTATATCTGAAGGCAAGGAAACACGACAAGATTCGCGTCTTGGCCGACTCCAAGATCGACACGATATCCGAAATGATCTCGATGGCGTTGAAAGACGGTAGGATATCGGACGGAGAATACTTCACGATATTGGGCGAGAAAACGAAATACGAAGCCATGAAAGAAGCTGTGAGAATCAAGACTCGTCAGATCATCAAGGAAGAGATGAAGGATTCTCTCGGGGAAAAAGGGAGGAAAGAGGCTAGGGAGGAATTCACTAGGATGATAGAACTCAAGAGCAGCGATTGAAAAAAATATATATATATAATAAGAACAGAATTTAAAAAAAAAATATTAAATTTATATATAAAATAAAAACGAAATTAATTTAAATAACTCTTAAAAATGTATTGCGTAAAGTGTAAGAGAGTTACCGAGACGAGTAATTCTCAAGAAGTACGAACTAAAAACGACAGACAGATGCTTCGCGGAATTTGCGACGTGTGTGGTTCTATCAAGACTCGATGCATCAAAAAAAAAAAGAACACGAGCAAAGGTAAAGGCATCGTGAATAAAATGATCAATAATCTACCTTTCGAAATGCATCTGCCTGGTCACAGTTTCACGGGACCCGGAATGAAATTGAACAAGAGACTCAACGCCGATCTGACTCCTAAATCTTGGAGCAAACCTGTGAATAGGGTGGACGCGGCCGCGTATGATCACGATCTGTGCTATGCCGGACATCCCGACACCAAGACTCGTAACGATGTCTGCGATAAAAACATGTTGGCGAAATTGAGAAGTATATCGAATCCGACCAGGAGAGAGAAGATAGAACGTTCGCGGGTCGGTAATCTGATCGGTGCGAAACGTAGATTCGGATGGGGCGTTCAAAAACAAAAAGCTCATCTGAAAAGAAGAAGAAACGATTATTGACGAGCGAATTGGCCGAGGAATTACACAAACCCATCGTGTGTAAATTTCGAAAGAGAAGGGTGTTCGTGAAGGGTTTGGATGATATTTGGTCTGCCGACTTGGTCGACATGAGATCGTTTTCGAGGTGGAACGAGGGTGTCAAATATCTATTGACGGTCATCGACGTGTTTTCCAAATACGGTTGGATCAGAGCTTAGAAGAATAAATCGGGACCTTGCGTCGCTGAGGCTCTGAAGAGCGTGTTCGACTCGTCTTCTCGAAAACCAAATAAATTGTGGGTGGATTAGGGAAAGGAATTCTACAACAAGCACGTTCATCGATTGGTCGACCTTTACTCGATCGAAAACGAAGAAAAAGCCAGCGTGGTAGAACGTTGGAATCGAACGATGAAGGAAAAGATGCATAGATACTTCACGGCGAATTCGACCAAGAAATACATATACACTCTGAACGGTCAAAAATACGCGACACAGATCGATCAAGATGACTCCCGCGGAAGCTAGCGATCCTCGAAACGAAAAACGGGTCTACGCGAATCTATATCCTGAGAGATCTAAGATCAGGAAGAAGTCTAGAACGCCGAAATTTGCGGTCGCCGATCGAGTGAGAATCTACGCTTATAAGAAGCACTTTGAAAAGGGTTATACTCCTCCTGCAGACTGTACAGCGACGCCGCTGATTTTAGAAAGAAGTATCACGGTCTAGATGAATTGATGAGCAACCCTAACATATCTCCCGGCGAATACAAGTCGATGTAACCCATGTTCGTATTCGACGTCAGTAAACAGAGTGAACGACTCAAGAGTAGCATCTTAGATATTCAGATCAAGATGCAATTCGATAGGAACGTGTCAAGAAAAACCGAAGCCTTCACCCTGGTCCTGTCGGACAGAGAATTACAATTCGAATCAGATGGAAATAAGATGTCGATCATTCGATGAGAGACGTGTGCGAAAAAAAAAAAAATATATATATAAATAAAAATTTTAAAAAATTATTATAAAAATGAATGATAAAGAAAGAGAATACTCAAGAAGAAACATACGTGTTTTGGTTAAAAATATTTTGCAAGATTCGTTAGCAATAATTCTAGACACTTTAGTCGAATCAGAACCTTTGATATTGACCGATTATATGAGACGTGAAATCGAAAGTAAAATCTTGATAGAAGATAAGATCAGAAAACTTTTATACACGTTGATGTATAGAAGACCGACTGCTTTTCAAGAATTTATAAAAGCTCTTCGAAATGCTAAAATAGATGTCGATGCGTGTTTCGAGATAGGTGATCCAATTTCACGAGATGAAACATTATGAGAAATAACGTATTAAAACAGCACCAAAAAAAAAAAAATAAAGTAATGAGATCTAGAGAGATTGAACATCTTTCAAAATCTCATTACTTTTTTTTTGTTTTTAATAATCACACATTATTTTTTTTAATTAATTATTTCCACGTGTTCACTGTTTGTTCAAAGGATCTAGTTCGATCAGTAGACTCACCACGGAACTGGCGGCTTCGGGATTCTTGGTTTTTGTAACGAAATTAATCCTGTCTCTGGCATTCACTTTGAGAGGCGTGCCGAACGTGCTAACATTCGCATGTTGATTCTCAGTCTTTTCGATGCTGTATTTCTTATCACTCTCTACTCCATTCACCACGAGATTGACAACTGCTCTGTTATTCAAATCTGAGGAAGCCAGAGCCATTTGAATGAGTTCACCTCCCAACAGCATGGGATATCCCACCTGACCATGTTTCAATCCGCTACCTCCGTTTCCGAAAGACCACTCGGTTTTTCCCTCCTCTAACGTGCTGGCCTCCTCGGCCCACACAG
The DNA here is from genome assembly GCA_031216915.1 of Pictodentalium vernedei. Taxonomy (NCBI): domain Eukaryota; kingdom Metazoa; phylum Mollusca; class Scaphopoda; order Dentaliida; family Dentaliidae; genus Pictodentalium; species Pictodentalium vernedei. The sequence continues at coordinate 175,421,603 of CM062296.1, forward strand.
TGATCAATTTTCTAGCATATTTGAGTCTTTCCACCACCGAAATCAGGGTGCAGGCATCCATCATGTTCACAGGATCTGGTAGATTCGTGAGCGCGTGTCCGCCCATGTCTAGTTTACCTTCCATGATGTCGCCCTTTCTCCAGATCGAGTTGTCGTCCACGTTCTTCCTGCTGACCGCGCTGGAATCGAATTCGGGATCGTGATTGAGGCTGAATAAATTCTCACCGTTCATGTTGATACCACCCTCCATGGTTCCACCAGATTGTTTGTTCAGGTTGAGATCGTCCACTTGCGATTCTACGTATTCTTGTGATCGTATCACGGCAGAATCTACGTAGCCCTTGTTGACTGTGGTTGAGTCCGCATCTGTGTCGACAACCTTCGACAGATTCAATATCTTGTTGAATCCCGCATTCAAATCCGATTTCATTTCTCGTCCATCAGACTTTCTCTGTTCTAGATCTACGTAGTGTTTGGTCGCCACGTCCTTGGGATTCGTGGGAGTGGCCACGTTCGTTATCTTGTTAGAATTGGCATTCAATTCCAAGTGCATCGTTTTCTGAACGTATCTATTTCTCAGATGTTCGCTGAATCGCACGTGAGAGTCGTCCATGTATTTCTTGGTTGAGGCATTGGTGGGATCTAGAGAATTTCGACGTTCACCAAACATTTAGATTTCAGATCGAGATCGTCGGTCATGGCTTTATCCACGTAATTATCTAGCATGATTCGTTCGAAATCCGCGTTTCCCCTGTCGACGTATTTTTTAGTCGCAGCATCTGCGAGATCTATAGGCTCGGGAAGATTGTAGAGCTTCTTATTGTTCATGTTCAAAGGTTCCTCTCGAGGTTTGTATCTCCGAACATAACGTTCGTCCAAGTTGGCAACGTCGTAACCATCACCGACTTCGAGCGTTTTCCTCTTCTTTTTTAGGTTGACTTTTCGTCGTCACTTCTACCAAATTTATCAACTAGCATGTTGTTTTGAGATTTTTGTTTTTAAAAATATATTTCAAACGTAGTTTATTAAAAAAAATGAATTATTTCACTTATTTTATTTTTCGTTTTTATTCGATTAAATTTTTTTAAATAATTTTTTATCTTTATATACTATTAAAAAAAAATCTCTCTCTAATGTAAATGAGTGAGAATGTCTTGAAACCGATCTCCTTCAGAAATCTCTTGAGGACGTAGAGACATAAGTGACTGCAAACCACTTGATCTGGTGATTGCACTCGTTCTGTGTTGTAACGAACCATCGATTTGTTGAAATAGTTCTTTATTTCTTTCAGCAATGAGATTCCATAGCTGTCGAAATAATAATTCTTCCTCTTCCCGTTCTTGAACCACGCCACCCAGTGAGTGCCTTCACCCAATAAATCGTCTAGATTTAAAATTCCGCATTCCGATTGTCGAGGTCTTCTCTTCGGCAAGGCATCTCTGGAAAACACGCCTAGAAAATCTTTGATTTTCAAATCCTTCACCGCATTCGACAGATTGATGTTGGATAGGCGTTCATTAGGTAAGACGACACCTTCTACGGATATCTCTATTGTCTTATTCATAAATGTGAATATTTTTTTTTTAAATTTATTTATTTTATTATAATTCACTAAAATGACGTTATTTTTTAATTTTTTTCTTTTTCTTTTTAAACAAACTCTCTCGATGTCTCTATCGATTTCCATAACCTTGAATCCGTCCAATTCCTCTTGATTTTCTGGAATCCTATCATCCTTAATCATATCTGGAATCCTATCATCCACAATCATATCTGAAATCCTATCGTCTAAAATTAGATCCAAAATCCAATGTCCGCATGCCAAAGTGCTTATTTTATCGTCTAACACGAATCTCTTATCGTCGTCGGCCGTCAGCGAAATCTTGTTGACTATTTTGGTATACAAGTCATGATTTTCGCTTCGAATCGATTTCATAGTCTTATACACTGGACCACTTCCTAACAGACAATCTTTATACTCTTGGAAAGAGATGTTTTTCTTCACCACACACTCTTTAACCCCTTTACACTTCTTGATCTCTTCATCTTCTAGACGATAAACATACAGTTTGGGTCTCAAGCCCACGAATTCGAGGATTTGTTTACCACCACTCTCGTCCTTAAATTTACCTAACACCTTCTTGTTGTTGTTTGATTGAATGTTGGATGGGTGATCGACGGGATAATTGCTCATGTCGAACCACGCGGCCACGTCCGGAGATATATCTCAGTAGACATCTTTCGTCTCTATCTCGTAACCTAAACTGTCCGTGTCAGTGAACAGTAGTTTGGCTTTATCACCAAATTTGATGTAATCATAGTGAAACTCGTACATCAATCGTTTGCTGATATTTAAGATGATCGGTCCGAGATAATACGGTTTGTCGAACTTCAGGTGTGTCTTTTGCATGTGAACGGCAACTAGATTTTTGTCGAATATGGTTCGGTGTTTGTAATTGGGTTTCGCCACTAATTTTTTGGCTCTTTTCTCAGACGTGACGAGTCGAACATCGGTTCTCTTCCTGATGTTTTCCATCGATTTACCGTACACGCAGTTCTTCATGAGTTTGAAGAAATCTTTTTCGAAATCGTTCTTGGCTCGAATTCTGAGATTCGTGTTGAGATCGATGTATTTTTTCATCCAAGGCTCTTCGTTGAATCGAATGATGCGATGTATGTTGACTAATTTCATCCCGTAATCGACGTATTGTTTCAAATTCTCACTGTAGACGATGTAGTTACGTTTGTTAGATAAATTGGGAATGAGTTTTTCCTCGTCTCCTTCGTTCGGTTCCATTCGTTCGGGAGCCAGTGGATAATCGATGTGTAGATTGTGTAATTCTTCCGGATAGTTCAAATCGACTTCTAAAATGCAAGGATAGTCTCTCCATTTTTGCATCTCTTCCTGTTCCGTTACCCATTCGAAATTTCCAATCGGTAAAGGATGACTCATAGCCCAACCATACAGATTATTAGAGTCTCAATACTGTATGTATTTATTCGACAATTTCGAATCAAAACCTTCTTTCATGTAGTGATTGTTAGCTTCAGAATATCTATGGGAGATCATCGAGACGCCACCTCTTGCAGCCCTTTCGAACATGAGCAACATGTTCACGTCGGATAATAATTCCAATTGGACTTCGGTGGTCTTCAACAGGGTGTCGCACGCCAGACCGGGTGGGGTGAAATACCAAGTGGGATCCAGATTGTAATTTCGACGACAGACATCTCGAAAATTTTCGAACACGTCTGCCAAGAGCAGAACGTCAGACTTCAGATAGAGATCATGATAATCTCTCATGGTTTTCATATTGAATGATTTCCACACGTTTTTAGCGTGTTCGTAATTCTCGTTGGAAATGTCGGATTCGTATAATTTTGAATAAAAATCTTCTTTTGAAGGTAGTGCGGTGTCGTCAAATCTCTTAAGATCATTCATGTAATCGTAAGGATAGACTCCTTTCCTCAACATAACGTCTACTCGTTCTCCGAAATGTTCGCTCATGATTTTAAATTTATCCTTGCTCATGTTATCGACTAATTTTTCCAGAGCGGTTGACATGAATTTAAAACTATCGATGAAACGTATGCTTCTACGAATGGATTTCGTTTTTTCTTCCAACGTCTCTCTGTCGATTACTCTTTTCTTCTCCATGAACTTCCATTTCGTGAAGGAAATGTATCTTTCTTCGCTGTTCGCGATGCAATTTAATTCTTCGTGGGAGGTGCCGAGATTTTTTACGAACAGATGACTGTCATAACCTGAGAGATTGTGAAATATCACCGGATAGAAAACGGCGTCTCGATATTTTAAATTACACTTGCTGTGAGCCGGACCGCGATACAGACCCGTGTAATGATCGTGGTCTCTGACCTTCTTATTTTCCTTCGAATTCTCATCGAACGATTGTCTGCATATGTGACATTCGGTGGCTCTGTTATTTTCGCCCTGCTGCTCTCGCGTGATGATCATTTTCGCCGGAGTTTTGAATTTGTCATATAACATTTGAATTTTCGATTCTAACTCTTCCACAAAACCTTTGAGCCACGTCGTCGTCTTCGCACTGTTTCATGTAGATGAAGGGACCCATGTCGTGTTGTGAGTCAAAAGCACATTTCACGTAAATGCAATAACCCGAAGGCGTGTGTTTTTGATATCTTTCGACGTAACTTTGAAGAGCGTTAGGTTGGCAGGAACTCATTTTCATGGTGAAACATTCGAAATTGGCGTACACGACGAATGGTACTTTTAACATTCTATTGCGATTTTCAAACTTCACGATGGTGTTGGGTTTGGGCATTTCGATGGCGACACCTTGATTTTCATTGCAATATTCCTGATGTTTCGCTAACGATTTTTCGCTCTGAAATGCGTTTATGCAGTTGCAACATAAACATATCTTATGTTCATGTTTATTATTTTGTCTCGACAGTAATTGGCTCAGATTTTTAACCCAACAATAATGATGATTGTCACCATTCGAAATCAATAATAAAATAATCGTCTTTTCTCTTTCGAGATACAAAGTCTGTCTGAGAGGATAGATCATTCGTTTTTCATCGTCGTATCCCAAGACATTCACCACTACAGTGGGATTTTGAGCCTCGAAACGTTCGATGTGTTTTAACTGCATTGGAAAAGTCACTGCGGTCCAATCGAGATTTTTAGAAGTCTCCTCGTAACGAGAAACTCTATCAGGATGGATTTTGACAGGGTATAAAGTGGAGGTGACTGCCCATTTAAAACACTGATCATCTTTATTTCTCATGTTGACCACGGAGTGTTTTTTAGCTAAGAAATACGGTAATTCCACGTAGGAAGACCCTTTCAACGAATCGTTTTTAGTTATATGAATTTCGAGTTTCAGCACCTCATCTAACATCCAATTACTACCTTCATGTTGATAATTCACGAGAGACGTCAACATCTTGTCTTTCATCTTTTCAAAAACGTCCGATAAATCTGAACCTCGAAGTACAGGTTCGACGTTAGATCTGAAATATGCATTTTTCACGATGCTCTCGCCACACTTCATGTTGATTTTATTCATCACACAATGGAGTATCATCTTAATTTTTTGTCCCACGTTCATGTGTTCGTGAAACAAATCCAATACTTTTTTCTTCACCCGTTCCAAAAACAATTTCGGATCGATTTTCTTGAACGAGGGAACCACGTCGAAAGTTTTAAAAACGCCTTTGATCGCACTCTCCCATTCTAAGGCTTCAATTGGAATAGTTCCGTGATGAGTCGTGCTACATATTCTTCTCCTTTCCCTTCGTCAATTGCTCGTTGAATTTCGCCTGATATATCTCATTTGTCTAGAATCTGAAGTGCATCACTCGTTTTCGTTTTAGTTTTTCTTTTCTTTTCTATTCTTTTGAAACTTGAAGTTCTTCAACAGCTTTTCGTTTAGTCGTCTTCTTATTTTTAACAATTGCTTTTTTTCCGGCGACGGCATTTCGATTCCTTCTACTATCTTTTCCTTCTTCTCATTTTTCACAACCGATGCATTTTTTGACGTCATTGCTATCAACATTTCGTTTACCTTTCCATTGTTTCGCAAATATTCCTGTATGACTTCAATTTTTTTGGATTTAGTTCTATGATTTCTGAAATGTGGAATTTTTAATAGTTTACAAATCTCGTTTAACTGAGGTACAGTTGTCTCATTTAAATTTTCCATTTTTTTATTTGTTTGCTCCATTTGTAAGAATATATTTTTCTTCGAATTTTGTATTTAAATAATTTGTTAAAAAAGTTTGTTTTTTTACTCTTTATATATATAAAAAAGATTTTTTTTAATTTTAATTTTTCTTTAATGAGAAAAAAATTTTTTTTTGATGAAATTAATCTATTTTTATGTTCCTTAACGTGAAAAAAATTGAATTAATACGAGAAAAAAGGATGTTAAAATTTAACTTTTTTTTATATATAAAGAGAAAAAAACTTTTACAAAAAATTTTTTACATTAATGAAAATTAAAAATTTAAAAAAAAACTTTTTTTATATATATAAAGAGTAAAAAAAACAAAACTTTTTTAACAAATTACTATTTAAATACAAAATTTGAAATATATATTATTTGCAAGAATTCATAAAACAAAAAACTAAATAATCAATCATGACAACAACACCTAAAAGATGCGAATTGAAGTTGAAACGAGTCGAAATGTGTAAGAAACTCGGTTGTAAAATCTATAGATTACAACGACACGATTCCATTGAATTGAGGTCGAGACGAAGGGCTTACAGCACAAATACGACAAATATAGCATGCCTTTGAAATTGGACGAAGCCATGCTCGATTTGTTTTATGAGTACGAAAGCGATCTGCAGAATATCATCGTCGCTGAAGACAGAGAATTCGACAAGAGTGATTTGTCATTGCCCTATGGTAGTTACATATATCCAAAAATCTCTCTCGAACTCAGGAACAAATCGGGTGGTGAGAGCGCATTGACCGAAGTAAAAAAACTTAAAAAAGTAAAGATAAACATTCAACACATTTGCGAAAAAGAAGAAAACACGAGTGTCAACATGCTAATAACGGACTTGGAAATATAAACAATAGAGAGATTGATTTTTAGCGAAGAAGAAGGAAAAAAAAAAGTAAAGAGATCATCTCTGGATCTCATTACTTTTTTTTTTTTGTTTTTTTTGTTTTTTGTTTTCCTTCTTCACTATTGCCCGTGTATTATAATAACGTTTCCTTTTTTCTCAAATTTCAGCATGAATTCTTCTTTTCTTTTTTTTTTTTTTGTGATATGTTACGTTTTTATATGAACACATTTGTTTATCCAAATCATAATTATGAACGAATGTTGTGCATCTCTCGGTAACACTCGCATCATTACCATTCTCTTCATAAGGTAGTGGTGATGGTGGAAAACGTCTCATTCTTTTAAATTTCAACCGCCTATCCCAATCTTTATTTAACTCTTTTATCATTTCTTTCCTAAGATATCCATCATTAGCGTCTAATCGTTTTTCCACATCTTTTTTGCACTCTATCTCGTGATATTCATCATTATCGTCTAATTGTTTTTCCACCTTTTTATCCATTTTATATTATTTTATACTTTCTATGATTTATATTTTATATTTATATAATTATATAATTTTTTTACATTATAATAACATACTCAAAATCGGTATATTCTTAAATGGTGAATTCTCACCAAACAACAAACCCTTGCTGAGTCGCTCAACGTTCCGACCACTCTTTAGATAGAGACTGTTTCCACTCAAAGAGTTGTCACCTCTAATGGGTTCTAGATACAATCCTTCACCGCTGTCGTCTACGTGGACGTGACACACGGCTCCTCCCTTCTTCAAAAACAGTTTGCTGCCACCCATTAATTTCTCAACTGCTGAACTCACGAGTCCCGTGAGAGCTCCCACGCCGAGAGTCTTTGTGAGAAAAGGGTAATGCTTTTGCGGCAAAGGGTAATGCTTTTGCGGCGATTCCTGCCACTAACCGTAGGAAACCACCTTTCATTCTCAAATTGTATCTCAATTGAGCGGGACTCAATCTCACCGTCAACCCTCTTCCATCACGAATCGCTTTCTCCATCCTTTTGATTTGACTTCTGGTCCAGGCAATCGAATCCTGACCACCACTCGTCAGATCTTCGTGAGTGAATTTGAATCTCACCGCCTCGCCTCAAGTTGTTAACGCTCTCTTAAGTTTCTTCCTCTGTACTGCGGATATGTTCACGTTTTTAACCATGTATTGTGTCATAATTCTTTTTTTAAAATATATTTTCTTCAATTGTTTTTTTTTTGTTTTAATGATAATTATATATATTAAACAATTTTTGTAAAATTAATATTGCGTTTATTTTATTTGTTATTTATATATATACACAATATTTTTTTTTTTGCTTTTATATTTCTCTTATGTGAAATCGTATCATCACCCTCTCTCCGCGAAGATCTAACAGTTCACCATTTTGATCCGTCAACATGGTTTTGAGACTATACAACGTGTCTAAAATCACTGGTAGATAAACTAAATTTCGAGGTCGTTCCACGATCTTATAACCCGGCGACACGTTTGGAAAGAAGGAATAGATCATCGGTTGAGTGCTACCATTCACGTAGCTTCCAGCAATCACATCAACGTTGACCAGAATGCTATTGACTGCGAGAATGTCGACCGTATTTTCAGATGCCGCATGACCTCGATACATCTTTCGATCGAATTCTAGCATCTTGCCTATAGAATCGTCCGTATTGAAATCCACTCGAAAATTATCTTCCAAATCCAACATCGTCTGTAAGGTATTAGGGTTGGGAGCGAGTCTGATCTTGTTGCTTCCCTTTCCATCCGTCTTCATTTGCGTCTGAATGTAATTGTTCAAATCGTCTATGTCATAACTTCCTTTGGGAATTCGAATCTCCAACCAATCCACTCCGTCGGAATACTTAAACGAGTTATTCTTTTTGGTGACGTTGGGAAAGGAATAATAAGTCTCCAGATTCACCAACGCCATCTCGTATCTTTTCTCTCTATTCAATTCGATGGAAAGTTCGAATTTCGTCGCGAATCGAGTCGAATCGCCACTCACCATGATTTGAATGGATTGTTTTGCAGCCGTATTCTCGGCTATCCGTTCTAACAATTCTCCTTGTTCGAACCTTATATTTAATTTTATTTTTATTTTTTCAAAAACTAATTATTTGAAGATTTATTATTTTCTCATTTTTTTTATTTTCACGCTCTATCTTATTATCATCAGAAACATAAAACTTGTCGAATCCGCACCGATATTTTCCGTGATTAAATTCGCTAGTCAAATCGATCACGACGAAATTGTAAAGTCCTCCATCCCAAACCCTCTTGCAGAATCTCCTGAATTCTGCCGCGCTGATGTCGTTTGCGACGTGATCGCTGTAGATGTGATTGAGATTCTTGAGATCTTGGCGAAAGAGACATAGAAAATTAGTGTTCTCCCTTATCGTCTGTCTGGGCAATCGAAAATAATTCTGCGACAGGTAGAAACAGTCCACGTTGCTGTGACGACCCCTAACGTAATACGATTTGCATCGGTTCTGTCTCTCCAAAAGCAGATCATCGAAAATCATGAGATTCTTATCTTCTGGTTTCAATTCTCTAGGATCCGGAACGTCGCTAGCGTTCTCATAAAATCGACACTCGACGTTCGAAGATGCATTTCTCTTCATCAATTCCATCGCCGCACCGTCCAAAATGGTCGAAAGAGAAGCTTCACTTTTGTCGAATTCCTCCCTACTGTCAAAGATTCTGGCTATGACGTCCTTGGGCAATCTACGATCCATGCACTCTTGAAGCAATCTGTATTCGGGTTGAAACAAGCTCTTGCCAAACACAAACAATCTGTCGTAATCCAACCAGTTGGGTCGAGACAACAGATTCATCAACAGAGTGGTCTTTCCACAATTCGATTTTCCCACTATCAAGCCTCTTATGCTTTTAGGAAAGAACTCATTATTCGACCTCTTGGTCGCGGCGTCGTTCCAAGACATATCTTTAATGTTCATCTTTGTTTTATTTTTTTTTTTTTGTTTGTTATTTTAGATTTTTTCAAACACAATTTTTTATTTTTTTTCAAACTCGTTTTTAATATTATTATTTATTTATATTACACCATCGCGAGTTCTCTTCAATCCAGGTCCACTCATCATTTTGGCTAAATCTTGTATGGGTACCACAGCATCCTTAAAATCTTTCCAACTTTTTGGCGTTCGCTCTAACGCAGCTCGCTTCGCCGGTGGACTGCTCAACTTGTCGATCAACGCGTCGGCTGCCCTCTTGCCAGCCACAGAAGCTATCCTACCACTGGCTTCAGAAGCGGCTTTCTTACCAGCATCCCAAGCCATCTTCTTACCGACCTCAAATGCGGTCGATGCGGGTTTTCTACCCGCATCACTCGTGAACGCTCGCATTATAGAATCGACGATGCCAGAACCGCCTTGAACGTAAGTTCTAACGTATCCCCTGTTCTTTATCACCAACATATTTTATTTTATAATATATATTTTGTTTTCACTGGTAAATCGTTTGTTGTTTAAATACTTTTTATTATTCTAGTGTAAAATTTACTGTTTTTATTTTATATATTTTTGTTTGTTTGTTTGTTTCTCTCTACTTATTATATACATCAATCCTTCAATTCGTTCATCAGCCTTTTATAATGGTTTTTATTCAAAACCTTCTGTCTTAACAATTCATCGCATATGCTAACTATCTCATTATCTAATCCTGTGTTACCAGCGCGTCTACTTGCCATCAACAATCTCAATCTCTGAAACAGAGCGTCAGAATCGCTCGGAAGAAAAGTGGTTTTCACCCCTTTACCACTCACCGATTCGACGAACTTCTTATTCATATTCCTTATAGGTTTCACCACTTTCGTCCACTTGTAACCTCTGCTGGCTTTAGGTCTCTTCTTTCTGTCATCGGTAATTTTCTTCATGCCGTTGGTCTGAACCAGAATGTCACCGTAATTGTTGTAATCCTGTTCTGTGTAATCACTAGGCTTGTCGTAAAGGAGAAATTTGCGCAGTCCGGAAGTTAATTCGTACCTATTCGAACCGACGGTTAATTCATCATCATCTATTTCCACTTCTCTGTCGCCCACAAAAGTTCTACCGCCCGAATCCTTATAAAATCCATACAACAGATCTCTCTTACCACCATCCTCGGACAACGCTACGCTATCAGTGGTGATAGTCGAAGCTCTATCATCGCTCTCACTCACGTCGGTTTCGATTCTCATAGGAACGTAATCCGGTGTAGATTGAAACGAATACTGGTTTGTAAAACTACCGGGCAACGAACCCATTCTCAAAGAACCCTCTTTTATGGGTCTCAATTCTTCAGCTATCTCCTTCTTGCTTCGCTCTTGAACCTCCGTCACGGGTTTAAATATTTTTGTGGTCTCGCGTTTGAGTTCGATCTCTCCAAGACGTCTGCTTCTGTCAGCCGATTGAATGCTCTTTTTGGCACGTTCATATTCATTTAAAAGCTGATCTCGGCGTTTAGCATCCATCTGTAAAAACATTTTACGTTTTTAAATTATTAATATTTCCTTTGAGTATGCTAATGTGAGTTATTTATTATTTTCAAAATTAAATGTATAATTATTTTTTATGTTTTAAGTAAATAAAAATCTTCTGTTTTTAATATAATAACTAAAACTAGTTGAGAAAAAAAAACATTTACAAAATAAACCTCTCTAAATAAGTTTTGCTCTCGAAAGTGTTGAATTGCAACCACGCTTATTCTCACCATAAGGAAAACTCGAATAATCAAAAATCACAAGTAAACGCATCAGTAATGTAACGCTTTTCAAAAACGCGTTTAAATCATATCAATTAATCTTTTGAACTGTTTCTGCTTTCATCCATAGAATAGTTTTTCAGTTAAACTATTTAACTGACAATTGACGCTCATTTGAATAACAACCCGTAATACATTTCGAGCGTGACAAATGACGTTCTCAATAAGTTTATACAGTAGGGATTTTTCAAAAAAACTTAGTTTTTTTTTGTAGAGTTTGAAAAATCCCACTATGGGTATTCCCCCCACTTACGTCAGAAATGGGAGTGCCCAATAGTAGTCTGTTAAGTTTGGAGAAATCCACTATGGGTATTCCCCCCACTTACGTCAGAAATGGGAGCGCCCAATAGTAGTCTGTTAAGTTTGGAAAAATCTCCTCAAAAAACAATAGCCGATTCTGGACCACTGGTCCAGAATCGGCAAACCGTTTTTTTATGCTGGTCTAGAACCGGCAAAGCGTTTTTTGCTCGCGTTCACCAACGATAGATTGAAGGTCTAATCCACGATGGGAATGTAAACAAAAATTTTTAAGAAAAAAAAAATGTACAATTTCATACATTTTTCACTTTTTTGAAAAACGTGTACATTCAACACGTTCGCCAACGGGTATTTGAACGTTAAAAGTGCGATCTAGGAGTCTCAAAATAATAGCCGATTCTGGGACACCATAAAAAACGACATTTTTGTGAACAAGCATGCGATTTAACACTGAATCCTACGATGGTAAACGTCCATGTATGTGTACGTGTACGGTACACTGTACAAGTGGTCCAGAAACGGCCTTTATTACCTACTCACCTCCATAAAAGTAACGTGTTCCAAATTGGATAAAACCATGTAATCAAAGGAATTACAGTTCAGAGGCCAATACTATAAATCGTTTACAATTGTATTTCTCTGAATTGTATTTTCTGCTTGTGAACACAAATGACGAGAATAACTCCGGAGCATTTCAGAAGATGAGGCAATTTGCCTTCTGGAATGCTAATGATTCATTTCAGCCAAGTATAGCCATATAAACAAAATACAATTATGGAATTCCAATTGTAAAATTAGTTTTGCACTGAGTCGAAAAACTGCATCTTTTGAAGAATATATCTCATTGATACCTATACAAATCATATTACACATGCGTACATATTTGGATAAACAATGGCGGATATAATAAAATGTGTTAAGTTTGGTCACGCATATTTCACCGTTGTTGTGAAGCAAATCTACAGGAACATCACCTGTTTTGCGTGTTTTGCGGAACACCAAATTTACAGATTTTAAATGCACCGCGTCAGCAACGTCCTATTCGTCGCCGTTTTCTTTCACATTCTGTCAAACTTTATTATAAAGAATTATTGAATAAGCCTATTTCGAAACTGCCATCTTGGATTTTAATCTATGCAAGGTCCCAGGTCGCGAGCTGTAAACATTTCAAGAAAACAGGTTGTTGGTAATGGGAGAACAGAGCGGGTGACGTGTTTCAGACCGCATTACGTTCATTATTGCGATTTCAAAAAAAAAAAAAAAAAAAAAAATAGCCAGGATTAGCATTTGTTTAAGACAATGGCAATATTGTATGAGAACTTTCATTATTTCGAATTGAGTTTCTATCGACTTAAATGATGTTTGAGTGTTTCCTTGTTGCCACTCAAAACAAGTTCTCGCCGCCGTAAAAAATTTTTAAACCAGCTATATCTAATCGTTTAAAGTCATCTTGGGTTGCCCCTTTAATTAATGCGAATGTATTTGAACTTGACATTTCACAAAACTCGTTGACTTGGTTGACACAGAACTCAACGCGAGGAACGTGTAAATCGCTTTGTTTATACCCCGTGACCTGTGACCTTGCATAGATTAAAATCCAAGATGGCAGTTTCGAAATGGGCTTATCCATTGATTAACCCCTGACACGCTGGTTGTCAACATATTTTTTTCCAATCGTTCCGTTTTTCTCTTGTATAACTATGAATTTAACCAATTAAATATGATTTGACAGAGCTCACTGTGTCTGTCAAACAAGGTATACTTGGTTAAGTATCAAACTGCATTATGGAAAATATTTGCTGCTGAAAACTTTGCCATTTTGACATCAGAGTGCAGAGGTTTAAGGAACCCAGATTCATGGGACATCAACACATGCCTCAATTCGATCACTACCCGTGTATTATTGCAGTCCCGTATACGCACTGCAAATGCCGTGTCGCGAAACGCTCAGCTCCCTTTTAGACAGTTGCGCTATCAATCGTCGTCAGGGACGTCATATCCAATAAATCTACTCTATTCAACCTGAGCGACAGTGCCTGACATCCCTTGGCTAATGCACTACTTGACTGTTCAAAAGGGACTGGGTGCACCAGAGCGGGGGGAGGGGGGGGGGAAGCGTTTGAGTCGGTACGGTTGTCTTCAGACCACAGTATAAGGTAAGCAGTTGGCCAGCAGTGGGGTGGCCCCAGGTTTAGGGACTCACAGCCCCTATCACCCTGATCGCGTCTCGATATGGTCATCGTATACATCACATACTAAAAAGCTTCAATTAGTTTAACTGTAGACATACATTCATTCAAGTTCAATACAAAACAGACTTCATTTTCATGTATATATAGACTATATATAGACTGTTGAACTGAAATAGGCCAAGTCATATAAACAAGGTTGACCTTTATATCCCAGGTCATATAAACTTAGTTGATAAGGGGTATTTTAGGAATCTCAAAAAGGGTGACCTCGAATATCCCAGCTCTTGTAAACTAGGTTGACCCGTAATTCCCAGATCATGTACACTAGGTTGCCCAGGAATGTTGAAAATATTCTAATATTTAAGCTTACCAGAGAAAAGTCCGTATGTTTGTTCATGCCAAACTTGCGACTGTTGTTACAGGTTTTAATAGCATGACTGTTGTTACTTCCGACACAGATGTTGCTGTTGCTGAATATCCCAGCTCGTGTAAACTAGGTTGACCCGTAATTCCCAGATCATGTACACTAGGTTGCCCAGAAATGTTGAAAATATTCTAATATTTAAGCTTACCAGAGAAAAGTCCGTATGTTTGTTCATGCCAAACTTGCGACTGTTGTTACAGGTTTTAATAGCATGACTGTTGTTACTTCCGACACAGATGTTGCTGTTATAGCCTTCTCCGTGTTTACTGACCTTCAGATTAATTCAATGTGGTTAGCTTTTCGGAAGGGACAACACTTTCGCTGGCTCCCAGTACACGACATTACCAAATCAATTAGACCTCGGTCAAGTGCTTTACCTTTATTTCATGCTTTTACAGGGTGTTATACAGTGTCTGCCTTTGTGGGAAAATGAAAGAAATCTACTTGGCGGGCATGGAATGTGTATGAGGCTGTAACAGAGGTTTTCTGTCGACTCAGTTCACCACAGAATGAAGTTACAGAGGCAGACATGGATATCTTGGAACATTTTGTTGTTGTCATGTACGGCCGTTTAAAAACAACATGCAGAGTAGACGAATGTCGCCTTGATTTGTTCGCTCGAAAGCAACATCCATACAATGGCATACCACCAACTAGGGCATCCCTATATGAGCATGTTAAAAGGGCAGTTTTCCAAGCGGGTCATGTTTGGGGCCAGGCTTCTTCTCCAGTGCAACAGTTACCAGATCCTATCAGCTGGGGGTGGCTTAAACACAACAATTTGTGGGAGCCACACTGGACTACACTCTCTGCTATAGCAGGGTGCTGTCAAGAACTAAGGAAGTGCTGCTGCAAGCTTTCAACGTTCAAAGTTATTCTTTGCAGCAGTTCTCTTTGAAATGTTGAAATCAATATACTCCTTAAGCCATGGAGATTGGTCAAACTCAAGGATTCTATGAATTTTTGTGAGTTTCATCCCCCAAGGAGATATACAACTGCAAGTTCGTATAGTGGAGTACATACTTCCTCTTAGTAGCCAGAGTTGGTGTCAGCTTGTGAACCCCGCCTACTTTAATATTGAACTTCTTCTCGAGGGACTTACAGTAAGGCGGTAAGACGATAGCATATCCTGCTTCACGTTAATCTGCTCTGGTGGCAGTGGATAGTCATTGTGCAGATCATTAATCTCCTCTGGGCATTCGAGATCAACTTCAAATATACAGCCTCGCTCCGAGTTTTGTCTGTAGTCTTCCAAGATGAAGCTGAGTGGGTCTACCCATATGAACTTGCCGGTGGGAAGAGGTTTGCGCACTGCCCATCCATATATGTTATTTGCATCTAGATACATTATGTATTTCGACAGTCTGATAGTCGAAATACATAATGTATCTAGATGCATAGATACCCGTTGTTTGCTTTGCTATATCCCTTAGCAATATAGCTCACACCACCTCTCATGCCTTTCTCAATGAATTGATACATATCAACGTCACTCATCAGATCCAGTTCAGTACCAGCCATCTTGAGTGCAGTATCCCAAGCAAGCCCGGGACTGGTGAAGTAGTGGGCTGGATCGAGCTTGTAATACTGAATGAACGTTTTTCAGAAACTTTCAAACACATCTGCAAGGAGAAGCACATCATTTGTGAGGTACAGGTAATGATACTGACCCATGTTTTCAATGCCGCACTTGCTCCAAACATCCGTTGCCCTCTTCGTCTAAAACGCCTTCATCATTCAGCTGGCTGTAGAAAGCTTTCTATGGGTGGTAAGGTGGTCATCTCGAATTTCTCCCAACAGTTCATGAAGTCATAGTGATAGACACCTTTCTTGGTAAGCAGTTCATAATGGTTTGGACACTCCTTATGGAGAATAGGGAAACCAGTCAGATTGGTGAAAAGATTGTCTAAGGATGAACTCATGAACTGGAAGCTGTCTACGAACACAATATGCTGACCCATCATGAGTGTCATGTATTTTGCCATGTTGTTAGGGATAACTTTTAGATTCATCTCTTTATGGACGATCTTTCCACCTTTATTTACCACATATTGGTTCTCCTTTACAAACCCCTGGAGTAATATATGGCTGTCGTAACCCCATCAAATTATGGAAATCCACTGGAATTTTATCAGTCAGCCTGTACTTGATATTGCATACATTGTGAGCAGCTCCTCTGAACTTGCCTGTGACATGACAATGGTCTCTTACAGGCTCGTACAGGCTCTTACAGGCTTAAGAACGTCTGAGGTGCCGAATTTACCACAGCATATGTGACAGTGTGTAGCTGCTTGAAAGAGTTGCTCATCTTCAACTGACATTTTAAGAGGCTTGTTGAAGTGAGTGTTTCTAATTCCAGTGCAGTAACTGGTTTCTTTAACCAGTGCCTGGAGAAACCTGCATGCAGCGTTTTGTCCTCTATAGATGAAGCTATCATCATAACAGCACACAGCCTTGTAGCCATAGCCACATGGTGTATGTTTCTGTAAAGCTTTAGTGTAGGACTTCTTACCATTGGGATCACAGCCATCAATCTTCTCGATGAGGTACTCGAAGTCTGCATAGATGATGAATGGCGCTTCCAGCTGCTTATGGAAGTTGGAAAACTTCACTGTGGAGTTCTCTGGAGGCATCTTTATAGCCTGTCTTCCATATTGATCTCCAGACACAAGGGCTTGTGTTTCTGAAGAACTTCTTGTGATGAGAAGCAATGTAGGCAATACCTTTTTGGAATTTCGCAGCTCTGGAGGTAGTTGAATGTATGAGGAACCACCTAATGGTTGATAAATATTAATATTCAACCAGTGACCTAGTATTTCATTAATGACCCATCCTGATCCCTCACACAACCACCTATCGCATTTCTCCAGAATTTGATTATTAGCGGTATGAACAATTTGGGACACGTCATGCTCATTTATAATTCGGTCTCCCGCGTTGTGTCCTTGGGCAAGGCACTTAACCCCGATTGTCCACACGGGGGCACGATGACGCCGTGTACCGAGGCGTACTGTACGTCGATCGTACGCATGTCTTCAACCAATCTAACCCTGACTGTGCTGTAGTGCGGAGCTACGATGTTGGGGAGCTGGCAGCTGCTCGTCGTTGCTCGGTGGTTTTCTCCGGGTGCTCCGGCTTCCTCCACCCGTAAAACTGTCACGGTCATGATTAGCCATTATTCATAAGTATATGACCTTAAACACCAATAAATAAATAATAAATAAATAATGCTCATTTATAATGGGGACAGCCTTGTTGTTGAAATATGCTGTCTTGTATGTGATCTCATCAGCACCAGCTGATTTGCTAAACAGTATTTTAATGGTGATTACGGCCTTCAACCCCTTCATCTGCTTCAGCTCTTCAGATAGGGTTTCACATATGACTGTAGAACTGTTGTTGAGTTGTTCAATCAAACTTGCACTATTCGTAATTGAAACATTGTATGACTTGGCATAACCTTTCAGAGCATGTTCAAATAAGGTGGTATTAGGCTGTTGTGGAGGGAATAATATGTTCCTTCTTTGCTGGAGTTTTTCTCCTCTCAACTTGAGCTTGGTTCTCCTATTTTTAAGTGTATCAGCTGTCCTCTGTCGGATCTTAGCTCTCCGTCTTAGTCTTTCACTTTTTTATTAAGATTTCCCATCCCAACAGCCCCGGCCCTTTGAACTCTCTTACATTTCATTGTGGGGAGCTGATGTTTAATCTCAGCCAAGAGCAACTTGTTAGTTATTTTCTTCTCAAGATCCCGGCCTTCGCAAGCCTTTCCATGGCAGCCTTATATTTCTGTTCATCTATTTCAAATCGCTGTCTCTATTCGCTTGCCGAAAGTCTCATTCTGATTCGAGCAGCCATAGTGAGTCGCTATATAAATATATATATATTAATAAGGAAATCCATTTAATAAGGGAATCCATTTCTCTAAATGGAAATGCATTCGGGTGGGAAAACCCCAGTCTATATATAGGTGCAATCATCACTCGTTTAAAGCGTATTTCATCTCATTGTGTCATGTAAACGTAGATGGAAACATAGATTTCCATGATTTTCTTGATTTTATCACGTTATATATATATATATTGGGATTTCCTAATAACAGAACGTTTATTTAAATAATATGTTTGGCACATATGTAGTTAGTCATTAAAGTAAATTGAGACGTTCTGTTATTGACGTCATTCGTTTCACACACAGGTTTGTATACAAGTGATGACCTCAATTGGCAAGTAACAAAGAGATGCTAGTTAAGCATCTCAGCGGGGGCCCTCTGACCAATCCTTTTCATAAGTACCAAACAAGGTCATTTGTAAAATCTAACATATATTCAATTTGAAATCACACAAGTAAAGCATTTTAAATTCCATAAGTGTATTTTATCAAGAATACGAAATTTATACTTTTGGGACGATTTGGACTCACAAATCCAAAAAGCTGTTATCAGAGGAAAAGGAGTTATACATTTTCAAAGCGTTCAGATAATACAAATCCAGAATGGTGTTATCTTTTGTTATTGTTTTTGAGGGGTTTCTTGGGGTTAGTAAATTTGAAATGCATAACAAGCCGTTACCGTGAAAGGCGTGACACACTTCAAAGTCTGCATCAATAACTGCCAGTCTTATGAAATAAGTTTAACCTTATTTTGATCTTCTACACTCACCTTACCTTCATGAAGAGCGAATTTATTAGACAAATGTCTGGGCTAATCTTGTAATTGTTTACAATTTTGTTAAGCACGGATATCACTAACAGTTTGCACATTTTTGACTTTAAGAGAGAAGGAGAGAGAGAGAGATTTTTTGTCACATGCGTTTGGCGCCAGAAGTGTTCGGCTCCCAGTCAGTTGTAATGCAACGCATTCGCACGCGTGATATCAATGTCTTTGTGCAATAACTTCAAAATAGTCACTGCTTCAAGAAATTTGGCCGTCAAAGGATCATTATGGTGAGTTGGCAAGTTATCATAACAAGTGGAATCGTTATGATGAGTTGAAAGTCGTTATTCGTTATTCTGTGAAGTCATGATAACGTGCTAATAGGTTGTTACAACGAGTTCACAAGCCGTTATTATAAAATGTGAAATAATTATAATGATTTGCTAAGTCATTGTAATGAGTCGAAGGGTCATTATAATAAGATGTAAAGTTGACAAGGTATAACGAGTAAAAGTAATAATGAATTGAGTAGTCATAGTAATGAGTTGACCAGTTGTTAAGTCGTGTTGTGATGCCATTATGATAAGCCGGCAAGTCTTGAAGTTATTATAACGAGTTTGGAAGTCCCCATAACTAGTGAGTAAACGATTTTACTGACTTGACAAAGCATTATAATGAGCTGTAAAGTCATTATACCGAATCATTATAACCAATTGTCTCTATAACAAGGAGTGATGTCATTATAATGAGTTGAGAGTTTACAATGCGTTGTGATGTTATATGAGTTGGAAGGTCATTATAATGAGTTGAAAAGTCATGGATTGCCTATTCGCTGTAATGAGTTCTGAATCCGTTATAAGGAGTTGAAAGTCATTTTTAATGAGTTCACAAGTACAAATAGTTATAACAAGTCGTGACCTCATTATGATGAGTTGACAGATCGTTGTGAGTCTCAGACTTTGTTATAACGAGTTCGTAGGTTATTATGAACAGAGTTGTGATGTCATTACATATGGTTGGGATGTCATTTTAACGAGTTGCAAAGTCTTTACAACGATTTGACGTGTAGCTATAACAAGTTGGGTAGGCGCTATAATGAGTGAAAAGTCGTTAAAACGATCTGACACATCATTATAGCGAGCCTCAGACGCTATAATGAGTTGCCAAATTATTAGGAGGAATTGTGAAGGTGGTAAAACGATGTGTGGTGCCATTGTAATGATTTTTGTAATCCTTTTAATGAGTACGTCTAACGTTATGACGTGTTTTGAACACACTATAATGATTGCAAAAGTCGTTATAACAAGTTGTGAAAACAAACCTTGTTGATAAAGCATTACAGTGAGTTGTCAAGTTAGTATACTTAGTATACGATATAACAAGTTGGCAAGTTGTTATAATTAGTACAATGGGTGGTCAAGATTTAACGAGGCGACATTATTTTATAACGGGTTGTGAAGTCGTTATATTGAATTGTGCTGGCTTTATAAAGATTTATGTTATAAAGAAGAGTGAAGTTGTTATAACAAGTTGACAAGTTGTTATAAAGAGTAGTGAATTGATTTTTATGAGTTGTGATATTATTATGCTGATTTGGCATAGCTTGACAATATGTTGTAACGAGTTGAGGAATTATTATAAAGAGTTGAATAACTTGTATAACAAGTTGGAAGTTATTTCAAATTGTATATCTATGATGAATTGCAATGTCATTCTAATGGGCCATTCAGTTGTTACAACGGGTTTATAAATCGTTATAACGAGTTGTGAAGTTATTATAATGAGTTGCCAAGTCGTTATAACGAGTCTCAAATGTCGTTATAACGAATTGACAAGTCACTATGAGTTCTTAAGCCATTTTAATGATCTGGCATGCCATTTCAAGAGGTGTGAAGTCATTATACCAGTTGACAAGTCGTTATTACGAGCTGACAAATCATTATAGTGAGTCTCGGACATCGTTATATGGAGTTGTGGTGGTATTACGAAAAGTTGTGAAATCGATTTAACGCGTGCAGCTGATATTATGGTGAGTTGTGGACCCACTACAATGATTAAACAATCCTTATAATGAGCTTAAAATCCTACATAACAAGTTGTGAAAACCTTGTTTATGAAACATTATAGTGAGTTGTCAAGTTAGAAATATGAGTGTACAACAAACCAATTGACAAGTCATTACAAGGAGTTGGATAAAAACATAACAAGAAAATAATAACGAATAAATATGTCTTTATAACAGGTTAGAAGTTGTTATCACGAAATGTAAATTAATGATAAATTGCAATCTCATTAAAACGAGTTTCCAAGTTATAAAGAGGAATTATGAAGTTGTTATAACGAGTTCTCTTGTCATTACGAGGAGTTGTGGAATCGTTTTAACGAGTAGAGCTGACGCTTTGGTGTGTTGTGGGCACAGTCTAATGATTGAAAAATCGTTATAATGAGCTGGCAAGCTGTTATATCAAGTTTTGAAAACATACCTTGTTGACAAAGCATTATAGTGAGTTGTCAAGTTAGAACAAGAGGCTCTCAAGAGCCTGTAATATCTCCGCTCGCAGAACTGCATATCCATCAGTTATTCTAATCAAAGGCCGTCATGCTACTTCATCTGTGCAAAACAGAAGGATAATGATTTTCTAAGGACTTTCCGTACATTATTTTTGCCAAGTTTAGTTCACACTGGCCAAGTAGTTGAGATTAGAAGATAAAAATGTGATTTCCCATAGGGTTCCATGGTAACTACGAGTTGCAATGGTGGTCATGTTTGCAATCTGATCAACATTGCATGAGGATAATTGGTAGAGGGTGTCCCAGTCGTCAATAATGTGAAGTTTCAAAACATTTGGCCTTGTAGATTCAGACTATAAGGTTTTTCAGAATCCACCAATCTGAACCAAAGAATGCCCTGGCGGTCATGTACTCCAAAATAAGGATAGTTTGTAGAGGATCTCCAATAGAACATCCCTGCCAAGTTTGGTGCTCATCGGCTCATTAGTTCCAGAGAAGATGAAAGTGTGATTTCCCATAGGGTTCCGACAGTAACTATAGGCTGCAATTGCGGCCATGTTTACAATCCAATCAACATTAAATGAGGATTGTTGGTAGAGGGTTTCCCAGTTATCAAGCATGTGAAGTCTCAAAACATTTGGCATTGGTGTTTTAGAGAAGAATATTTTTCAAAATCCACCAATCAGAATCAACGAATGCCTCTGACGGCCACGTGTTCCATCCGACATGAATAAAATGAGGGTCGTTTGTTGTGGAATTCCCATAGACAATTGCTGCCAAGTTTGGTTCACATCTACTCAGTAGTTCCAGGGAAGACGATGAAAATGTGATTTCTTATATGGTTTCTATAATAAATATGAGTCGCAATTGCGGCCATGTTGACAACCCGATCAACATTAAATGAGGATCGTTGGTAGAGGGTGTCCCAGTCATCAACCATGCGAAGTTTTAAATTATTTGGTCTTGTGGTTTTAGAAAATCCTCCAATCAGAATCGACGAATGCCTCTGGCGGCCATGTTTTCCATCCGACGAGAACAAAATGAGGATCGTTTGTAGACGTCCCATATACCATTCCTACCAAGTTTGGTTTATATCAGCTTAGTAGTTCCAGAGAAGAAGATGACAATTTGATTTCCTATAGCGTTTCTATTGTAACTATAAGCCACAACTGCGGCCATGTTTGAAAGCTAATCAACATTAAATGAGGATTGTTGGTAGAGGGTGTCACAGTCTTCAATTGTGTGAAGTTTCAAAACATTTGCCCTTGCGGTTTCAGAGAAGATTTCTCAATCAGACCAACCAGAATCAATGAATGGCTCTGACGGTCGTGCTTTCCATCTGACGGGAACAAAATGAGAAACAATTGTAGGGGACCTTCCATATACCATTCCTGCTAAATTTGGTTCACATCAGCTTAGTAGTTCCAGAGAAGAAGATGAAAATGTGATTTCCCATAGGGGTTCTGTGTTAACTATAAGCCGCAATTGCGGCCATGTGTGCAACCCGATCAACATTAAATGATGATCGTTGGTAGAGGGTGTCCCAGTCATCAATCGCGTGAAATTTCAAACCATCTACCCTTGTATTTTCAGGGAAGATTTTGAAAATCGACCAATCAAAATCAAAGAATGCTTCTGGCAGCCATGTGGTTTCTCATAGGGTTTCTATAGTAACTATATGGCGCAACTGCGCCCATGTTTGCAACCTGATCAACATTAAATAAGGACCGTTGTTCGAGGGTGTCCCGGTCATCACTCATGTGAAGTCTCAAATCATTTGGCCTTCTCGTTTCAGAGGAGAAGATTTTTCAAAGTCCACCATCCGAATCAAAGAATTCGTCTGGTGGCCATGTTTATTAACCGACAGTAATTCAATGGGGAACGGGTATATAGGACCTCCCATAGACCACCCCTGCTAAGTGCGGTTCACGTCGGCTCAATAGTTCCAGAGAAAAAGATGAAAATGTGATTTCCCATAGGGTTCCTATAGTAATTATGAGCACAAATTGTGGCCATGTTTGTACCTCGATCAACATTAAATGGGGATCTTTAGTAGGGGGTATCCCAGTCATCATTTATAGGGATTTCAAAATATTTGGCCATGTAGTTTCAGAGTAAATGATTTTTAAACAAACAGCAACCAGAAGAAAAAATGCCTTTTACAGCCATGTTTTTCATACGACAGAAACGAAATAAGGTTTTTTGTAGAGGTCCTCCCATAAACCATTCCTGCCAAATTTGGTTCACACCGGCTCAGCGGTTCCAGAGAAGAAAATGAAAATGTAAAACGTTTCTGGACAATGACAGGCGCCAAGTGATGGCAATAGCTCAAATGACTCTTTTGGGTCCAGGTGAGCTAAAATGAGTGTACAGCATAACGAACTGACAAGTCATTACAGGATAATAAAATACGAATAAAATAATAACGAGTTAATAAGTCATTATAACAGGTTAGAAGTCGTTATAACGAAGTGTAAATTGATGATGAATTGCAGTCTACTTGAAATAAGTTACAAGTCGTTATACCGATTTGTGAATTTATTGCAAAGAGTTGGCAAGCCGTTATATCGAGCCTCAAATGTCGTTATAACGACTTGACAAACAACTATGAGTTGTTAAGTCATTATAATGAGTTGGCATGCCATTTTAAAGAGGTGTAGAGTCATTATAACAACTTGACAAGTCATTATATCGAGATGACATGTAGTTATAACGAATTTGGTTTTCAAGTTATCATAAACAGGTGCTGAAGCATTATCATCAAAACGTTATAAGGGGTTCCAAAAGTCATTAAAGCCACGAGTTGGTAGGTTAAAATAAGTTGCGAGATAATTATGACAAGTTGTGTAGTTATTTCAATGAGTTGTCGTGTCATTATAGAGAGTTAAAAAATCATTATAATGTGGCATGTAGTCAGTATAAATAATTTTGATGTTATCAAGCAGAGTTGACAAGTCGTTTAATAAGTTGTGAAATCTTTATAACGAGTTATGAAGTCGCTATAACGAGTTGGCACGTCATTATAACGAGTTTTAAACG
The DNA here is from genome assembly GCA_031216915.1 of Pictodentalium vernedei. Classification (NCBI taxonomy): domain Eukaryota; kingdom Metazoa; phylum Mollusca; class Scaphopoda; order Dentaliida; family Dentaliidae; genus Pictodentalium; species Pictodentalium vernedei. The sequence continues at coordinate 175,446,008 of CM062296.1, forward strand.
GGTGATAGATAATTACCAAGGCATAACGAATTGACTCGTCATAATGGGGAGTGGTCCAGTCGGTATAACATGCTGTAATGTCATTATATAGTTTGGAAGTTATTATAACGAGTTGGGGGTCACTATAACGAGTGGACAAACTGTTATAACGACTTGCCAAAGCGAAATAATGAAGTCGTTATAACAAATGGTCAATTAGCTGTAACGAGTTGATGAGTTATGTAATGAAGTGTGAAGTCATAACAAAATGTGAAGTCATAACGAGTTAACAAGTTGTTATAGGGAGTCGATCGATCATAATAAGTTGTTAAGTCGTTATAATGAGCTGATATGTCGTTATAACGAGTTTCACAGGTCGTTATGATGGTTGTAATGCCATTAGCATGAGGATAAACTATTTGACAGATGGAAAACTAGTCTAAAATTCATCATCTGGAGTTGATAACTCATTATAACGAGTGTACAATGCATTATAATGAGATATGGAGTCATTATGGCGAGTTGGAATATTGTTATAACAGGCTAAGTCTTTATAACAAATTAGCAATTCGTTATAAAGAATTTGTAAATACGTGATGAATTGTTATGTCATTAAGAAGAGTAGACTAGCCGTTATAACTAATTGTGAATTCTGTATAATGTGTTGTGAGTCATTATTGTCATGTCGTTGTATGCAATTATTATAATGAACTATAACAAGGCTCAATTCTGATGATTCGTAAAGTTATGTATTTTGCTGTCGTTATACGAGTGGACAATTCATTATGATGAGTTGACAAGTCGTTCTAAGGGATTGGAAAATCGTTATAACGAGTTGGAAATTCGTTATAAGGAGTTGAAAGTCATTATTATGAGTTTACAAGTTAGTTTACAAATCACTATGACGAGTTGAGGAGTCGTTATATTCTATCCTATTTTTGATTTATAAGAGGCTGGCAAATCATTGTGACTCCTAAACATTGTTATAACGAATTGGCAAATAATTATGACGAGAGTTGTGATATCGTTACAACGAGTTGAGAAGTCATTTTAACGCATTGTAAAGTTCTTATAGCGATTTGAGCTGTAGCTATAGCGATTTAGAAAGCCACTATGATGAGTAGATAGGTTGTTAAATGAGCAAAATGACAAATCATTATATTGAGTCTCAGACATTGATATAACGAATTACTAAGCTATTACGAGGAATTGTAAAGTTGTTTTAACGAGTTGTTCTGACGTTATGGCGAGTTGTAGAGTCATTATAACGAATTGACAAGCCATTATACCCAGTCCCAAATGTCGTTCGTTGTAACGAACTGGTAAGTCACTATGAGTTGTTAAGACATGTAATGAGTTTACATATCATTTCAAAGAGGTGTGAAGCCATAATAACTGAAAAGTAGTCATATTTAGATAAGTCGTTATTTACTTTGTATAATTTGTTGAATTATACAAAGTAAATTATAAGGGGTTCCAAAAGTCATTAAAACTATGAGTTGGTAAGTCACAATGAGTTATGAAATAATTATAACAAGTTGTAAAGCTATTCTAACGAACAGTCATGTCATTATAAAGAGTAGACAAATCATTATAATGAGGTGTGTAGTCATTATTACATACAAAGGGCTTTGGTGTTGTTAAAAAGAGTTGGCTAATTGTTATACTAATATGTGAAATAATTATAACGAGTTCTGAAGTCGTTATAACGAGCTGGCAAGTTATTATGATAAGTTGTGATGTCGTTCTAGATAGTTGTTACGTCGTTATAACGAGATGTCAAGTTGTGAGTTCCAGATTTCAATATATGTAACGAGTTTGGAAATTCATAATGAGGATTTGACATGCCGTTATAATGGTGTTCAAGTCGTTATAAGGAGCTGTAAAGTTTTGAAGTCATTAAAACGACTTGAGAAGTGGTTATATCTAGTTGACAAGTCATTAAGACAAATTGTGAAGTTGTTAGAAGTTGTTAGAATGAGTTCCTTATAATGAGTTATTTAGTCATTGTAAAGAGTTACAATCTCATTATAATGAGTTTAAAAGTCATTACGATGAGTTCCGAAAGTTGTTATACTGAGTTGTTAAGTCATTACAACATGTTGTGTTGCCATTGGTATAATGAGTTTCACAGACTTGGACAAGTCATTCTAACGAATTGCAAAGTCGTTATGTGTCAAATGTGTCAAAAGTTGTTATAATGAGTCACGAAGTCATTATAACGAGTTGTGAGCTATGCAGTCATTATAATGGCTCATGGTGCCATTAGAATAAGCTGACAAGTCATTATAATAAGTTTATAATATAATTATAACGAGTCGACAAAGTCGTTATATTGATATCGAAACTTGCTATAATGAGTTCAGAAGTCTGTATACTGCACTGACAAGCCATGCGTCATAACTATAACGAGTCATCAAGTCGTTATACCGAGCTGCCAAGTCGTGATAGCGAGTTGTGAAGTTATGACAACAGATTGTACTGTCGTTAAATCAAGTTGATAAGTCAGTATAAAGAGTTGGCAAGTTTTTTTCCTTGATTGACGAGTCATTATAACGGTGTGGGTTCTGAGGTTTGAAGCCATTTTACTTACATCAGTCGTAAACTGATCACTTTCATCAGATGATAATATTTCTGTTATAGGGGAGAAAATGTGGACTTTCTTGTTTATAATATGTATGGGTAAATTTGTTATTTGCCAAATAAACACGATATGCCTTTATACCCTCTAAAACAGCTAAACATTCCAACTCTGACACACACCACCGCCTTTTGCCAGGTTTAAGAGAACGTCCGCCATATGCAATAACTCTTTCCCTACCTTTGTCATCTAGTTGTCCAAGAATATAACTTATTGCTGAACCTGATGCATCTGTAGTCAAAATGAACGATTTTGACATATCTGGAAAAACTAAAATGGGTGCCGAAACCAAACAACTTTTCAGTTTTTCGAATGAATTCTGACATTTTTCCGTCCACTTGAATGCTACATCCTTTTTTAGAAGCTCTGACAAAGGATGTGCGATCTGAGAGAACCCTTTCACGAAGCGACGATAATAATTACATAATCCAAGAAAACTTCTTACATCATGCTGTGATTTCGGAACCGGAAATGTTCTAACAACTTCCGTTTTTGCCGAATCCACTTTCACGCCTTCCTTACTCAGAACATGACCAAGATAAACTACTTCTTTAGCTGCAAATTTACATTTACTTGGTTTCAATGTCAAGTTAGCCTTCCTAAGTTGTGTAAATATGGCATCCAGGTGGCGCATGTGTTCTGACAGGTCCCTACTAAAGCACAAAATATCATCCACGTAGACTAACGCGTATTTATAATTCATTTTCCTCAACACTTGTGACATTAACCTTTGAAACGAAGATGGACCATTCATTAATCCGAAACTCATCCTTTTCCACTGGTACACACCATTATGTGTCACAAAAGCGGATTTATGGGCAGTTTCACTGTCCATAGGAATTTGCCAAAAGCCACTAGCGAGATCCAGCACTGAGAAAAAATTTGCTCGCCCCTCCCCAAGAGCATCAAAAACACAATCTAGTCTGGGGAGAGGGAAAGAGACTGGCTTTGTAACTTGATTCAACTTCCTGTAATCTACTGCAAAACGATATTCACCACTTTTCTTTCGCACCATTACAACAGGAGACTGCCAAAGCGAATCACTTGGTTCAATTATATCTGCTTTCAGCATCTCATCAATTTGCCTTTCCATTTCCCTCTTAACCTCAGGGGATTGCCTATAGAATCTTTGGCAAACTGGTAGAGCGTCACCAGTTTCAATACGATGTGAAACAACATCTGTAGCACCTAACTCATTTAAATTTGCAGCAAAAATATCGCGATTTTTATTCAGAAAAACTGTAAACATGTCTTTTTCGTCGCTTGAAAGATTTGAGTCTGTAAAGTCAATGTGTATTGGGTCTAATTTTGTGTCACGTCTCTTTGTTATATTTTTGTTTGTCTTGTGAGTCATTGTCTTCTTGCTGTCAACTTGTCTGTCAATTTTATTGGTCGTGTCAAAAACATGTACATTATTTACGTCAATGTCAGAAAATATGCCTATTACTTTACCTTTTGGGATTTGTATAGGGACATTTGAAGGGTTAATAATTGGCATGTTAGCAAGTTTATTCTTAATATTTACCACAGCTAATAAGGTACAAAGTCTCTTATATTTAACTTTGGGGGACCAAAGTTTTTCTAGCCGAAGGGTATTGTTATAGGGTAGAAAATGTGGACTTTCTTGTTTATAATATGTATGGGTAAATTTCCTATTAAAAGTATTTATTTTTTATATTGAATAATATCTAAGCTAGGTAGATTTACTGTTGAAGGGATTAACGCATTGTAGTTTGTTTTAGGGAACATTATTAGATATATTGTTGGAGAGATTAAAGCATGTAGCTTGTTTCATAAAAGTGATTAGTGACAATATTGGTTATTTAGCGGCAAACAACAATAGGTGTTAACAACAAACTACTGGCTGCAGGTGAATAGGTAATAATTGAATGTTTAATGTTTGTTGACAGCAATCACTTAGTTACTGGAGAAAGGTATATATACTTTCACCTGACTGAAGGAAAAGCACTTCAGTCAGTATGTGAATTAAATACTTATTCGTGTTTTATTCCTTTCTTCAGGTAAGTGATTAGCTTTTGTAGAATTCTTCCCTTAATTTGTAAAGTTAAAGTTTAGAAGCGCAAAGTAAAAGAAATCATTATGTCGCAAGCAGCAGTATTAGGAGTTATGACAAAGTTTCACTTTTAAATCAGTTGAATTAAATTACTGTTAGTCTGATGTAAATATTATTTTGTACAATGCATCAATATTTCATTGTCTGTTTACATCATGACGAAATGAGCAGCAAGTGCTCATTTCGCCAGGATATAAGCACACATCAGTAGGCTAGACTGGTATAAATCATTGTGTAATTTCTAGACAAGTGTTTGAAGATATTTTCGTGTTTACCTCAAGTAAATGAGTGTTCCAGTATTTTGGGTCTGCAAGTGTGTCAAGCATAATAGCGTAAATTCTGTTGTTCTCAACATTCAATGGAATGCACATAGTGTATTCCACTGAATGTTGAATAAGGTGAAATGGTATTTTATATACAGGTTCTTAGAAAACACTGCCGTAGTGTAAAAGCACTGAACGCGAGATTCATTACGTAATTACATATGCTTATCAGGGGAGGTCATTGTGCTAAAATTGAGGCTGCCTTGTATGTCATATTATTTTGCGAGTTGTTGGACCTAGCCGGACGCGGCTGGCTCGTTGTTAGCAAATAATATGGCATGCAAAACAGTTGTTAAAGTCGACGAGTTTGAGGTTTGTTTTATCTTCACATGGGGTAGTTGTCAGTTGATCGCGACAGCGGCCTCATGTGGATTTTCTGAAATATCCGAAAATATGCAAGTTGTTTTCATGTAAGGCAAACAAAACTAAATCACTATAAATAATTTGAAATTGGTTTTTGCTATTTGTGGAAAACTTAGATGTATTGGTTTGTTATAATTTATTGGAAACTAAAGCTTGAGGTTGTAGAAATGTTTATTGTAAAATATTTATTATTCTTGTAAAAAAGGCACTTCATTCAGTATGTGAATTAAATACTTATTCGTGTTTTATTCCTTTCTTCAGCGTCCTGTAAGTCCATGGTTCGTGTCTCGGAAAATTGTGTAACAATTCCCCAGTTACCCAAGTCAAGGCAAAAAGTCAACCCTACAATATTTCCACTGATGCAACAATATTAGATTCAAAACAATAATTATAGGAATAATCATCGAAGATTTAATTATTGAAGGGTACAAACCGGTTCTTCATTAATTAAAAAGTTTCCTGATGAAGTTAAATCAAAGTTAAAGAGACATCACTTGTTGACACTTCTCTCATATATTCAAGAATCATTGCCCTCCATTCCTCTGGCCAAATTTTTCCAGTGGAGGATATACTGAAATACGAGCTTGCACCTTTCCCTTTATCTATGTTCCTGGAATTGGATGACTTGCGTATTGCCAAATCCAAGTCAGATCTGAAGAATAAGCTAGCATGTGTAGTAACCTCGTGAAAGTTACCAGTACCGAATGGTAGTCACTCGAATACACTAGTCATAACAGGTGAATCTTGCACACCAACACTCATTAGGTCAGGCGACGTGAAAGAACTTGGTGAGTTATTCACAGAGTATGAAGAGGCTGATGCTATCATTTGCCAACAAGTCAATAACATCCAGAAATCATGCAAAGACATTTGTCGCGTTAAGTCATATCAGATGACTGACACGGACGTGTTTGTTCTCCTAACTGTCTTCTATTGGAAGAACAAAATGGGCTGCTTATTAACAATGGAATCTACGAGTGGGGAAACAAATGTCATTGACATAGGTGAAACATGCAAGAATAATGCCACAATTGTCCCAAAATTCATCACAGCACATGCACTATCGGGCTGTTGCGCCGTCGCACAATTGCACGATGTTGGCAAAGTAGGTATGTTGAAGAGACTGCACGGTTATTCATTGGGCGAGCTTGGCGATTATCGTGCAGACATGGACGCTATGTTTATCCAAAGTACCCTCCTGATCAGTGCTTGTTATATTATCATCTGGAAACCAATTGTTTACGATTTATTATGCAGGCCTGCCAAAATTAGAAATTTGCGTAACCTGAAAATGGGTTGCGCAAAAATATTTTGCGAAAGCTTTTTTGTTTTTGCGTAACCCATTTCATTGGTTTGTGCATATCTAAGACGTTTTTGCGGGAGTGAAAAATGGGTCCCGCAGAATGGATGTTGCGGGAGTTTTGCGTAACCTGAGAGATCACTCTCGCAATTTTGACAGGCCTGTTAATTATGTTCAAGGTCACTGTGACCTTAACCTTTGACCTAGCGAGTCCAAGATAAATAGGTGTCTTCCGCTCACCTAGGCCAACCTACCTTTGAAGTTTCATGAATGTAGCTTCAACCGTAGTCAAGTTAGCATCCGCAAACCAATTCTTTACGATTTACTATGTTGAAGGTCATTGTGACCTTGACCTTTCACCTAGCAAGTCCAAAATAAATAGGGTTCTTCATCTCACTGATGCCATCCTACCTATGAAGTTTCATGAACGTGGGTCGAACTATTATCAGGTTATCATCCGGAAACCAATTGTTTTGATTTACTATGTTCAGGGTCACTGTGATCTTGACCTTTGACCTAGCGAGTCCAAAATAATAGGGTTTTCCTCTCATGAAAGCCAACCATTACCTACGTATGAAGTTTCATGAATGTGAGTTTAATCATAGACAAGTTGTCATCCGGAAACCAATTGTTTACAATTTACTATGTTCATGGTCACTGTGACCTTGATCTTTGACCAAGCAAGTCCAAAATAAATAGGGTACTTCCACTCATCGATGCCAACCTACCTATGGAGTTTCATGAACGTGGGTCGAACCATTATCAAGTTATCATCCAGAAACCAACTGTGTTTACACCCTCCCGCCATTCACCAAACTATAAGTCGAGCTTTGACTTCGTCACAACTTGACTAAACAAGAGGCCCCAAGGGGCTGTAATCGCTCACCTGCCAAAGTGGTTCAAAGAAGTATTTGGGGTCACATTCAGTTATACATGGTTCATCAACACTACAAAGGAATGAAGTCATGAAAGGCAAATTTTATCGAAAAACACTAAGGAATGGATTGGAAGAAACCTGAACCGAACATGCTCCCCATGCCACCCCCACCCCGCCAATAGTGATCCCAAATAATAAACCAGGGACTCGAATTGAACAAACTTGAACCTGATCCCCCATGAGATATTGTATACCAAATATGAAAGAATTCTGACCGGTGGATCTGAAGAACTTAGGGTTTTTTAAAAGAAATGTCCTCACATTGCATTAAGTTCCCATAGGCAGCCCAAATATAAACCCAGGGACTCGTTTTGAACAAACTTGAATCTGACCCCCCTATAGATGTTGTATACTAAACATGAAAGGATTCTGACTGGTGGATCAAAAGAAGATTTTTAAAGAAATTTTCTCAAATTGCACAAAGTTAAACTTTGGGCTCCAATAGAGAGCCCAAATACTAACTGAGGGTCCCGATTTATACAAACTTGAATCTGACCCCCCCCCCCCCCCCCCTAGAGATGTTGTACACCAAATATGAAAGCATTTATACCAAATACGAAAATTTTTTAAAGCAATTTCCTCATATTTCACCAAGTTAAAATTCTAGGAGCCCAATTATTAACCCATGGACTCGATTTGAACAAATTTGAATCTGACTGACCCCCCCCCCCCCTCCCCCTATAGATATGTTATATACCAAATATCAAAAGATTCGAAATGATGGTTCTGGAGAAGTGGACTTTTTTAATTTTTTAAAAAAAATGTATGGGTGCTAGCAGAGTAATGCCCCTTGTGCTGCCCCTTGTCGGCGCGGCAAGTTATTTGTACAAACTTGAATTGACATATGATAAGGAACATGCACACCAAATTTGGTTCAATTTGGTCCAACAGTTTGGGAGGAGAAGTCGATAATGTAAAGTTCACAACGGATGACGACGGACGGCAAGTGATAAGTTAAGCTCCCTTCGGTGAGCTAAAAATGAGCCATACGCCCCCCCCCCCTCCCTCCAAGATAACACATATAGGGAACATCAGGCAATACATTTTAATATCGAGATATTTATACTTGCAGGATGTATAAGGGGGAGGGGTGCGTAATAGCAGATTTATGTGTGATATCCGACCTATCTCAATTTAATGACACCATTGTTGTCAATTATTTGCCAGACTCGAGAAAAAAAACGTCGCCGGTGTTCCGTCAAGGATTTACGAAATAACGTCGCCGTTATTTGGTAATTTATCCGTTTCTTCTGGCCCGGGTTCGCTATTTAAAAGAGGAATCTCTTGGGGCGGTTGGAAAATAGGAATCGTTAACAAAAGTAAGACGGTAATATTATTTGATAAGCAATTGCTGCCAGTTTTAAAAAGCATTAACCGGCTATTTGTCTTTATTTTGTGTGATATCATTAGACATACTTATTTAATTCTATTCATTTAGTTTCCTATTTTCAGTCAAATTTTTCAACAAAGAAAAACCTTCACTATTGGTATGGCGAGGGCCGGTCGCCGGGCAGGCGGCCCTTTTTGCTAAAAACCTTAGTTATTTCTGGACGGATTTTGATATTTGGTGTGTTGCTTGATATTCAAGTGCAACACCCGGTGACGCAAAGTAGGGTGTTTCCACGCTTTTTCGCAAGAGTTATGGCCCTTTGTTAAAATCTACTAATTTTGAGCTTGATAGCGCGATACTTCAACAAACGTCAACCGATTTGACAGATATTTGGCACGTGGGTTTCAAGGAACAATGTCTTGGTCGAGTTCGAAAACAGGCTCAGACCGATGTACGCTTGAAGAATTATTGGGCTGACCCTCATGTTTTGCAAATTTTGTGCTTGATACTAATGACACTGTTGATAGCGCCCTAAGGTTCCGCTCCACAGTTTTCCAGGCATTTCCAAATGTGACATGCCATACACTCTCTTCAAATGCAAATATCCTGTAACTTAGTTATCTAACCCATTACATGTATTACATTTCCCAAATCCACAAAAAACATATAACACTATCTGACTAAGTAGAAATAAACAATCTGAATGTGGGTGGAATTATTTATTGTCAAAGGCAAGACTTCAACCTGAAAAATTGCCCGAAAAAATACCGAAACCAGTCATTTTCAGCCACCTAGCAGCCTCAAAAGCAGAATTTTCCCACCAACCCCACCTACCCACCCCTGGAGCAGAGCATCAGTTGTTTCTAAAATGCAAAAAAAAAATTATATGTTTCCGTCTCATTTTTTAGTTACCTGTCTGGTAACAAACCCGTGTAAAAATTACATTAAAAAAAATAGCCAATTTTTCAAAGCCACTGTTTCCCATAATTCATCTGGTAATTTACCCCTATGTATCAGACTCCAACTTTGGGACCAAAACTTCAAATTCTCTTGTCCAACAAAAAGCCTAATGTAATCATATATCTGAATCTAAAAATATATCTCTATTTTACATGGCCTTAGTTTCAACATACGCCCTTTGTTTAGAATTTCACCCCTGTGCAATAGTGCGAAACTGTGGAGCGGAACCTTAAAGAGAAAACAAGAGTGATCTCCCCCTGGATTTCACTCAGGCAAAATAATCTGGAGTCTATCCTGAGTTGAATGAACAAAAACCACAAGTCTCTATTTTCAACCAGTAAAAAGATACAGCATGTCCTTTCTGATTGCCGCATAGCTTTTTCAGCTATTTTACCCGATTTTCACAACCACACCACACCACCTCAACACCCCCCACCCCCTCCCCATTTCTCTGAGCCACTTCAGAATGTATTTTTGTTATTACCACCAGCCACATTGACTACCCATGTCCTGCCAATAGCACTGTTAAATACAATCAAAATGTAAAACAATAAGCACTAATAACCATAGCTTTTGGGGGGGTGGGGGTGTTGCTCTCTAGATATGAAAGCGTGAACAGCTTGACGGACGGATGACACACAGACATGACACCAATGACCAAAATGAAAAAGTAGACACCATAACTGCAAATCTCTGGTCAACAGTAACAACCAGGCTGTCCATAACTGCACAAATTTGTCATAAATACAAGGCTCGGTGTTTAGGAAAGGCAGTGCTCTACCTTAATGTTTTTGAAATCTTGACGAAAATTCAAAACAAGTGCGAAATTAGGCTACATCAATAAATTTCTCAAAATTTCCACTTATTTCCTTCCAGTTGTGCTGAGATATCACTTGCTGAATGTTAACTACCACTAACAATAGCACACAAACCAGAAATAATGAAATGTTTTTTGAAAAATGGTGTATTTATAACTCAAACACAAATAAGGAACTTCCTGGTTCAAGAATTGACACCGTCGGCAGAATGCTCTTTAAGGTTCCGCTCCACAGTTTTCCAGGCATTTCCAAATGTGACATGCCATACACTCTCTTCAAATGCAAATATCCTGTAACTTAGTTATCTAACCCATTACATGTATTACATTTCCCAAATCCACAAAAAACATATAACACTATCTGACTAAGTAGAAATAAACAATCTGAATGTGGGTGGAATTATTTATTGTCAAAGGCAAGACTTCAACCTGAAAAATTGCCCGAAAAAATACCGAAACCAGTCATTTTCAGCCACCTAGCAGCCTCAAAAGCAGAATTTTCCCACCAACCCCACCTACCCACCCCTGGAGCAGAGCATCAGTTGTTTCTAAAATGCAAAAAAAAAATTATATGTTTCCGTCTCATTTTTTAGTTACCTGTCTGGTAACAAACCCGTGTAAAAATTACATTAAAAAAAATAGCCAATTTTTCAAAGCCACTGTTTCCCATAATTCATCTGGTAATTTACCCCTATGTATCAGACTCCAACTTTGGGACCAAAACTTCAAATTCTCTTGTCCAACAAAAAGCCTAATGTAATCATATATCTGAATCTAAAAATATATCTCTATTTTACATGGCCTTAGTTTCAACATACGCCCTTTGTTTAGAATTTCACCCCTGTGCAATAGTGCGAAACTGTGGAGCGGAACCTAAGGCCTAACTTGAACAACTGTTAACCGATTTGATTCTTTTTTTTATTGTATGGGTTTCCAGGATAATTGTCTCGATCAAGTTCGAAATTGTTCGGTCGGATATATGACCGCAGAATTATTGAGTTGACGTAGTCATTTTGTTCAAATTAGTTATTTAGAAAAAGGTCCTCTCATGCTTTTTGGTTCATAGTTACCCACCGTTGTGTTAGCCACGAAAACACGACCTCGCATCGGCGATGAGGATCATTTCTATAAATAGAGTTGTTGAGTTGACGTTCGTTTCGTGATTGATCATAATTCAATGATTCACATTGATTATTGTTGTCCTCACACAAGGTGAAGGGGAAATAAATTTGAAAAAAGAGTTTCAATCTGGGCTAATTATTGATGCCTTTACCACGTACACATGTCCTTAAATAAACTGATTTTGTGTCCATTGCTCCAATAGATTAGAGAAATTCTGTCCCACTACCCCTCCCCTCCCCAGTCCCCACCCCACGAAACAAACGTAAACGTCAATTTTGTTTCTAAAATTGAGGTTGCAGCTATATTATTCAGCAATACAGACACTGCATTTTAACTGCCATTTATCCTAACAACTGATGTCAAATTTTCTTCCGCATACTGATGTGGTAAAAAATAGCCCTCAATGAATGTGACCACCCCCCTCCCCCACCCCCATACCCCTTTTCATAAAAAAAACTATGATATAATTCATAAATTAATTGATGTTGACACAAAACAAATATCTTGCGAAAAAACTATCACAAATGGGAAATTTATACTGATGTGGTAACATTTAAAAAAAAAATAGCCCTCAATGAATGTGCCCCCTCCCCTCCCCTACCCCAGTATACCCCTCTTCATCAAAAAACGTGATATAATTCATAAATTAATTAATGTTGACACAAAACAAACAACTTGTGACATTAAATATCCTACTTGTGATCGTTTTTAAATCACATTCAGGCTTCTGAAGACATTTCACCTCATGTGTTTGGTGAATCATTTGCAATTTTTTGTAAAAAAAAAGAAACAAGAGGCCCCACGGGGCCTGAAACGCTCATCATGAACAGAACACAATTTAAACAGAGTTCAAGAATGAGTCTACATTAAGCAAGCCATCTCCATAGGCTAAACTGTCAATCCTTGAGTCCCTCAGGAGTGACAAAAATAATCTGGGCATCGTGCCTTTTCTTCGGTTGATCATAAAGTAAAATGTAGAGCTCCCATATGAAGCCCCTTGATACAGCCTATGTGGATTAATCCTAGTTACACACCTCTAGAGGGTACTGAATACAAAATGTTTAATTCTTCAGCAAAATGGCCAATTCGGGCTCCCATAGAGAGCCCAAATATTAACCCAGGCTCTTGCTTTGAATACAGTTGAATCTGACTTCCCTAGGGATGTTGTGTACCGAATATGAAAGCATTCTGACTGTTGGATCAGAAGACGAGAAATTGTAAAGAAATTTTTTCGAATTGCACTAAGTTCAAATTTGGGCTACCATAGCAAGCCCAAATATTAACCTATGGATCCGATTTGAACAAACTTGAGTCTGACCCCCCTAGAGATGTTGTATACCAAATGTGAAAGCATTCTGACGAGTGGATCTGAAGAAGAAGATTTTTGAAGAAATTTCCTCATATTGTACTAAGTTAAATTTCATGTTCCCATATGGAGCCCAAATATTAAGCTAGGCACTTGAATTGAACAACCTGGAATCTGCCCCCCCCCCCCCCCCCCCCAAGAGATGTTGTACACCAAATATAAAAGCATTCCTACTGGTGGATCTGAAGAAGAAGATTTTTAAAGAAATTTACTCATATTGCACTAAGTAAAAATTTGGGCTACCATAGTGAGCCCAAATATATACCTAGGGATCTGATTTCAACAAAATTGAATCTGACCCCCTTAGAGATGATGCGTACCAAATATCAAAGCATTCTGACTGGTGGATCTGAAGAAGATGATTTTTTTAAATTACCCTCCATATTGAAAAAAGATATTAACCCTGGGACTTGGTTTGAACAATCTTGAATTTGACCCTCATAACAATGATGTATACCAAACATTAAAAGATTCTGACTGGTGGGTCTGAAGAAGAAGATTTTTAAAGAATATTCCCCATATTACCCTGTGTTAAAACTTCAGGCTCATGTAGAGAGCCCAAATATGAAACAGAAAATCTGCATCAGCATGCAATACGTTGAGGAAAAAATTGTCTCATTTAACCATACAGTAAGACAAAGAGTGGTGTTCCAACCCCACGAAACAATATAAATGTCAATTTTGATTCAAAAATTGGGGTAGCAGCTATATAATTCACCAATATCAATAGACAGTACCATTTTATCCTAACAACTGATGTCAAATTTTCTTCTACACACTGATGTGGCAAAATATAGCCCTGAAGGTGTGTCCCCTAGTATGCCCCTTTTTATCAAAAAATATGATAAAATTCATAAAGTAATTGATGTTGACACATAACAAACCTCTTGTGATATTAAAGTTCCCATTTGTGATAATTTTTAAATCACATTCTGGCGTTTGAAGATATTTCACATTGCGTTTGATGAATGTTTTGCCATTCTTGTGAAAAAAAGCCTCAGTTTCTCAGTTAAGGCACCTAGAGTCATTGGTATGGCACTGACAAAACATTAAACACTGATTTTTTCCAACAGTATGACCAGCTGAGCACTGCTCCTATGTTATAGCATAGCACTGTTAAAATGCCTAAAACCATCAAATATTGATTCTGTAGTGATGTGCATATCCCACAAGTACATGTACCCACAAGAGCTCGTTTACAACCTTGGATTTAATCCCTACAGGCACCCATTCTGATAAAAAGAGTGAAATTAGGGAAAATGCATGCATGCCCAGTATCCAGTGAGGATGACTCAGATATTTGCTTCAGGAATGTAGTGCTCTTTAATGTTTAATATATTTGTGTATGTGTGTGTATGGGGGGGGGGGGAGGGGGTCAATTGCCAGTTATTGAAAATGTTGAACTGTGGAAAATGAAAACAAACCAACACTTTGCATGATGGACAGACAGACATGCAATCACATATCTTGAAAGTGACAGTCTACATGTACATAGGAATGGTATGATGGACAGACAGACGTGCAATCACATATTTTGAAAGTGACATTCTACATGTACATAGGAATACTGACTGACATACAATGAAAAATATACTGAGAAGAGCCAGGACAGGGTTGTCAAACAGAAAAAAACTCAGTGAACCCCGAGTGCTGCAGTACTAAAGCAAATCATAGGAAACTGAGAGTGCATGATGTTAACTTTCTCATCAGCTGAGGGGTTCAGTATGTGTGGTAGAGGGACAATTGTTAATGCAGTTTTGTGCTATAACATGGGGACCCTGACAGCACTAGTTATCAGACTACTATATTGCTAGCTGTGCACAAGAGCCATTCATTCACATTTGCAACTTTTTTACTTTTCCCACTGTACCGCCCCCCACCCCCGCCCCACCCCCTTTCCCCAAATTTATGTTCCAAAATACTCTGTGAATGAATAAATTGTTTTTTAACATTTTTAATCACTCACTCGATGTAATGGCCAAAACAGGCTAGCACCATCCACCGAAACTGCCATTCAATGTTCATTATTTTTGCATCAAAAACATAGCTTATGACCCCTCCTTGGAATGAGCGCGTTCAGCTCATTCCAGTGGGGGTCATAGCTATGTTTTTGACACAAAAAATGAAAAGAAATTAGTTATTCAAAAGTGCTATCTTCTTTTCATGTAAGGTGAAGGGTTAACATCATATGGAGAAAGTGTCTATTAATCATTCACTCAATGTAATGGCCAAAACCGGCTAGCACCATTCACCAAAATTGCCATTCAATGTTAATTATTTTTGCATTTTTTTGGCATCAAAAACATAGCTTATGACCCCCTCGTTGGAATGAGCTTGTTCAGCTCGTTCCAGTGAGGGAGGGGGCGGGGGGGGGGGGGGGTCATAGCTATGTTTTTGACGCAAAAAATGAAAAGAAATTAGTTATTCAAAAGTGGGATCTTCTTTTCATGTAAGGTAAAGGGTTATCATAAAATGGAGAAAACTTCTATTATACCAGTGAATACAAGTGAAATATGGGTTTGAGAGCTTGTAGTGTGCTTTTCAGTTCTGGATGCCACACTTGCTCAAGATACATTTAACTGCATTATTTTTGGCAATATATGGCCTTTATTGCCGACTGTGACAAAAATATAACTTTTCAAAAAATAAAACAGTATTATTCAGTCTGTGGTTCTCGAATAAACATTTAAATGTGAAATATATGTACATGTAATATACAAAAAAATATAATTAAATCAGTATTGGAACTTGGAAGCCAAAATACATGTACATTTACATGTACGTATTTCCTATAATCAAACCCAAACCTTCCGAAGGGTAACCTACAAAACTTTTCCCTGACAAAAATCCTCGCCCCCCCCCCCCCCCCAATCATTTTCACACAATGCGAAAAATCCCCCCCACCATGTTTTTTTCAGGTGAACAGAAATTCCTCCCTCCATAATTTCTGATAAACAAAAATCCCCCCCACCCCCTAATTTGTTAGAAGTATATTTAAAACCATACAAAAATGTCCAAAGCTTTTTACCACTCGAGGCCGAGCACTTGTCGCTTCAATCAATGCTAACCTTGCTTGTGTGGAGTTAGCACGTTGGATAGTTGCTCACTGTTGCCCAGTGGTTCTCTCAGTGCACTTTAGCTTCCTCCACCCATAAAACTGTCCGACACGAGGTGACACTGGCTGTTGAAAGTGTCCTTAAACTCTGATAAATAAATAACTGTCTTCATAAATAGTTATTGAGGCATGTTTTCTTGTAAATAGTGATGAGAGTTTATATAATTTACAAATTAAATACATAAGTTTTTAAATCCTTTTGGACTGCCTTTTAACCTGTTGGTGTAAAAGGCCGGGAGGGGGATTTTTGCACTGCACTTAAAATAATGTGGGAGATTGTGGTACTACCCTCAAAAACTGTTGGGGGATTTTTGCTAAGTGTGTAAAAATGATTGGGGGGGGGGGGGGGGGATTTTTTGTGGGGGGATTTTAACCTACATTCTAATCCTTCCAATGATACATTTTACCTCTTTCATTTGATAAAAGAGTCATTTCTGCATGAGAATTCACTGCTTTCTTTAAAAACTACCCCAACCCCAAAATAAAACTAAAATCTGCAACAGCAGACAATAGTTTGGGGAAAAATCTGTCTCATTTAACCATACTGCAAGAGAAAGAGTGGTGTTCACCCCCCCCCCCCCCCCCCCCCCCACACACACACACAAAACAAAATGAATGTCAATTTTGTTTTAAAAACTGGTGTTGCAGCTATAGAAATCACCAATATCAATAGACAGTACCATTTTATCCTAACAAATTATGTCAATTTTTCTTCTACATATTGATGTGGTAAAATATAGCCCTGAATGTGTCCCCTAGACCCCCAGCATATCCACTTTGGCACTTTCATCCAAAACTATGATATAATTCATAAATTAATCGATGTTGACACAAAACAAACCTCTTATGATATTAAATTTTACATTTCGGATAGTTTTTAAATCACATTCTGGCTTCTTAAGATATTTCACATTGTGTTTGATGAATATTTTGCACTATTTGTAATAAATTTTTTTTTTTAAAATCCCTCAAATTTCTTAATTAAGGCACCTAGAGTCATTGGTATGCTTCTGACAAAACATTACACATTGATTTTTTCCAACAGCATGACAGTGCAGGTCATGTGGTATTAAAATGCCTGAAACCATCAAATATTGATTCTGTAGTGCAGTGCTTATGCTGCAAGTACCCATAAAGGCACTTTCGCAACCTTGGATTTAATCCCAACAGACACTCATGACCCATTTTGATAAAAAGAGTAAAATTTAGGAAAATACAATGTACATACAGTTTTCCAGAGACGATGAATCAGATACATGTATTTGCTTCAAAAAGATAGTGCTGTTTAATGTTTAATATGTTTGTGTATGTGTGTGTGTGTAAGGTGGAGGGGACTTCAGTGTGAAAAATAGCCAGAAGAGAGTTACTGAAAATGTACATGTACAACCGAGCAAATGAAAAACAAAGAATCGCTGTCTGTGATGGACGGTTCTTGGACAACTTGCGCCCTGGACGATTCATACCACAATTAGGGGGTACGAATTGTCTTGACAATAAGGTACAAATTGTCTAGACAAAATGTACAAATTGTCCCAGTAAAAGGTATGAATTGTCTCCTTTTTGGTACAAGTTGTCTCAAGTATGTGTACTAAACTGTCTCATGAGTAGGAGATAGTTGCTGATTCAAGGACACGTTGTACATGTACCGTACACGTACACGGACGTTTACCATCGTAGGTTTCAGTGTTAAATCACACGCTTGTTCACAAAAATGTCGGGTGTCCCAGAATCGGCTATTATTTTGAGACCCCTAGATCGCACTTTTAACGTTCAAATACCCGTTGGCGAACGTGTCGAATGTACACGTTTTTCAAAAAAGTAAAAAATGTATGAAATTGTACATTTTTCACTTTTTTTTTTTACTTAAAAATTATTGTCGACGTTCCCATCGCGGATTAGACCTTCAATCTATCGTTGGTGAACGCGAAAAAAAGCTTTGCCGATTCTAAGACAGCATCAAAAAAGGTGGTTTGCCGATTCTGGGACAGTGTCCCAGAATCGGCAAACGGCTTTTGAGGCGGGTTTTTTTCCAAACTTAACAGACTACTATTGGGCTCTCTCATTTCTGACGTAAGTGGGGTGAGTACCCGGATTTTTCCCAACTTAACAGACTACTATTGGACGCTCCCATTTCTGACGTAAGTGGGGGGAATACCCATAGTGGATTTTTCCAAACTTAACAGACTACTATTGGACGCTCCCATTTCTGACGTAAGGGGGGGGGGGGGGGGGTGAGTACCCATAGTGGATTTTTCCAAAACTTAACAGACCACTATTGGACGCTCCCATTTCTGACGTAAGTGGGTGGAATACCCATAGTGGGATTTTCCAAAACTCAACAGAAAAAAACTAAGTATTTTTGGAAAATCCCACGATGGGTATCTCCACTTGTACAGTATAAATAGAGCTCCTGCGCGCTACAATCATCATTGGAGAAGATCCTCCAGGATCGGCCACACGAAAAAAAAGTGAGAAGAAATCTACGTGAATCCAAATGTAAAATAATAATAATTTTTATCAAAATAATGTGTATCATTACACCGAGTTACTCTGCGATGAAGCTCGTTCTGACACGTGAATATAATTATTTACGAAGGAAGCGCTGTGGATTTTATTGTCCAGTCACTGAGGGTTGAAAGGGGCTTGTTCCCCATACCGTCCCTGCGCACCTTCGGCGCGTTAAACCATTCCATTCGGGTGTCAGTCTACAATCATCAGTCTGTTTTTACCAAAACTGACAAGCAGGTCGCATGTCAAAGTGACATTTACTGTATAAACTTACTGAGAACACCATTTGTCACGCTCGAAATGTATTACAGGTTTTTCATTCAAATGAGTCAATTGTCAGTTAAATGGTTTAACTGAAAAACTATTCTATGGATGAAAGCGGAAACAGTTCAAAAGATTAATTGATGTTATTTTTTTTTTTGAAAAGCGTTACATTTACTGACATGATTTTATTCGAGATTTTAATTATTCATGTTCTTTCCGATTTTTAACACGTTTGAAACGGACGCTATTTTAATATTTTTAACTATTTATCGAGGTTTCATTTTGTAAAATGTTTTTCCTCGACTGGTTTTAGTTATTATATTAAAGACAGAAGATTTTTATTTACTTAAAACATAAAACATAAAAATAATTATACATTTAATTTTGAAAATAATAAATAATTCAAGTTAGCATACTCTAAAGGAAATATTAATAATTTAGAAAACGAAAACATGTTTTTACAGATGGATGCCAAACGTCGAGGTCAGCTTTTAAGCGAATATGAACGTGCCAAGAAGAGCATTCAATCGGCTGACAGAAGCAGACGTCTTGGAGAGATTGAACTCAGACGCGAAGCCACAAAAATATTTAAACCCGTGACTGATGTTCAAGAGCGAAGCAAGAAGGAGATAGTTGAAGAATTGAGACCCATAAAAGAGAGTTCTTTGAGAATGACTTCGTTGCCCAGTAGTTTTGCAAATCAGTATTCCTTTCAATCTACACCGGATTACGTTCCCACAGGGATTCAAACCGACGTGAGCGAGAGCGACGATACAGCTTCGACTATCACCACTGATAGCGTCGCGTCGTCCGAGGATGGTGGTAAGAGAGATCTGTTGTATGGATTTTATAAGGATTCGGATGGTAGAACTTTTGTGGGCGACACAGAAGTGGAAATAGATGATGATGAAATAACCGTCGGACCGAATAGGTACGAATTAACTTCCGGACTGCGCAAATTGCTCCTTTACGACAAACCTAGTGATTACACGGAACAGGATTACAACAATTACGGCGACATTCTGGTTCAGACCAACGCCATGAAGAGAAATAATGATGACGGAGAGACGAGACCTAAAGCCAACAGAGGTTACAAGTGGACGAAAGTGGTGAAACCTATATGGAATTTGCATAAGAAGTTCGTAGTATCGGTGACTGGCAAAGGGGTGGAAACCACTTTTCTTCCGAGCGATTCTGACGCTCTGTCTCAGAGATTGAGTTTGTTGATGGCAAGCAGACGTGCTGGTAACACAGGATTAGATAATCAGATAGTTTCTATATCTGACGAATTGTTAAGACAGAAGGTTTTGAACAAAAACCATTATAAAAGGCTGATGAACGAATTGAAGGATTGATGTATATAATAAGTAGAGAGAAACAAAATAAAATATATAAAATAAAAAAAATAGTAAATTTTACACTAGAATAATAAAAGTGTTTAAACAACAAACGATTTACCAGTGAAAACAAATATATTATAAAAATTAAAATATGTTGGTGATAAAGAACAGGGGATATGTCAGAACTTACATTCAAGGCGGTTCTGGCATCGTCGATTCTATAATGCGAGCGTTCACGAGCGATGCGGGAAGAAAACTCGCATTGACCACGTTTGAGGTCGGTAAGAAGACGGCTTTGGATGCTGGTAAGAAAGCCGCTTCTGAAGCCAGTGGTAGGATAGCTTCTGTGGCTGGCAAGAGGGCAGCTGACGCATTGATCAACAAGTTGATCAGTCTGCCGGCGAAGCGAGCTGCGTTAGAGCGAACGCCAAAAAGTTGGAAAGATTTTAAGGATGCTGTGGTACCCATACAAGATTTAGCCAAAATGACGAGTGGATCTGGATTGAAGAGAACTCACGACGGTGTAATATAAATAAATAATAATATTAAAAACTGAGTTTGAAAAACATAAAAAATTGTGTTTGAAAAAATCTAAAATAACAAACAAAAAAATAAAACAAAGATGAACATTAAAGATATGTCTTGGAATGACGCCGCGACCAAGAGGTCGAATAACGAGTTCTTTCCCAAAAGCATAAGAGGCTTGATAGTGGGAAAATCGAATTGTGGAAAGACCAATCTGTTGATGAATCTGTTGTCCCGACCTGACTGGTTGGATTACGACAGATTGTTTGTGTTTGGCAAGAGCTTGTTTCAACCCGAATAAAGATTGCTTCGAGAGTGCATGGATCGTAGATTGCCCAAGGACATCATAGCCAGAATCTTAGACAGTAGGGAGGAATTCGACAAAAGTGAAGCTCCTCTTTCGACTATTTTGGATGGTGCGGCGATGGAATTGATGAAGAGAAATGCATCTTCGAACGTCGAGTGTCAATTTTATGAGAACGCTAGCGACGTTCCGGATCCTAGAGAATTGAAATCGGAAGATAAGAATCTCATGATTTTCGACGATCTGCTTTTGGAGAGACAGAACCGATGCGAATCGTATTACATTAGGGGTCGACACAGCAACGTGGACTGTTTCTACCTGTCGCAGAATTATTTTCGATTGCCCAGACAGACGATAAGGGAGAACGCTAATTTTCTATGTCTCTTTCGCCAAGATCTCAAGAATTTCAATCACATCTACGGCGATCACGTCGCAAACGACATGAGCGTGGCGGAATTCAGGAGATTCTGCAAGAGGGTTTACAATTTCGTCGTGATCGATTTGACTAGCGAATTTAATCACGGAAAATATCGGTGCAGATTCGACAAGTTTTATGTTTCTGATGATAATAAGATGGAGTGTGAAAATAAAAAAAAATTAGAAAATAATAAATCTTCAAATAATTAGTTTTGAAAAAATCAAAATAAAATAAAATATAATGTTCGAACAAGGAGAATTGTTAGAACAGATAGCTGAGAATACGGCTGCAAAACAATCCATTCAAATCATGGTGAGTGGCGATTCGACTCGATTCACGACAAAATTCGAACCTTCCATCGAATTGAACAGAGAGAAAAGATACGAGATGGCGTTGGTGAATCTGGAGACTTATTATTCCTTTCCCAATGTCACCGAAAAGAATAACTTGTTCAAGTATTCCGTCGGAGTGGATTGGTTGGAGATTCGAATTCCCAAAGGAAGTTACAAAATAGACGATTTGAACAATTACATTCAGACGCGAATGAAGACGGATGGAAAGGGAAGCAACAAGATCAGACTCGCTCCCAATCCTAATACCTTACAGACGATGTTGGATTTGGAAGATAATTTTCGAGTGGATTTCAATACTGATGATTCTATAGGCAACATGTTGGGATTCGATCGAAAGATGTATCGAGACCACGCAGCATCTGAAAATACGGTTGACATTCTCGCAGTCAATAGCATTCTGGTGAATGTGGATGTGATTGCTGGAAGCTACGTGAATGGCAGCGCTCAACCGACGATCTATTCCTTCTTTCCAAACGTGTCGCCAGGTTATAAGATCGTGGAGCGACCTCGAAATTTAGTTTATCTACCAGTGATTTTAGACACGTTGTATAGTCTCAAAACCACGTTGACAGATCAAAATGGTGAACTGTTAGATCTTCGCGGAGAGAGGGTGATGATACGATTTCACATAAGAGAAATATAAAAGCAAAAAAAAAAAAAATATTGTGTATATATATAAATAACAAAAATAAAATAAACGCAATATTAATTTTACAAAAATTATTTAATATATATAATTATCATTAAACAAAAAAAACAATTGAAGAAAATATATTTAAAAAAAAAAGAATTATGACACAATACATGGTTAAAAACTTAAACATGTCCCCAGGACAGAGGAAGAAACTTAAGAGAGTGTTAACAACTCGAGGCGAGGCGGTGAGATTCAAATTCACTCACAAAGATCTGACGAGTGCCGGTCAGGATTCGATCGCCTGGACCAGAAGTCAAATCAAAAGGATGGAGAAAGCGATTTGTGATGGAAGAGGGTTGACGGTGAGATTGAGTCCCGCTCAATTGAGATACAATTTGAGAATGAAATGTGGTTTCCTACCGCTATTGGCAGGAATCGCTGCAAAAGCATTACCCTTCGCCGCAAAGGCACTACCCTTTCTCGGAAAGACTCTCGGCGTGGGAGCTCTCACCGGACTCGCGCGTTCGGCAGCTGAGAAATTAATGGGTGGCAGCGGACTGTTTTTGAAGAAGGGAGGAGCCGTGTGTTGCATCCACGTAGAGGACAGCGGTAAAGGATTGTATCTAGAACCCGTTAGAGGTGACAACTCTTTGAGTGGAAACGGTCTCTATCTGAAGAGTGGACGGAACGTTGAGCGACTCGGCAAGGGTTTGTTGTTTGGTGAGAATTCGCCATTTAAGAATATACCGATTTTGAATATGTTATTATAATGTAAAAAAATTATATAAATATAAATCATAGAAAGTATAAAATAATATATAAAATGGATAAAAAGCTGGAAAAACAATTAGACGATAATGATGAATATTGTGAGATAGAGTGCGAAAAAGATGTGGAAAAATGATTAGACACTAATGATGGATATCTTAGGAAAGAACTGATAAAAGAGTTGAATAAAGATCGGGATATGCGGTTGAAATTTAAAAGAATGAGACATTTTCCACCGTCACCACTATCTTCTGAAGAGAATGGTAATGATGCGAGTGTTACCGAGAGATGCACAACATTCCTTCATAATTATGATTCGGATAAACAAATGTGTTGTTATAAAAACGTAGCATATCACAAAAAAAAAAGAAAAGAAGAATCAACGCTGAAATTTAAGAAAAAAGGAAACATTATTATAATATATGGGTAATAGTGAAGAAGGAAAACAAAAAAAAAAGTAATGAGATCTAAAGATGATCTCAATACTTTTTTTTCCTTCTTCTTCGCTAAAAATCAATCTCTCTATTGTTTATATTTCCAAGTCCGTTATTAGCATGTTGACACTCGTGTTTTCTCCTTTTTCGCAAATGTGTTGAATGTTTATCTTTACTTTTTTGAGTTTTTTTACTTCGGTCAACGCGCTGTCACCACCCGATTTGTTCTCGAGTTCAAGTGAGATGTTTGGAAATATGTAACTTCCATAGGGCAACGACAAATCGTCCTTGTCGAATTCTCTATCTTTGGCGATGACGATATTCTGCAGATCGCTTTCGTACTCGTAAAACAAATTGAGCGTGCCTTCATCCAATTTCAAAGGCATGCTACATTTGTCGTATTTGTGCTCTAAGCTCTTCGTCTTGACCTCGTTCAATTCGATGGGATCGTGTCATTGTAATCTATAGATTTTAGAACCGAATTTCTTTTACGTTTTGACTCGTTTCAATTTCAATTTGCATCTTTTAGGTGTTGTTGTCATGATCGATTATTTGTTTTTTCATTTTATTAATTCTTGAAAATAATGTATATTTTAAAATTTGTATTTTAATAATTTGTTTAAAAAGTTTGTTTTTTTTTTACTCTTTATATATATATATATAAAAAAAAAGTTTTTTTAATTTTAATTTTCTTTAATGTGAAAAAAATTTTGATTAATTTTTTTTTTGAAGGAATTAAAACATATATATAAACAATTTTAAAACTTTTTAACAAATTATCATTTAAATACAAAATTCGAAAGAAATATTCTTACAAACCCAATTTTGAGGTGATCAAGAAGTGCAAAGGGGTTAAAGCGTGTGTGGTGAAGAAAAACATCTCTTTCCAAGAGTATAAAGATTGTCTGTTAGGAAGTGGTCCGGTGTATAAGACTATGAAATCGCTTCGAAGCGAAAATCATGACTTGTATACCGAAATAGTCAACAAGATTTCGCTGACGGCCGACGACGATACGAGATTCGTGTTAGATGATAAAATAAGCACTTTGGCACTCGGACATTGGACTTTGTATCTAATTTTAGACGATAAGATTTCAGATATGATTGTGGATGATAGGATTCCAGATATGATTAAGGATGATAGGATTCCAGAAATCAAGAGGAATTAAACAGATTCAAGATTATAGAAGTCGAGGAATTAGATGGATTCAAGATTATGGAAGTTGATAGAGTTAGTTTAAAAAGAAAAAGAAAAAAAAAATAACATCATTTTAGTGAATTATAATAAAATAAATAAATAATAAAAAAAAATATACGCATTTATGAATAAGAAAATGGAGATATCCGTAGAAGGTGTCGCCTTACCTAACAAACCTCTATCCAACATCGATCTGTCGAATGCGGCGAAGGATTTGAAAATCAAAGATTTTCTAGGTGTGTTTTCTAGAGATGCCTTGCCGAAGAGAAGACCTCGACAATCGGAATGTGGAATTTTAAATCTAGATGATTTATCGGGTGAAGGCACTCACTGGGTGGCGTGGTTCAAGAACGGGAAGAAGAATTATTATTTTGACAGCTACTGAATCTCACCGCCGAAAGAAATAAAGAACTATTTCAACAAATCGATGGTTCGTTACAACACGGAACGAGTGCAATCACCAGATCAAGTGTTTTGCGGTCACCTGTGTCTTTACGTTCTCAAAAGATGGTCTGAAGGAGATCGGTTTCAAGACATTCTCAATGATTTACATTAGAGAGAGATTTTTTTTTTATAACATATAAAGGTAAAAAAAAATATTAAAAAAATTTTAATCGAATAAAAACGAAAAATAAAAATAAAATAATTCATTTTTAATAAACTGCATTTGAAATATATTTTTGAAAAACAAAAAATCTCAAAACAACATGCCAGTCGATAAATTTGGTAGAAGTGATGACGAAAAAGTCAACCTAAGAAAGAAGAGGAAGACGCTCGAAGTCGACGATGGTTATGACGTTGCCAACTTGGACGAACGTTACGTTCGGAGATACGAACCTCGAGAGGAACCTTTGAACATGAACGATAAGAAGCTCTACAATCTTGCCGAGCTGATAGATCTTGCAGATGCTGTGACTAAAAAATATGTTGACAGGGGGAACGTCGATTTCGAACGAATCATGCTAGATAATTACGTGGATAAAACCATGACCAACGATCTCGATCTGAAATCTAAACTTTTGGTGAACGTGGCGAATCCCATAGATCCCACAGATGCCGCGACCAAGAAATACGCGGACGACTCTCACGCGAGATTCAGCGAACACCTGAGAAATAGATACGTTCAGAAAACGATGCACTCGGAATTGAATGCCAACTCTAACAAGATAACGAACGTGGTCACTCCCACGAATCCCAAGGACGTGGCGACCAAACACTACGTATATCTGGAACAGAGAAAGTCTGACAGACGAGAAATGAAATCGGATCTGAATGCGGGATTCAACAAGATATTGAATCTGTCGAAGGTCGACGACACGGATGCAGACTCAACTGCAGTCAGCAAGGGCTACGTAGATTCTGCCGTGATACGATCACAAGAATACCTAGAATCGCAAGTGGACGATCTCTACCTGATTAAACAATCTGGTGGAAACATGGAGGGTGTTATCGACATGAACGGTGAGAATTTATTCGGTCTCAATCACGATCCCGAATTCGATTCCAGCGCGGTCAGCAGGAAGTACGTGGATGACAACTGAGTCTGGAGAAAGGGCGACATCATGGAAGGTAAACTAGACATGGGTGGACACACGCTCACGAATCTACCGGATCCTGTGAACATGACGGATGCTTGCACCCTGATTTCGGTGGTGGAGAAAGTCAAATATGCTAGACAATTGATCACCGTGTGGGCCGAGGAGAGCGGCACGTTAGAGGAGAGAAAAGCTGAGTGGTCTTTCGGAAATGGAGGTAGTGGATAGCAACATGGTCAGGTGGGATATCCCATGCCATTAGGAGGTGAAATCATTCGAATGAGTCTGGCTTCCTCGGATTTGAATAACAGAGCGGTCGTCAATCTCATGGTGAATGGAGTAGAGAGCGATAAGAGATACAGGGTCAAAAAGACTGAGAATCAACACGTGAATGTTAGCACGTTCGGCACGCCTCTCAAAGTGAATGCTGGAGACAGGATTAATTTCGTTACAAAAACCAATATTCCCGAAGCCACCACTTCTGTGGTGAGCATACTGATCGAACTATATCCTTTGAACAAACAGTGAACGCGTGAAAATAATTTAAAAAAATAATGTGTGATTATTAAAACAAAAAAAAAAAGTAATGAGATTTAGAAAGATGTACAATCTCCCTAGATCTCATTACTTTTCTTTTTTTCTTTTTTTTTTTTTTTGTTTTTAATAATTACTCATTACTTTTTTTTATTTTTTCACACACGTCTCTCATCGAATGATCGACATCTTATTTCCATCCGATTCGAATTGTAATTCTCTGTCTGGCAGGACCAGGGAGAAGGCTTCGGTTTTTTGCGGCACGTTCCTATCGAATTGCATCTTGATCTGAATATCTAAGACGCTACTCTTGAGTCGTTCACTCTGTTTACTGACATCGAATACGAACATGGGATACATCGACTTGTATTCACCGGGAGATATGTTAGGGTTGCTCATCAATTCGTGTAGACCGTGATACTTCTTTCTAAAATCAGCGGCATCGCTGTACAGTCTGCAGAAATCGTTCTTGTCGAACGATGCATTGTAATCAATTGCTGGATATCTCGTGGCGTTCAGAAACACTTGCATGTTTCTCAAATGGCAGTGATCGAACAGCAACGCATTCTATTCCTGAGACCCATCCCTATCAGTCTGAAACACAGCCACGATGAAATGCGGTCTCTCGGAAGCGGATTTCACCGTCAATCTCCAATCGAAGTGATTCGTGGAGAGAGGAATGCTAGCCATGTCGCACTGTCTCATTCTAAATCCCACGGGTAATTTACGCTTGGATTCTATGATCTTGTAGAGACGCGCTTTTTCCACGACTGAAGGTTCCATATGCGGAACGAACCACGATATCTTGTGTAGAGTTATCTTGCCCGCATCGGTCGCAGTGAGTCTCACTATTTCATCATCATTTCCTTTTCAAATCAATGTCAGATTGTGTTTGAATCCGTACATGATCTTTTTGTAATCGTCCGCAAATCCGAAGATGTGTTTCAAAGGTATCCTGAACGAAAACGTTCCTTTAGGTCTGGATGTCTTGACGACGTAGTCGAATATCGCGGCGGCGGCAGCGCTAGCAGGGCCGACGGTGTCTTTCACCCACTACTGATTAAGTCCTCTGGATTTCGAAAAATCATCAGGATACGTCAAGAGTCCGAACATCGTGGTGGCCTGACCGGGATGAAACACAGATTCTATCTCTTGTCCGGATAGCATACATTTTATATTACTGAATAGATGCATGATGCCATTATTGGCTAGAGTAACCGTGTCGTCGTCGGCGTAGTCGCTCCCATCTTCCTTGGTGAGACGTCCCTGCACCACTATGTAACTCTCGCTAGGATGTATGAATAGATCTTGAGTTTCGACGTTGATTCTTATCTCTCCCACATTGTTCAAACTCGTTCCGGTTACCGGTTCGTATTCGTGAACCTCATATTCTTGAATACTTTCATCTTTCACTGTGCTTTGTGCTATATCTAGTATATTTGTCATTTTTTAAAGGATTTTTGTTTTTTTTGTTTATTAATTAGCTTGCTTTTTTTTTTTGTCTAAAAATAGTTTTAATTATTTTTATTATTATTTTTCTCTCCTATATATATATATATATATATGTGTAAACAAGAAAATGTTAAAGAGAGTAAATAAAAGAAATTTGTTTTCTTTATCAAAACTTTGTCTTCTGTAATTGTTGTTCGTAAAACTTTCCGATGATCTCTTCTCCATCCAAAGCTTCGATTTCATAAGTCACCGGATTGGTGTGAAATATTTTGATTATCACGAAGATTTTCGAGGTCCATCGAGGAGTATAACCCTTTTCGAAGTGCTTCTTATAAGCGTAGATTCTCACTCGATCACTGACCGCAAATTTCGGTGTTCTAGACTTCTTCCTAATCTTAGATCTTTCAGGATATAGATTCGGGTAGACCCGTTTTTCATTTCGAGGATCGCTAGCTTCCACGGGAGTCATCTTGATCGATCTGTGTCGCGTGTTGTTGTAAACTTTAACCAGACCATTCAGAGTGTATATGTATTTCTTGGTCGAATTCGCCGTGAAGTATCTATGCATCTTTTCCTTCATCGTTCGATT
This sequence comes from Pictodentalium vernedei, assembly GCA_031216915.1. Classification (NCBI taxonomy): domain Eukaryota; kingdom Metazoa; phylum Mollusca; class Scaphopoda; order Dentaliida; family Dentaliidae; genus Pictodentalium; species Pictodentalium vernedei. The sequence continues at coordinate 175,475,191 of CM062296.1, forward strand.
CCAACGTTCCACCACGCTGGCTTTCTCTTCGTTTTCGATCGAGTAGAGGTCGACCAATCGATGAACGTGCTTGTTGTAGAATTCCTTTCCCTTGTCCACTCACAATTTACTTGGTTTTCGAGAAAACAAGTCGAACACGCTCTTCAGAGCCTCGGCGATGCAAGGTCCTGATTTATTCTTCAAAGCTCTGATCCAACCGTATTTGGAAAACACGTCGATGACCGTCAATAGATATTTGACACCCTCGTTCCACCTCGAAAACGATCTCATGTCGACCAAGTCGGCAGACCAAATATCATCCAAACCCTTCACGAACACCCTTCTCTTTCGAAATTTACGCACGATGGGTTTGTGTAACTCCTCGGCCAATTCGCTCATCAATAATCATTTCTTATTCTTTTCAGATGCGCTTTTTTTTTTTGAACGCCCCATCCGAATCGACGTTTCGCACCGATCAGATTGCCGACCAGCGAATGTTCTATCTTATCTCTCCTGGTCGGATTCGATATGCCTCTCAATTTCCACAACATGTTTTTATCACAGACATCGTTGCAAGTCTTGGTGTCGGGATGTCCGGCGTAGCACAGATCGTGATCATATGCGGCCGCGACCACCCTATTCACAGGTTTGCTCCAAGATTTAGGAGTCAGATCGGCGTTGAGTCTCTTGTTCAATTTCGTTCCGGGTCCCGTGAATCTGTGACCAGGCAGATGCATTTCGAAAGGTAGATTATTGATCATTTTATTCACGATGCCTTTACCTTTGCTCGCGTTCCTTTTTTTGATGAATCGAGTCTTGATAGAACCACACACGTCGCAAATTCCGCGAAGCATCTGTCTATCGTTTTTAGTTCGTACTTCTTGAGAATTACTCGTCTCGGTAACTCTCTTACACTTTACACAATACATTTTTAAGAGTTATTTAAATTAATTTCGTTTTTATTTTATATATAAATTTAATATTTTTTTTTTTAAAATTCTGTTCTTATTATATATATATATATTTTTTTTCAATCGCTGCTCTTGAGTTCTATCATCTTACTGAATTCCTCCCTAGCCTCTTTCCTCCCCTTTTCCACGAGAGAATCCTTCATCTCTTTTCTGATGATCTGACGAGTCTTGATTCTCACGGCTTCTTTCATGGCTTCGTATTTCGTTTTCTCGCCCAATATCGTGAAGTATTCTCCGTCCGATATCCTACCGTCTTTCAACGCCATCGAGATCATTTCAGATATCGTGTCGATCTTGGAGTCGGCCAAGACGCGAATCTTGTCGTGTTTCCTCGCCTTCAGATATAATTTCCTACTCAAAAAGTTTCCGAGCATGCTAAACAATCCGGCGGCGAGAGCCACTCCTTCTACGGTCAACACGATCGGAATGCCAACCACGGTCGACAACAATCCGATGCCGGCCGCGTGTAAACCCATGGAAATCATGATGAGTGTCATGTCGATCGCATTGACGAATTTCACGAAACGCGAATACTTCTTCTTGAGAGAATGACAAGAATCTCTCTCTCCTCTTTCTTTTTCTTTTAGCGACGGTGCCGTCGGCAAAACGCCGTTCGGCTTCTCATCCTCATCGTCATCTAACGTCGGATACAATTTATTTCTGGTTCTCATTTTTGTGCTTTTTTTTTCTTTCTAATATTAGATAAAAAATTTATGTGTGTATTTATTTTTATTTCTATTCTCCCTTATTTTATATCAACGAGAAAACTTAGACGTATGCTTCATTGAACAATATTTTCATGATGCATCCCTTGTCTTCTAAAGTCAGACTTCTACGTGCCAATTTCAGTTCTTCCGAAACTGTGGGCTTATCTCGATCCTTACAGAAGAGTAATCTCTTCCAAAACGCGATCACTTCGTCGATTTGAACGCGTTCGAACGCCGGTTCAAAATACTTGACGACCATATCTTCCCTTTCCATCGTCAGACACGAATGATTCTCGTGATCGAAGTCTAGGTGATCCCGACATCTGACGCATCGTTCTAACAAGAGGCGACCTAGTTGTTCATTCACACAGAATGCGTAGGCTCTCATCAGCATTTTTAAAAGAAACCTTGCTCTAATAGTCTGGGAAGCGTTCATGATGTACATATTTTTTTTTTATTATCTATTCGATTTGATATATATTTATTTTTAAATAAATATTTATTTATATTTTTTTATTCTCTCCCATATATATCAATCACTTTTTTATTTCCTCGCCTCAAAACCGATTCCAGTTGAGAAAAAAACCATTTACAAAATAAACCTCTCTAAATAAGTTTTGCTCTTGAAAGTGTTAAATCGCAACCGCGCTTATTCTCACCACAAGGAAAACTCGAATATTCAAAATCACAAGTAAACACATCAGTAATGTAACGCTTTTAATCATATCAATTAATCTTTTGAACTGTTTCCGGTTTCATCCATAGAATTGTTTTTTTTTCAGTTAAACTATTTAACTGACAATTGACTCTCATTTGAATATTAACCCGTAATACATTTCGAGCGTGACAAATGACGTTCTCGGTAAGTTTATACAGTAGGGGATTTTCAAAAAACTTAGTTTTTTTTCTGTTGAGTTTTGGAAAATCCCACTATGGGTATTCCCCCACTTACGTCAGAAATGGGAGCGTCGAATAGTGGTCTGTTAAGGTTTGGAAAAATCCACTATGGGTATTCCCCCCTCTATGGGTATTCCCCCACTTTCGTCAGAAATGGGAGCGTCCAATAGTAGTCTGTTAAGTTTGGAAAAATCCACTATGGGTATTCCCCCAACTTACGTCAGAAATGGGAGCGTCCAATAGTAATCTGTTAAGTTTGGAAAAATCCGGGTATTCCCCCCACTTACGTCAGAAATGAGAGCGCCCAATAGTAGTCTGTTAAGTTTGGAAAACCCCCCGCCTCAAAAGCCGTTTGCCGATTCTGGGACACTGTCCGAGAATCGGCAAATCACCTTTTTGATGCTGTCTTAGAATCGGCAAAGCTTTTTTTTCGCGTTCACCAACGATAGATTGAAGGTCTAATCCGCGATGGGAACGTCGACAAAAATTTTTAAGTAAAAAAAAAAAAGTGAAAAATGTACAATTTCATACATTTTTCACTTTTTTGAAAAACGTGTACATTCGACACGTTCGCCAACGGGTATTTGAACGTTAAAAGTGCGATCTAGGGGTCTCAAAATAATAGCCGATTCTGGGACACCCGACATTTTTGTGAACAAGCGTGTGATTTAAGACTGAATCCTACGATGGTAAACGTACGTGTAGGTGTACGGTACATGTACACCGTGTCCTTGAATCGGCAATTATCACCTACTCTCATGTATTAACTAGTTAAATGTTTTTGACTCATGTTTTGGCTGAGTGTGGCTGAGTGAAATGAAAATGAAAAGTCGACGGAGTGATAGTAATACAAACATAAACATATGCATGAAACGACCAATCAAAACAAGATTTATGAGTAGAAATGAAACTTTAATGGGTGAACCATCGCTTAACAGCATAAGTGAAAAAGCGACCTCTAGTATTATCAACTTTGGGTCCGAACGTGGTAAAAAAAAAATTATAGTAGATAGTAATGGATGTGGTTTTACAGTTAAAACACTATTTTTTTTAATGAAGCCACAATAATTCTTTAAATTGATGAAGCTCTAACAATAAATAATTTTATGACGCCCCAAATAATAAGTTAAAGAGCGTGCTGCCTTAATAATTTAATTAATTTAATTCTGAGCCCCCTCAATAGAGCATTTTCTTTTTGACGTTGTGACGCTGAATCTTTTAAGTGTCTACTTGCTTTTTACTTTAAGTCATGAAATTTGTTATTCTGTGTCTTTTTAAAATAATAGGAATGACATCGCCGTTTTTTATCCTTTCTCCAATTTATAATCCTCTCCCAACCCCATCACCAAGTATATTTTTTCAGAGGGGGTTAATTTTGCAGGGTATGAATTTGCAGAAGAGGATACAAATTGTCCAGAGGGGGAACGAACTGTCAGATACTGCCCAGAGGAGGGGTACGAATCGTCCAGACAGAAGGTACAAATTGTCCTGGGAAAAGGTACAAATTGTCCAGACATCGGGGTACAAATTGTTCAGCAAAAGGTACCAATTGCCAGAGGTACGAATCGTCCAGGCTATGAGTTGTCCAACTCACTGATGGATGGATGGATGGACAGACAGAAATTCTGTCACACATTTTGAAATAAATTCAATTTCAGTTTCCTTTTGAATGCTAAAACAAACTAGAATTAGTAGAAATGAAATATTTTCTATGGAATCAGTGTGAAAATGTTATTTAGAGGTCGGTTCTGGGGAGGTTGGTATTTAGGCTTTTTAAAAGTTTTTTGCCATTTTTGGAGAAACATACTCAAGTCTAAATATCAGAATCCCCACCTCCAGATGTTGGTCAGACGAGGAGGGCGACATTGACTAGTACTAGTAGTTTGAAGATGAATTCAGTTCTATTCTGGTTGCAATGCCTAAAGCATCCTGGAATTAAAACATTGTTTACAATACCAAAACACAGAGGAAGTGTACATGTAATTTAAATGGGAGTTCTGAGTGATTCGGGTATTTAGCCTTTACGAAAACACGTCGGATCACAAAATTGGCTGGCCGCTACACTGTAATTCTGACAGTCTTAAGGGCCCATATAAGTAATGGAATTTTGTTTATTTCGAAATTCTCACCTCTCATATTCCTTAAATTCAGATTAAATATACACAAATTACACATCAAAATGAAGGTTGGGATGTATAGAACACGAAACACATATGTAATCAACTCATAGAGTCGACTGTAGGCACCACTGGGTCCTAGAAGTCTGCTACCGTATTTGCATCAGAACTGATAATAAAATTAAATTTCACTAGAACAACTTGTGGCCAAATGTGCTTCATATATCCAAGAACAAAGCTAGGCATTCAAAACACTTTCGAATACAGCGATAGGACTGCATTTTGGAAAATGACAACACTGTCTGCATTTTTTATTGAAGATGGTTTCCATGCTCGACAGACATGCACAAATCACACGTTACCACGAATTTCCATCGAAAAACAAAATCGTAATTCGAAGAAATTTCAACAGGTATCATGATACCTTGCATTGAATATGGCAACTGTGCAATCTCAATCTAATAACAGTATACTGTATGAAGAAGATCTTTTTCATTATTTGATTTTAGAGGACGTTGTTTTTACATGCTTTTTCTGTCCGATGACGTCGACCAGAAATCGAAAGTATACTCATACGTAAATAAAAGCAAACGCTTTGGAATTTTCCCCAATGCAGCTCTGTCGCCGTATTTTGAAGAATTTCTATCCCCTAGCTTTGTTCTTGGATGTGTAAAGCACATTTGGCCGCAAGTTGTTTTCGTGAAATATTATTAAATTATCAGTTCTAGTACGAATACGGCAGCAGACTTCCAGGAACCAGTGGTGCCTACAGTCGACTCTATGAGTTGATTACACACGTGTTTCGTGTTCTATACATCCCAACCTTCAATTTGATGTACATTTTGTGTATATTTAATTTGAACTGAAGGAATATCAGAGGTGAGAATTTTCAAAATAAACAAAATTTCATTACTTATATAGGCCCTTAAACTGACATTGTATTGTATCACTGGTAAAAATAGTTCATAGACTGGATCCAGTGAACTTGTGAAGAAAAATCTAGGAAATAAATGAATAGGTATCGCTGTTTGCGTGCATGTCTGTTTCTGTAAAATTTTACTACAACAAGACTGCATGCCCGTGTTTTGAGAACAAAGATTTCCCCAGACCGAACGTCAACATAACTTGAATTCATCCGAATTCCGGCTGTTTCTAAGGAAATCGCACTAAGTTCCCCAAAAATGAAAAAGGCCCACTAAAAATGTCAATAAATCACTTGTTTTATTTTTTATTCGTTGTCAACAATTTGTGAAGTGTACGTTCTCAATTAAAATTGAAACTGGGCTGTGTAAAGTAAAAGTGTTACTTTATATTGGTGAAATAACCCGATGAATATTTTACTCACCAAATCAGGTTCGATTATGGTTATTCCTGGAATGTTTCTTTGTCTTCGTAAATCTGTTGTTATCTGTCTTTTTCCCAGAATTCCACGTTCCTTTTCGCACTGCTCCGTAGGTGCCCGTGATGTCTGCTGCCCAGAGTTACTTCCCTTATTCCAATTCCACAACACTCTTCCCCCTTTTGTTGAATTGGAACCCCTGTAACAGTCAGAGCCCGTTGCGGGCCCAATTTGACACAGGAATCTGGGTTGTCGTCCGTGGGTTGACCTCCAGCAGTTGGACATCAAAATCGGGAGCGAGTTCGGAATAATCCAGGGAATCGGGAATTCCATATGATGATTTCTACCCCCCTTTCCAAAACGAACATAATAATGATTGATCAGTTCTTTTGATCCGAACCCATGAATATTTACACTCAGTTTATTTACAATTTGGGGGTTGAGCTGTTCAACTCCCCAAAGGCTGATCCAGCGGCTGTCGCTGGATCGGTGGTGCATGTAGTATTTAGTTCATGCCATAGAGAGCCCTGGCATTAGCCGCAGTGGTTTCCAGAACCTCTTCTAGGCTTCGGCCTAAAATCCTTGCCATTTCGGCGGCCACTTCACCGACCACCGCTGGCGTAGTGCGGGGACGCCCCGCCCTGCCAAAGTATGGAACGTCAGATTCCAATAGCAGGCCCTCAATCCTTCCTTCTGTACCTCATTGAATGACCTCACTGCCCCCGTAACCCCAAAGTAGGTAAGGGGGCGGTGGTAGGACCAGGCATGCACCACATCGACAGGTCCCTGGAAACAGTGGAGGTGGATGGGGTGTTCACACACGGTACCTGCCCTGATCTTCTCCAGACCGTTGTATGTCACATCCAGGTTTAGAGGATCAGATTTGGGGCCCCTGAAGTGTAGTACCAGGGGTTTGCTCACTGTTCTAGCCAGGGCTATCAGCTCTTTGAATGCCCTGTCCTGGAGCACAATTTCCTCCGAGGTGAGTTCGATGGACCGGTCGAGCCCGACTTCCCCAACCGCAACCACTGCGGGGTCCCGTATCAGAGCTCGGAGCTGATCCATCTCCCTGGTGTATTCAGATAGCATGGAGTATTTTTTGGGGTGACACCCCACCGCCACCACCCAGGAGGGGTCGGGAATTACCTCGGAGGGATATTCCCCGGGGTCACAGAACACCTGTAACCCCCCCCCCCCCCCCCCACACTACCTGAACAGGAACGTCTGCTACCAGTTGGGTTCTGGCCAACATATCCACAGCGGATGTTGGCCTGATCTGGAACATCTTGCCGATCCTATCAGGGTGGAAATGAGAATCAATAGCCTCCTTTGGCTTAGGTTCCCCCCTCAACTTTTGGCCCAATGTTGACGAATGACAACTCCCAAAGTCCAGATCAAGGAGTAAAGGAAGGCCTGTGGTCATCGTCTTGCGCCTTGTCTGGTCAATGACCATCTGAGGTCCCCGTGTTGGGAACCCCGGTGGAGGTCAGATCCCTGTTTCCTGTGGACTGGTCAAGCTGGATGACTTTTTCCCCGATGTTGGAGTGGTTTGTCCCCGCTGCGTCTCCTTCTGCTCCTTCAGCATGGCCGGTTCTCTTTTCGCTGATGGAGTTGTTGACCTCCCATGGTCTTCTTTCCGCTGCCCCTTTCCTGACCGCTCCCGCCGTGGCCCAGCCTTCTCTCTTCGACGCTGTGATTCTCTGCCCCTGTCAGAATTGGCCGCAGCGGCCATGGACTGTTTCTTGGACTCTTCCCGGTCTTTTGATCTGCTTCTTCTGCCCCTTACTCTGCTGTGGGACCGACTGCGCTTAAGGAGCTTCGACTCCACAGTCTTCAGGCTTGCCTGGTCGCGGCGCACGTTCCTGTATGAGCCCAGCACAATGACAGCAGCTGTCATCGCATCTGGAACGTCTTCTGGTCTCATGCCAGGTCTCACCTTGATCCTGGCATCCTCCACTTCTCCGGCTCGATCTGCTGTTTCTGCAGCCGGGTTAGGGTCATCTGTATCAGCCACGGCGGTGACACCGACGCTGTCCATGTTTTCTGGCTTGGGGGCGACAGGCGGTTCAACAGGGTGACCAGGACTCTCCAGTGAAGAGGCACACCGCAGAGTTTATTTTGGGAAAAATGATGAAACACTCCCTAGGGACCTTAACCTTTAGATCGGTGGCGTACCGAACCAACAGGTCCTCTTTAAACTCCCCTGTTTGTATAACTCCAGGAAGGGCAGCAAAGTCCCACTGGCGGTTTATTTTAGCAGCTGCTGCCTGTCTCTCTGATCTGGCTGGCTATCTGCGGGCCAGAGTTCTTTGACCAGGGTTTCCAAGTACTCGATGACCTGGCAACGGGTACCGCTGGGCACAGTGCCCTGAAAGCCGTCCAGTTGCCACCAGTGGGTTGGGAAATGGTCCCCGTAGCAATGGCGTTTGACCAGGCAATGATCGGACACCTGTTAGCTGGATACGAGTTGGGTGCTCCTGGTAGTGCCAGTGGCAGGTTAAACGACACCGACTTCTTCTCCGTTGGATGGCTCACAGGCGGGACCGCAGCGATCCCTACTGTATCTTCTGTGCTTCTCACATGTGGGATGGTCGGATCCGTCTTCAGGCGTACATCCCTGACCATGCCATGCATCTCCTCGCTGCGAGGGTCTGCATGGATTTCTGTCTTTGGACAGGTAGCAGGTCTACTCTTACCTCTCATGTCTTGTCCCTACTCTGCATTGGTGGATGACCTCCCTGACACAGCGGCAGGTGAGAGGTCTGTCACATCGGGCTCTGAAATGCTGTATTCCGGCTCCGAACAGAAACTTTCACTGTCACTCATCTTTGATTTCAGGAACATAATAACATGGTCATTAGCATTTGGGGCATCGGTAGGTGTCAATCTGATCCCCCTCCTCTGGGGTGATATTCACGCACAAACCGTGATACCATTCCCTACAGGAGTAGTCGCATTGGATCATGTACCTGCCGTCGTATCTTCTGCGGCACGTACAGTATACCCCTGTGGACTTCAGGACAGCTACCTGTACTGTTTCCCCAAACCTTTCTAGGCATTTAGTGAGCCATGGGGGCAAGGTTTTGTCGTGGCACGCCTAAAGGCGATCATGATTCGCCACAACTATGGCATTACTGAAAACTACTTTGAACAGGTAGGGGGTATAGACCTCCGCCACAATGCCCGGGCCCTTCCAAAAAGGGGATAATTTCCTATTTCGGCCCTTTTTTACGGCCGTATCCAGCAGATAGACAGGGTCACCGACTTTGTACGAATGCTTTTTCAGGCTGAAATCGTAGTCCCGTTTCATCTTTTGGCCGGCTGTTTTCAGGGACTGACGGGCTATCTCGTGACATTGTTTTATCTCTTTTTACAGATTTTGAACGTACTCAGGCGCTGAATTTGTTGTGGTACTGGTTTTGGGTTTGAAGTTGAACACCAGATCTGACGGGTGGTTCACCTCCCTGCCCAACATCAACTTGTTTGGGGTGAACCCAGTGAGTCGGTGGGTTGAGGATCTCAACGCCCCGGCTAACTGGACCAGATATTTGTCCCAATTTTTCTGTTTTTTGTCTACGAAACACCGGGCGGAGTTCATCAGGGTTCGGTTCTGTCTTTCCACGGCACCATTTGCCGACGGCCGGTATGGTGTCGTGCGTGCTTTGTGTATCTGAAGCAATTCACAGACGGTCGTGCACAGCTTGCTTTCAAAACATGGCCCTTGATCAGTGAACACTTGGAGTGGGCACCCGAAACGGGAAAAGTATTCATTTACCGCTGTGACCGCAGTGGTCTCCGCTGTTTGGTCTGGGAGGGGAATGCATTCTACCCACTTGGTGAATTGGTCAGTAATCATTAAGATGTATTTATTTCCCCTCTCACTCAGGGGGAGAGGTCCCAGGAAGTCTAGGTGTACTCTCTCCATGGGGACCCCTGCCTGATAATTTATTTGTTCCCATTTTGCGTGTCGGGTGGCTTTTTTCCCTCGATTGCATTGGGGCATGCCGCGACAAAGGTTTTAATGTCTTCTGTGACCCCATACCAATAGTAATTTTGGCGAACTCTAGCTCTTGTTCGGGTCACTCCTTGATGGCCGGACGCAGGGATATCATGGGCTAGTGTGAGAATTTCTGCAGCAAACTGACTTGGGATAACCAGTACCTGACTTCCGTCCCTCTTAGTTTTGTGGAGGACTCCGTTTTTTAGGATAAACCGCTTGCGGTTTATCCAGATATATTTAGTTGCCATGCTGCAAATAAACAACTCACCCTCTCCTGGTTCCTCGCCATCTTCAAGCCACTCGATGACTGGAGCCAAGTCGGGGTCCAACCGTTGTGAATCGGCTAGCTAGTCCAGTGTACATATCTTTGCCAGGAGGGGAGGGTCATCTGATTGAGAGGTAAGCCTCACAGTGAGGTTAGGCTCTCGTTTCCGTGAATATTCTAAGTCTAATCGGGTGTTGGTCCAGCCTGTCTCTGGGTCAACAGCTTCCCATTCTTCCCGGACATCCACCCAACCGTCAACCGGACCTGTGGTGGGATCAGGGTTTTCTTCTGTCTGGGTCTTCGACTCGTGCCTTGGGTTTTGTATCTGAGATACCACTGGAAGTTGCCCCTCGTCCACCCCCCCCCCCCCCCAGAAAACGAGTGGACCCTTGGGTCAGGGGCACTCCGTAATCCACGTCTTCCACGAACTTAGTCCAACTTTGGTGGAGACGTCGACAATACTTGCAACCTCTGCAAGGCAAGTCGGATAATGCACATCCCGCAGTGTAGGCATTGCATGTGTTGTCACCGGATATGCGGGAAAGGGAATCGACATTGGTGTGCTTCGACCCTGGGCGGTGCTGGACGACCATATCATACTGGCTCAGCTCCTCGAACCACCTAGCAATTAGGTGTTGGGGATCCTTGAAATTCATGAGCCACTTCAGGCTACTATGATCTGTTCTCAGCACAAAAGGCTTGCCAAGCAGGTAATGTCGGAATTGGCGTGTGAACCGTACTACCGCCAACAGTTCTTTCCGGGTGGTGCAGTATTTGGTTTGTGGTGGGGGGGGGGGGGGGGTCAGTGCAAAACTCCCATATGCAATTACTTTTTCCTTTCCATCCTGGAGCTGCAACAGTTCAGCTCCGATGGCAAAGTTACTTGCATCGGTGTCGAGGATAAACAAGTCTTTGCGATTCGGTAGGTCTAATAACGCGGATGACGTCAAAGCCACTCTCAGTCGGTCAAAAGCTTCTTGCTGGACCGGGCCCCAGACGAAACTGTTTTTTCCACTTACGGCGTACAGGGGTTGGGCGATTTTGGCATTGTCCTTTATGAATGACCGATGATAATTTACTAGGCCACAAAAACTTTCAACATCTCTGGTACATTTTGGTAACGGCCATACTTTCACCACCTGAATCGATGGGCCACTCATTTGGACTCCACAGGGGCTCATTATCCTACCCAGGAATTCTATACTCTTTTGGAAAAATTCGCATTTGCTGGGCTTCAAATTCAGTTGGTACTTTCGGAAACGTAAGAACACTTTTCTTATGTTTTCCATGTGATCCGCTACTGTGGATCCCATAACCACTACGTCGTCTATGTAACCCGGGCAGATTTGCCACTTTAACCCCTGTAGTACCAGGTTCAGTACCTTGCACCAAGTGTACGGGCTTCCGGATAGGCCAAAAGGCATTTTAATGAATTCGAAAGCTCCATCTTTGGTCAGGAAGGCAGTCGGACCGACACCTGGTGATATGCTGCCATGCAGTCTGCTTTGCTGTACCACTGGTTGCCACTGAGTGCCTCCAAACAGTCATCTACTCTCGGCAATGGGTAAATCTCTTTTCTTGTAACTGCATTCACTTGGCGGTAATCAACGCACCAACGCAGCGTCGAATCACGTTTTTTCACCAACACCGGTGCTGCGGCCCATTCTGACGTCGAGGGTTGAATGACCTTAGCCTCCAACAGGCGTTTGAGTGTTTCTTCTTCTTTGTCGGCGAAGTGGACCGGCACCCGGCGCATGGGCTGTTTGAGGGGGCAGGCATCCCCCGTTTCGATCGGATGGGTTATTTCTGTAAAGTCCCCCAGGTCCAATTCGTCCCGGGCAAAACATCCTGAAACTGAAACAACAGCTGTTCCAGCTTCTCCGCTTCTGCCCTGTCGAGAAATAGGACTGAGCGTTGGAATAAATCGGTCAGGTGTTCAGGTAACTTCCTGTTTGGTTGTGAACAATGATCGACTGAAATCTTGCTGACGTCAGTGACAATTTCTGTTCCCGAGTCAATGCGTGGGTGTTCATCGAGTACGTTGTCTGGAGATTTTACGCACGCGACCGCAGGAATTTCAAGAGGGGTACTCGTAGTGGAAACTTCTGGGTCACTATCTTTCGGACCAACAACCACTGAATCCACCTCTACGCCCTCCCCTATTTGTTCACGTTTCCTGAGCGACAACACACTGTCGCTGGGGTTCAGGACACAGACGTGAGGGTCCTCATAACCCCGATGAATTGTTTTCAAGACCCCCAGTCCCTTTAAGGCAAATGGTTCCACAATAAACTCCGGTAGCTGGGGACTGATTTCACATTGCAGGATCACGGCTGTTTAGGGTGGAATGACCGTTTCTCTACAAACTGTTACTCGAGCGACTTTATTATTGTCGGAGGTCCTGGGCCTTATGGTAGGGACCAAGCATCCACCCAATGAGATGGCGCCGTTAGTGGCGTCAATACGGGCATCATGTTTGTGTAAAAAGTCCATGCCCAGCAACATCGTATCCTTGATGGGTGCCACATACACTTTTTCATGGCACTATAGGTCCCCAACTTTGATTTAAACTGGCCCGACTAGGCTGCCAGTCATCTGACTATCACGTGCTGCTGTATTGAACTTCAGGTGGGTTAAGGTGGGTGGCTTTTCCTCGAGTATGCTAAACAATCTGTCAGAAATGATTGTGACATCAGCTGCTGTGTCCACAACTGCTCGAGTCGGAAAGCCTGCCAATGTCAAGTGGACTTCGATAGCTGATGACGACTTGACCCTTTGAATGGTAAGCTCCCGGGGTTCCGTTAACTGGTTTGTTTCAGATGGCTTGGGAAGGTCCTTTCCTGATTTGGGGGCTGCGGTCAGACCTACGACTCCACCCCCTGTTCGTTTGAAGCTGTGTCAAACTTGAATCTCACGTCCTTGTTCGGTCGATTGTTGGGGTTGCGCGTGGGACAGTCCCTACTGTAGTGACCGAAACCCTGGCACGCATAACATTGGGGCGACCTGTTTTGGGGCGATGGCGACCTAGGTCTGTCACCACTTTTGGACTCATCATCCGCTGGAGTGTCTGGGGGCCTTCCCCCTCTACCTGTTAACTTTTCCACGGTGGAAGTCAGCTTGTCAACTTTAACATTGAGGCTTTCCATACTCGTCTCCAATGCCAAAGTGCGGGCTTTCACTGAATGATAATCTCCCGTCCTCCGGTCAGAGTTGGGGGATGGCGAGCCTTGGAATTGAGGTGTTTTCCGATCAGTTGTCCGCGCATAGTGATTTGTCTGGCCTTGATATCTTGGGCGGCCCCTTGCTGGCGATTTTACCATTCGCACCCTTGATGGGCTGCCCTCACAATGTGTTTCCGAGGATACGCAGCGCACCTCGCGGCGAGGTGACTTGGAGCCATGAATCGCTGCTGAATTATACTGATGCCAGCGAATCTTGTTGATAGCTTCCTGCATGGTTATAGGTGTTTTCATAACCGCTGCTTCTGCCGCTTTGGCATCACTGCAGCCCTGGCAAAATCTGAGAATTGCTTGTTGATTGGTGAACTCTGGCGTACACGTGCGAAAAGCTCTGGTGGACAGTGATAGCACTGTTTCTGCCCACTCTTCGAGAGATTGTTCTGGCTGTTGTCTGGCTTGTTGAAACCTTAACTGGGACGTTTCTGGCAGATTATGGAAGCTGAAACGATTTTCCAACTCACGCAGCAGTTGCGAGATGTCAGAATTTGGGTTCCTCTCATTTAGAAGCGTGAAGTATTCCCTGGCTTTAACGTTGAGGCACCAGCATAAAGCTTGCCTCTGCTCCTCCTGGTCCCACTGTTGGGAGGCAGAATAGCTCTTGAACTGGAGTTGGAAAGGCAGCCACGGGCCAGACCCGTCATAATAGACTCCTTTGGGCAGTCGAGGCGGATGCGGCTTGGCATAGGGACCGTTGCGATCCCATCTAGTGCGTTCCTCTCCTCGACTTTGCCTTCCTGGGGTTGGCTGCTGAATCTGCCCTGGACCTCCCATACCTAGTCCCTGGACCCCTGGTGGAGAGCCCAACATTTGCACTCCCATTTCGGTCTGGGTTGTGCCCGGGACCCCATTTGGCGGGTACCCGATTTGGTTCCGCCCCTCCCCGAAAGGTGTCGAGGCTGGGACTGTGTGGGGCCACTGGCTGGTGAGGGTGGCATTCTGGACTTCGCAATCCCCTGTGTATGGTTGGGACACTGCACCTGCCGGATGAGTTACCGGCAGTGTAGTCTGACCCTCCCCATATCCCACCTTGGGGAAATCCACGGAGTTTCTGTCCATTGCGTTTTTCGGACGTTCCGTTGGAGATGTGCGACTGTGAAAAGATGCTTTATTGCTCTGGAAAGGAGTTACTTTGAACCATGGGTTCGCCCCACAGCTAAGTAAGTTCGGTTCAAAGGGTGATGGGTTACCTCGGTTATCGAGGGTGTCCTGGGCCGGCTTCAACTGCTGAAGCACCTGGGTTGGTGGGGTTTCCTGTGCTGGTTCTGGGTGATGATTTGGCCTGGGCTGAAATGAGACGCGTATGTCTTGGGGCTGGGTCACACAGTGTGGCCTGCCCGTCTGGGTGTAGTCAGGGAGATTCTGGTGGCTCATTTCCAATTCCCAGTTGGATGTGTTTCTCAAATTATTATTGTTCTGCATTCTACCTATTGGATTTGGATAGGACTGCCGTCCGTCAGGCCTGTCGGACTGGTAATACTGGTCTGGGCCCATATTTCTATGGTCCCAACCAGAGTATTGGTCTGCTTCTCTGTTCCGACAATGCTGTGTCCGGGTTTGGTACGGGCCTCTGTGGTCCTCAAATCTGGGAGTAGGGCGGTCTCGGTACCCTGGGGTCCTATGGGAATATTCGGGTTGGACATGCCTGCCCGAATTTGACCAATGGGAGGCTTCCCAGCTGTCAGGTCGGTCGCGGTGATCTCGACCGGGTGTCCGGGGGTGATCTTCTGGGTAGTAGGTATTCTGTCCCTTTGCCTCCCACCTAACACTTGAAGCTCTATCCCCATTATTTGGACCTTCTGTCCAGCCGTTGGACATCGACCTGAAAGGTTGCAGGTGTGGACCCTCTGAGAACGATAAGGGCTGGTGTGCCTCATGTGGTGGTGTCCTATTCCCACACGGAGCCTGCTGATGCTGTGATTTGACAAATTGGGGCATTTCGTAGCGCTGGTTTCCCTCGCGATAGCTTCTTTCAGGCCCATTCTGTGTCGGGGGATGGACACCCCAATCCCTTTGTGACAATGATGAACTCTTCCACTAGCCTGGCCTTCTCGTTATGAACATGGTCCAGCCTCACACCGCTGTGGTGATTGACTAGCCATCTTGGAGGGCTGTTTCCCCTCATTGGTGATGTGGGGTGATGTGTCAGGGTATTATAAACAATAGGCTTTGGAACAGCTCCAGCCTCCTGACCCTTTTCCCTTCCTCCCTTCCACTGTGGAGGGGAGCCCTGATACAAGGGTTCCTGTGGGTGGTAGGTATGCGCACCCCCTGGGGCCTGTCCAGGTGACTCGTTGTCCCTACTTGAATCCAGAACTCGCATTAGGTCCTCTCCTACCAAGGGAGTGTGTGATCCTGACGATAGTCCCAGGGCCGCATGTCCAGTGTGGATTATTCAGGGTTGTAGGGTTTAGCCTGCACATCCGATTTCCTGATTTGCCATGGTTCCTTCATTGAAGGTATGAGTGGGCCACCCCCCCCCCCCCCCAACAGTGGAGGGTGGCGATGTCAGAACTTGTGGGGTTGTTGACAAAGAGGCAGTCCCTTGTCGTCCTCCTCCCCTGCAAATTTTGAATAATTGTCCTGTTGAATATGGTTGTTGATGACCACATCGGGGGATGGCCTCGAGAAATCCAGTGACTGCCACTGTTCCTGAGTCCCCCGGAAATGTGGGATAGTTTGTAAGTCTTCTCGGCTCAAAAACTGTAGTTCACGCCGTTTGTCAATGATATGTGCAGCAATGGTTGGTCCCACTTGCGGGACCAACTGTAGCTCCTCAAAGGAGGCAGTGTTAACATTGATTTTATGATATGAATGGGTGTACTGTATGGCAATATTCAAATTTTATTTGTTGGAAAAATATTTGTCACAATTCCGAAAATCCCAATAATAACAGAATAAAACAGTGTCAGTGTTTCCCTTTCTCCCCGTAACTTTGATTGTGAAACGGACTATAGAGGAACAACAACGAGTTGTGCCAAACAATGACAACACAGTTTCGGGGTCGTCTGGACTTTGCACGCGAAGACAGGTTCTTCAAGTGCACTGCGTCAATATCAGTGAATACGGGACAATTTGGATGTATCCCGCGAAATTTGTAACAACAAGTTTAAAACTCACCTGCCAACAACATATCTTATATGGCAAATGAAGGAACTGAACTGAATAAGGAAGTGTGACAAAAGGTTACCAAAAACAAATGTGTGCCGTCGAAAAGACAATCTGCCGCGTCGTCAGAGACGAGGCGACGGGAGGCCGAAAAAAAAGTTTGGAAACTTTTCAAAATTTTCAAAAGTTTCCACCTTATGACGTTCGCTCTACTTTGAGGCGACGCCAGTAAAGTAAAAGTGTTACTTTATATTGGTGAAATAACCCGATGAATATTTTACTCACCAAATTAGGTTGGATTATGGTTATTCCTGGAATGTGTTTCTTTGTCTTCATAAATCTATTTTGTCTGTCTTTTTCCCAGAATTCCACGTTCCTTTTCGCACTGCTCCGTAGGTGCCCGGGATGCCTGCTGCCCAGAGTTACCTCCCTTATACCAATTCCACAACATTTGAATCTGACGAAACCGGCAACGGACGGCATTGGCACTTCGAACTTTCAAACAATACCTAACTCGCCAACAACTACCTAACTTCCAAAGTCACTTCATTACTTGATTATTTATCATAGTTTCCAGCATTCTGCGACAATATATTTTACATAATGTCCTTTGAAAAGCCCGAAACAATTAAATATCCGTTACAATGATTCTGGATTTTTGCCAGTGGGAGAGCCACGCCGCCAGATGGCACCCCAAACTCTGTTGCATGGTATATAGAAAAATTATAAAATCATGGACACGTACCTATTACACCTATGTGCGCACACGCCACTGCGTGGGTGTGCACTATCAGTCTTTAGACCTTTTTGGAAACTTTCAGTATTGGAGGTTTTCCTTAAATCTGAGGTAGTGCTTTTCACAGTGAGGGAGCTGCAAACGTGAATGATCTTTTACCCACAGTAGGTTTTATTCGAGGCACGACATGAAGATTCTCTGAAGATGATCTAAGATACCGCACTTGTTTGTGTAAAATGATAATCTCTTTCAATGGGATGTCCAATCTAACTTTGTTAAAATTTCAGGAAATTTTCTTCAAAGTCCAAAAGTGGCTAAAAAGAAATAACCCCAGTAATTATAGACCAAAATGTTTGGAAAGAAACATAGAACATATGAAAACTGAAATTTGCCATGGAACTGTTGCCGTGTGGTTAATAGTACTGCCTGAAAATCTGCTGTGGCAGAAGTAAGAGACCAAAATTTTGACAATAAACTACTTTAAAATATCGGAATGGCTGTGTTTTGCAATTCTTCTAGTACAGATTCGGAAAAATTCTTTTTGTCATCCATGACAAGAATGAGCAGTAACTAATAATTCTGTTGAGGATGGTTTAATATTCTTGGCAAATTCACAAAAATGGTCCCATTGATAAACTAGGGAAAACATTCTACCCTAATTTATATGGAATCGGGTCGATTCGGCCTTGAGTCGATTCGGCCCCGAGTCGATTCGACCTTGGGTCGATTCGGCCTGAGTCGATTCGGCCCCGGGTCGATTGGGCCCCAAGGTAAGTTGAATGGGATTTTACTTTAGACCATGTTGGGACAAAAACAACAAACACTTGATCTTTTATCTGTAAATTATTCCATATCGTACACACAGGGACGTTCCGACAGGGGGGGGGGGGAGGGGGTGTCTCACCCCCCCCCCCCCCCAATAAAGAGCCTGATTTTCAAAAGTTGGAAATTTTGTGGGTCAAATCAAAAGTTGGAAAAAAATTAATAAAATTTTAAAATTTTCAAGTCGATTTTTGCTATTTGCCAAAACTATCATTTCATGTGCTGGCTGTTTTTGTTTTCCAAATTTAAGATTTAAAATCTCTTCAACAGTTTCCTATTTTTCCATATTTTTTGGTGTTACGTTGTTACTTGAACCTACAGTCTGTTTTAACAGGATCGTACCAGGCCTCCGGAAACTGGTGGCACACCTTGGTGTGAACATTTAAAATTCGCTAAATCTTGAAAGAGACTCAATAGCTTAATTTTCTCAACCCCCCCCCCCCCCCAAAAAAAAAAAAACAAACAAAAACTGGAGTGGGCACGCCCCCCCCCCCCCCCCCCCCCCACGGCCTCTATGGGCGCTACGGCACTGTGTTACAGTTTCCTAACTTAACCGCTGGCGGCGGCGGGTCTCCTGGGAGTTGAGACTCCCTTTCGGTAACAACTTTTCGCATTGAACTTTCAGTTATCATTTACTTATCAATAAATGTATAGTCACCAATGACTATTTAAATTGAAATACTGAAATAAATTTAAATAATGTCTCTAATATGTTTCGTGTGGCGTGTAGCAAATTGCCATAGGTGCTGGAAAATGGTGAGAATCACCAATTATTTTAGAAATATTTCCTGTCTAGACATTTTGTGAAAAAGCGGACTAAATGATCCAGCCACAATGCCGAGTTGCTCGTTATTGGAGCTAGAGTCTGTATCTCTAATCTGGAATGCTGTGGCTCAGTACCCAGGATCCGAAGACCGAAAAGTAACAACACTCGGCCTGAATTTGGTTACTTTTCGGGTCGTATCTCAAGTTATCTCAACCGACTCAGTTGCGCCCTTGGGCTTGGGTTGCAGTAGGTACTTTTCTTGCATTCGCAATGGCACGATAATGTGGCTGAGAAGATTAGCACTGGTGGAAAGCATGAGCAACGCGACTCTTTGGACCATCAATAAACGACGCCACTTTTTGTCAATAGTTGGAGATCTGGGTGTACTGTATGGTGGATTTGCAGGCAGACCGATATGCCTTCAATCAACGCTAACTCTGCTTGGGTTTGTAGATTATAGTCTGGCTTGCCTGGAATTACTTTGGATAATATTCGTTGAGTAAAAATGTATAAGCAAGAATATCGTCACCTGCATACTATAATTCGGTGGGACCCAAAGGAAACATTCAACATCATGGCACTCAGGCGACGATATGTTACCTAGTTACCAACTGACACTATTCTTCAAAAGGCCACAGTTCGAAAAGTATGGTTTACAATCGAACTGTTGATCCTAGCTTGTCTGCTTGTGCTACCGAATCCCAGCCACTACACGTAAAATATCCTTTCTTAAACTCTCATGTACCCACTAACTGCCGCGTTTTAGGCCCCTTGTGCTTTGCTTTTAAACAACCCCAAACCAAAAAACAAACAAACAAACAAAAATGGGAAAATACAGGACCTCACACCCCCCCAATCGAAACCTCTTCGGAACGTCCCTGTGTACACATATACAGAGACAAGTTGAAAAACAGTAATAAAAGCAACAAATAAATACAGAATGTAAAGAAGAAGTTGTATTAAAATCGAAACTATTTTTCATTGTACAGGGATTTCTATGTCATTAGGAAATTACGATGTTCTATATTTCAGGGTAACTTGACGGATTTCTAGGAAACTTCCATTAACAAACTTTCATTTTCTTACTATCCCGATCTGGTAATTTTGTATTAGTTTCAATTTTAATACATTTTCTCATAACCGAGTGGAAACAAGAAGATGTATTAAAATTGTTCTACAGATACGATTTGTTCTTCTGTGTTGCTTTCACTGTTGGGCTCCGATATCTGCTCAGAAGAATTGTCAGTGGTCCCTTGCTTTGCGCACAGGCAACATGTAGGCTAAATGGGAAGTCAATCCTTCGCCCTTTTGCGTCCATATGAAAATCATAGTTTATACCAGTTTCACATTTCCTATGCTGCCATTGCCCACAAATAACGCATGCTGCCGCGGTCGAACCTCTCTATTACATTTGGTGCAAGAATATATCGTTAAAGACTGAATGTTGCAACCGAATGAATGAAAGGTTTTAGCTCGCCGAAGGCGCGCAGGGACGATGTGGGATTTACAAATCCCTTGCGAGCCGGTTAACCTTGTTTTATTTCACTTGGATCACACAGGCCTAGCTTTCCTATTGTCTCAATTGGGGTCTGAGGGGGTATGCACGCGGTTAGAATTCCCGGCAGTTTACGTTGGAGTGATAGATTGTCAATACTCAATACCCCAACGCCATTAAGACTATTAGAGAGTGGGCTCTATTCGGTTCCAGCTCGGCGATGGTATTCCAATTCGTTTTTTTTTATTTCATTTTGTACCTTGGATGTATTCAGTTTTGTTTTCTTTGGACTTTTCATTCAGCGCATAAAAAGCAGGTTGGTTTTTATTATTATTATTTTCGACAAAGTGAGTCGATTCGGCCTAAAAAGTGAGTTGATACGGCCTAAACAAAGGCCGAATCGACTCAAGGCCGTATTGACCCTGAACCATTTATATATCTGATCGAATATCGGTCGATTTGCACCATTGCCTATTTGCACCGGTCAATTTGCACGATCTCAAAAGTCGATTTGCACCATCGAAAAAGTCGATTTGCACCATCGAAAAAGTCGATATGCACCACAAAAAGTCGATTTGTACCACCTATAAGTCGATATGCACCATTAAAAATGGATAATAGTTTTAGTATTTTTCTTTTGTTCTACTTTCGCTCAATTAATAATGCCAACACTCGCCACTATTTCTCAGAAATTCACCCGACATGAGCTTCTTAGAAATTGCGGCAAGTGCTTGCATTATTAATTGAGGGGAAATGGAACAAAAAAGTCTTGACTAGGTTAATTGAGAAACCTCCACGTAACTGTGTGCTAATGAGGTAAATTGTGAGAAAAATATCTTGTTTTTAGGTAACTAAAAAAATGTGTTTTCAGTAGTTTTAGTATTTTTATTTTGTTCCATTTTCGCTCAATTAATAATGCCAACACTCGCCACTATTTCACAGAAATTCACCCGACATGAGCTTCTTAG
Organism: Pictodentalium vernedei; assembly: GCA_031216915.1. NCBI lineage: Eukaryota > Metazoa > Mollusca > Scaphopoda > Dentaliida > Dentaliidae > Pictodentalium > Pictodentalium vernedei. Next base: position 175,496,597 of record CM062296.1, read on the forward strand.
AAATTGCGGCAAGTGCTTGCATTATTAATTGAGGGGAAATGGAATAAAACAGTCTTGACTAGGTTAATTGAGAAACCTCCATGTAACTGTGTGCTAATGAGGTAAATTGTGAGAAAAATATCTTGTTTTTAGGCAGCTAAAAAAATGTGTTTTCAGTAGTTTTAGTATTTTTATTTTGTTCCACTTTCGCTCAATTAATAATGCCAACACTCGCCACTATTTCACAGAAATTCACCCGACATGAGCTTCTTAAAAATTGCGGCAAGTGCTTGCATTATTAATTGAGGGGAAATGGAACAAAAAAGTCTTGACTAGGCTAATTGAGAAACCTCTGTAACTGCGCACTAAAATGTAAGCATTTTTTTTGTTCCACTTTCGCTCAATTAGGCGATTTTGACTTGTGATGTGACTCAGAGTGTCTTTTAAAAAAAATCTTTTTGCTGGTTAGTTTGTAACGTTTGTTGAAATTTTTATTCTGTTCGTTTTACTACTTTTGTAACTGTAACTGTGCTACCAAGTGCTTTAATAAAATATAAGAGTTGAATGAAAAAGAATGGTGTTTCTTATCTTTATCCCCTTAGTCTTATCTTCAATAATGAATTTTGCCCAAATAGTCCAAACTTGGACCCAAAGTCTGTAATATAATTTTTTGGTGTGGTACATCCCACAGGACGTACCGCACCAAAAGTTATTTTACAGACTTTGGGTCCAAGTTTGGACTACCATCTCAGCAGATTGATAATGTGTCTAATGGCTTGGGACACACAGGCGTAACAGTTTATTACAGCTGATTCCTGAAAAATTAAATTTGGTAATGATTTTTGTAAATATAGAATACAAATATCGTTATCAAATGTCATTTTTCATGCCGAGTACCCGTGTTTATGAATGGTGCAAATCGACTCTACTATGGTGCAAATCGACCTAACCAATGGTGCAAATTGACCGAACCAATGGTGCAAATCGACTTTTCCGATGGGGCAAATCGACTTTTCCGATGGTGCAAATCGACTTTTCCGATGGTGCAAATCGACTTTTTCGATGGTGCAAATCGACCGTGGTGCAAATCGACCGTTCCCCATCTGATCTCACGTGGGTCATTTCTGGTGTTTAGTTATAACAACTGCTATTTAAATACACAAATAAAGTGAACTACAGCAAAAAAGACTGGAAGAACTATCAATATTAACAGTCCCACATTAAAAAAGAAATTGCATCCACCAACTGATTTGGTTTAGAGTGTGTGGTGATTGTTCATTCTATGCGTTACTTTGCATACGTTGTTTTGAGTTCCTGTTGTTCTTTTCTGGGAAGGTGGGCTGTTATTAGAACCTTAAAGGGTCGTCCAACCTAACTTTGGGCAATTTGTTGACATTTTTCCCAATGCCTCAGAAACAGATAAGAGAAGTAAAGAAAGGCAAACTATATATCAAAATAATGAGTAAAGTGCATAGAAAAGGTACATATAATTTTTTTCAGGAAAAAAAGTGAATTTTATGATTTTGAAGAAGATTAGTTTGCCAATGGCGTAAGTAACGAACCGGTAAAACCACAAAATAATCGGTAATTCGAAAGCCTTGTCCTCAGTATAATGATAACATACGAAACAGACTCGGAGAAAACATTTTTTGACACACACTCTGGTGGGTGTTGATGTTTGAATGTAATAACACCAACACAAATTTTGGATGTTCCGGATGTGGCCATGTTTCAATGATGTTTATTCCGGTCATGTGATTACGATGTGGTTCTTGTAGAAATACTCAATTTGGGCAATCGTAAGAATGCAAGGACGTGATCGCGCCCTTTATTTGTTCGAGACAGTGTATGAGTGGATTTGCAAACAGGTGACAGCAAATACATAAGCGTTTAATGTCATAACTCCAAAATATGGTTCGAAATTCCCTCTCGCGTTTACAGGCTGTCTGAACTTTTTCGTTGACAAAAAATCTGAATTATTGCGCACTAGAAAGACAACATGAACCACTTGTAAAAAAATAACCGAGTGTATAAGACAATATTCATAACAAAGTAAGCAGAATACTTCAGAAGTCACTTTTTCACGAAGTACATTCCAAGTGACCTGGAACTATATTGAGCGATGTTGTGAAGTTATTTACTTCCTAGTAACCGTGGAATTTGTCGCGGCTCTGCTTGAAGTCTGCAAAGGACCGATTCAAGATGGGTTGAAAATGATGCATTCGCGCTTTTAAATAAGGTGCGTTTGGACGATACTGAGAATTTAGTTTTTTCTTGCAACCAACCATACTAACACAAGCGTCGGCGTCGATCAGTGTCTTTTGTCAACGTTTTACACTGACAAATGTGACAAATCTCCTTCACCGGAAACTATCTCCCAATTTGCATATCACAATAAACACAACCGCTGTCAGCGTGACCGTGTGCTCAAAACCGAAACGAATTATCAAATCCACAGTCAAAATTAGCTTCAATTGGCTTTTAAACAAATGAAATACACGAAATATTCGCAATTTCTTCATTATCCATGCCGAGTTACTTTTCAACCAGACAACATGCGTTCAGTTTCGTTTGTCGGCATCAAACTGATATTGTTTGTGGTAATTAATAGTACGAGAAGGCGAAAGAAGCCAAATATTTCCCATTATGCATAAATTAATTAAAATTGATAATTCCTTTTATTTTACTGAAATTATGAATTGATAAGGTGGGTGTGTTGCGATTATTATGCCCCAGACCTGTAAGTTGTAAAATCAAAGGTGCATCTAGGGCCGTGCAGTGGTGACTCTGTCCTCTTAGTCTTACCCATTCTTCATTACATGTACCAACATTCTCCCTTGCATCTCAACCACTGCTACTCCAATTTGAAGGATATTTGGTGTTGTGATCGAGCATCATCGGAAAACATTGCCTGTGTAGATGCTGTAGCATGTGTTTCTTCCCACATTTTTTCAAAGTTGTGGTACTTTTTCACTCTTTTGCGTTAGAAAATGTTGTTTATAACTAGTTGATTTGATACAGTTTGTTGGAAGTGCCTGCTGATACCCTCAAATGTATTGCTACAAAATATTTCTGGTGAAGATTTCGTTCCTATCACTTATCAAGCAATAACCTAATGAATATTCTGTATAAAGCCACCAATCTGATGTTTGACACTTTTATCGGAGCTGTTAGGAAGGCTTATGGAACTCAAAATGTTGATTATGGCAGGACTTTTCTATTCACCCATTAATCGATAAATTAAGTGTTATAGTGGGAAGTAAGAAGCATGAAAGGTCCAGAACTTAAAGTCTAAAAAGAATGTTTTGCAATGTAACATGATTTTTTGCAGATACACTTATTTGGAGGGTTACCTGTCTGATAGTGTTTGGAACATGTGTGGCCAGGATCTTCAAAAACAATAAAGAGTTAAACTTTGAGAATAAAAAGCATATGCCTTGAGTGCCGGAGGTAGAGTCATACAAGGAAGAGAGCCCCCCCCCCCCCCCCCCCCCCAGGAATTCTTTTGTGTCAAATGGAGCTCAATTGTCACCTTTTGGGGATTGCTTTGTGTACTGCGTTCTTGAAAAAAATATGTGAGACCCTCTGGATGTGCCCTTCTGATCTCAATATGCCAATAAGCTCCTTGGGGAAAGTACATGCAATAATGATTATGTAAGGTTGATTTGATGTTTTTTGAATAACAATGTACTTTTAAGTACATTAGGTGGTTTATTGCAGTGACAGGTTACAGTTACCCTTATTCCTTCTCCAGCAGATATCATGAGTGTATTGGTGCCCAAGAGTAAACAAAGCTACTATACTTATTGATAGACCAGACAAATTTAACAATTTAATCACTATCAAATTGATGCATGGGATAAAAGGGATTACAGTGCAAGGGGTTTGTAAATATATTTATTCAACTACAATGTATGACTTTGCAGTGCATTCTACGTAGGAGAATATCATAGTTTCTTTCCAAACCACCACAGTAACACATACATCTTTATATTGGGAGACACTCTTTTGTCCTTCCACACTTCTTCTGGTGGACTCCTTCAAGTTGACCTTTGTTGAACTCCACAAATCAAAACATAAACAAAAGAAAATGTCTGCCTTCAATCAGTGAGCACTCCACTTGTATCATTTGGTCTCAATCTTTATTACTTTCATGAATTAGGAAAAGATTTCTTCGAGTATGTACTTCAATGTTTCTAGAATACAGCGGTTATTTTATTTTCAGGTACCGTATTTTATTGTAAAAATTTTGTTCTCTTACTTATGCCATAGCAGACTTTCAGGTGGTGCTATTTAAATACAAATGGCAGCAGTTCCATGGCAAATTTCAGTTTCCACATGTTCTACGTTTCATTCCAAGCATTTTAGTATATAGTTTATTGGGGTTATTCATTTTGGGCCTTTTTTTAGACTTGAAAGAAAATTGCATGAAATTTGACCAAAGTTAGGTTGGACGTCCCCTTAATAGGCAGCCAATGAAAGGTATGAACAAAGCCATGATTATTTCGGGTAATGATTTCATTTATCTGCAAGTTCATAAACGTTCTGGCCTCAATTCGGTAATCTGACGGTTCGAACCACCAGGAAATATTGTTTTGTTGTGGATACAGTGTTTGATCTGTACTTCGTTAGCACCTATTTTATATTAAAGGGTTTAATGATAAGATCGGTGCACATCGATTTGACACTGAATATAATTGCGTGGCAAAGAAGGTTACCCTAACGATTTTCCCAAATTTCACTGAAGATGGACAGCTAAAAGCGTTGTTGTTCTCACATTTTGAAATCATTTGGGTTGCAGACAAACATGGAAATGGAGACTGATTAAATAGGGGAGGGCATTCAACCACCGAGTAGCCCAGAGCAGCCTGGAAGCTTGTGAAAGTGAGCACATATGAACTTGATTGACGTCTCCCTGTACTTGACCTGGGAGTGGAAGCTTATAATGAGTGTGCTCAGTACAGGATTGGCCTAGCGTCATTGGGCGCTTAGCCAGGTGCATACAAGTGTTCAACACGAATGACCGAGAACACGTCTGCAATGTCTGTCAGCTCTTGTTGTTTTAATAATTGTGCGTAACAGAATATCATTTAATCTGATTATTGACTGTTAGGTGTAGACACGGTTATGTGCAATTTCCAGGGGTTGTACCAATTGTGTAGTATTTCTACTTATGACCCCTTATTGGATTGAGGTGGCAAGGTTAATGAACATACCGCTTGCCCTCTATCGGGACTTATTTTCTGCGTTAGCAGATGCCCGTAGAAGTTCATGTGCCTGTGGAGGATGTTACTAATATTCACAGGTGAAGCTTGTTATGGCTCCTTCTTATATGATTCATGCCGTTTAAGGCAGTTTGGATGGGAAGTTTTTCCCGGCTCATGACCCTTTGAGGGTCCATTAGTGTTTGTTTGTGTAAAGTTACTCTTTTTGAAAGTTTGGGGGCCCTGAAAAGGGCCGTTGATGCTGCCTGATTCCTAAACGTCAGACGTTGATGCCTGGATTGGAGCCTGTTTCAGTAAGGATTGGGCAACAATTATCGAAATCTTGGTTGCCATGGCTGCTATTCTTTCGTCTTCAGTCAAGCTGGTGGTTGGTTGTGCGGCCCATTCGTCAAGATGTTGGATAATGCAGTCCGACATCTGCTGGGTGTGTTCCGCTGCTTTTTCAGCTAATTTGGAAGCCAAGTCTTCTTCACCCGGAAACCCTTTCACCATTGGAGGCCTCACAGAGTAGGTCCATTCATTGGACTGGACCGTAGCTTTCCAAGAGTCAGCAAATTCAGTGCGTTGCTTTTTCAGTGCCTCGTGCTTGCCAATGGAGGTATCTAAGGTTGGCATACGAATCCTGGGTTGGTATGGTTGCCTGCGACGACTTTGTCGGTCACGTTCCCGGTTTAAGTTGGATGTCCTGTAAGGGCGCATTATGGTGGTAGTTTGCTTGTTTTACTCCTCAGAGTGAAAGAAAAGCAGATAATGTGTGGGTATTGTCACGGCCATATAAATATGTTTTTTGGAATGGGTTGGATTCCAGGGGGCCGTTACCCATAGGCTAACATTGGTGTAATCAACCAATCAGAAAGTTTCGTGCAAAGTGACGTTTATCACACCCAAGCTTCTTGGGCGGGGTGGCATCAGGTGTCACCGTCTATGATTCTAAGTGAATCCGGCTCGTCTGTTATAGCCGTGTAAACATGTTTGTATAACACTCTTCGGTGTTCGCTTAATCCACTGAAGCCTTTTCACAGTCAGTGTGTCTGAATTACGGGGATTAGCTTATTGTTTTTGTTGTTTGTGATCAGGCATTGCTATGCGCTATTTCCACTTGCAGTTAATTGTTTTGTAATATGCAATTTGGGAAGTTTAGCTCTTACCAGAAGGTCTCTGAGGTTTCTCCCGCGTTTGAAGGCAAGGATTGGAGGATCAGGAAACAGTTTTTTGAGATCCTGTGAACCTCTCATTAAAGGCCAAAATTTTAAAAGTGCCTTTTTGATATGTGAGATGTAAGGATTGTATACCGTTGTGAAGACTAACGGTGGTTGAGTGTTTTTTGTCCTTATTTTAGCATTGGCTATTTGGAGACGTTCGGTTCTCTCAATATAGTTAATTGAATTGGCAATGGGTGTTAACTCCTCGGGCGAGTAGCCCCGTTTCCGTAGTTTGCTTAAGAACATTTCTTTGTAATATTCATAATTAGTTCTATCCGAGTTATTTCTGATAAATCTAATCAGCTCGCCTTTGACAAATCCTCTAAATGTTGCTTTAGGATGAGCCGAGGACCGGTGGAGATATTGAAAAGTTTCGGTCGGCTTGATGTGGATTTTGATATCCAGTATGCCCGTGTCGTGAAACCGGGTCCCTTTGTATAGTTCCGTATCTAGAAAAGTGACCGTCTGGTCGGATACTTCATACACAAATCTGAATGTGGGATGGGAGCTGTTAGCCCTCGCCATAAATTCATGTAGCTCGCTTTCCGAGCCCGTCCAAATAATGAACGTGTCGTCCCTATATCTAAACCACTTATGTATGTTTTTATTGTCCATTGCGAACAATGCTTTTTCAAATTCATGAGCGGTTATGTCTGCCATTTCAGGACTGGATTTGTTTCCCATTGCAGCGCCAAGCGTTTGGATGTAGATTTGATCATTGAAGCTGAAGCTGTTGTTCTCCAAGATGATTTTAAGGAAAGTTACGAGTGAGACATTGGAAGGCCTGGGTATTGCATAATGGAGGCCTTTGTGTTTTTTCAAAGCCTTCTTTACTGCTGTTATGGCTTCCTCGTGTGATACATTTGTGTACATGTTTGGAATGTCAGCAGAAACGAGTAGTGCCTCATGTGGAATTGGTACATTTTCTATTTTTTGGATGAAATCAGTTGTGTCACGTATGTAAGTCGGTTGCCTTTTTACAATGGGGACTAAAAAGAAGTCCAAGAGGCCCGATATTGGTGCAGTCGGGCTGCGGCATCCCGATATTATAGGACGGCCTGTGGTTGGTGGCTGTTTGTGTATTTTTGGAAGTAAATACAGCGTTGGAAGGTCCACCCTATCAGTCTTAGGCATGAGTGAGGTGAGCATTTTGTCATCAATCTCACTAATATTGTGCATTTTATGTAGAATGTTTTTAACTTTCTCAAGCGTTTGCACGGGGGGGGGGGGGGGGGGGGGTTGTAATCAATCGGTTGGTAGTGCGCCGCTGATGTAAGCTGGCGTAGCCCCTCCTTAATATAGGCTTCTCTTGTCACCAGGACTGTGCTCTTGCCTTTGTCGGCTGCTTTGATGACAATAGTGTTATTTTTTGTAAGGGCGTTTAGGGCCCTTCTTTCAGCCAGGCGCATATTGTCTCTGCATTTCTCGAGTTTCTTATCATTACATACCAGACGGTCAAGTTCAATTCGTGTTTTGGATAGATATGTTTCCGCTAACACGCTATTGCATGACGACGGTGTCGTGTGCAGTTTGTCGTGGAAGGGGTTAATAAATTTGTTCGCACCTATTTTATATTAAAGGGTTTAATCATAATACAGCGGTTCTTCGAGTATGTACTTCAATGTTTCTAGAATACAGTGTCTTTTGTCAACGTTTTACACTGACAAATGTGACAAATCTCCTTCATCGGAAACTATCTCCCAATTTGCATATCACAATAAACACAACCGCTGTCAGCGTGACCGTGTGCTCAAAACCGAAACGAATTATCAAATCCACGGTCAAAATTAGCTTCAATTGGCTTTTAAACAAATGAAATACACGAAATATTCGCAATTTCTTCATTATCCATGCCGAGTTACTTTTCAACCAGACCACATGCGTTCATTTTCGTTTGTCGGCATCAAACTAATATTGTTTGTGGTAATTAATAGTACGAGAAGGCGAAAGAAGCCAAATATTTCCCATTATCCATAAATTAATTAAAATTGATAATTCCTTTTATTTTACTGAAATTATGAATTGATAAGGTGGGTGTGTTGCGATTATTATGCCCCAGACCTGTAAGTTGTAAAATCAAAGGTGCATCTAAGGCCGTGCAGTGGTGACTCTGTCCTCTTAATCTTACCCATTCTTCATTACATGTACCAACATTCTCCCTTGCATCTCAACCACTGCTACTCCAATTTGAAGGATATTTGGTGTTGTGATCGAGCATCATGGGAAAACAGTGCCTGTGTAGATGCTGTAGCATGTGTTTCTTCCCACATTTTTTCAAAGTTGTGGTACTTTTTCACTCTTTTGCGTTAGAAAATTTTGTTTATAACTAGTTGATTTGATACAGTTTGTTGGAAGTGCCTGCTGATACCCTCAAATGTATTGCTACAAAATATTTCTGGTGAAGATTTCGTTCCTATCACTTGTCAAGCAATAACCTAATGAATATTCTGTATAAAGCCACCAATCTGATGTTTGACACTTTTATCGGAGCTGTTATGAAGGCTTATGGAACTCAAAATGTTAATTATGGCAGGACTTTTCTATTCACCAATTAATCGATAAATTAAGTGTTATAGTGGGAAGTAAGAAGCATGAAAGGTCCAGAACTTAAAGTCTAAAAAAAATGTTTTGCAATGTAACATGATTTTTGCAGATACACTTATTTGGAGGGTTACCTGTTTGATAGTGTTTGGAACATGTGTGGCCAGGATCTTCAAAAACAATAAAGAGTTAAACTTTGAGAAAAAAAAGCATATGCCTTGAGTGCCGGAGGTAGAGTCATACAAGGAAGAGAGCCCCCCCCCCCCCCCCGGAATTCTTTTGTGTCAAATGGAGCTCAATTGTCACCTTTTGGGGATTGCTTTGTGTACTGCGTTCTTGAAAAAAATATGTGAGACCCTCTGGATGTGCCCTTCTGATCTCAATATGCCAATAAGCTCCTTGGGGAAAGTACATGCAATAATGATTATGTAAGGTTGATTTGATGTGTTTTGAATAACAATGTACTTTTAAGTACATTAGGTGGTTTATTGCAGTGACAGGTTACAGTTACCCTTATTTCTTCTCCAGCAGATATCATGAGTGTATTGGTGTCCAAGAGTAAACAAAGCTATTATACTTATTGATAAATCAGACAAATTTAACAATTTAATCACTATCAAATTGCTGCATGGGGTAAAAGGGGTTACAGTGCAAGGGGTTTGTAAATATATTTATTCAACTACAAAGTATGACTTTGCAGTGCATTCTACATAGGAGAATATCATAGTTTCTTTCCAAACCACCACAGTAACACATACATCTTTATATTGGGAGACACTCTTTTGTCCTTCCACACTTCTTCTGGTGGACTCCTTCAAGTTGACCTTTGTTGAACTCCACAAATCAAAACATAAACAAAAGAAAATGTCTGCCTTCAATCAGTGAGCACTCCACTTGTATCATTTGATCTCAATCTTTATTACTTTCATGAATTAGGAAAAGATTTCTTCGAGTATGTACTTCAATGTTTCTAGAATACAGCGGTTATTTTATTTTCAGGTACCGTATTTTATTGTAAAAATTTTGTTCTCTTACTTATGCCATAGCAGACTTTCAGGTGGTGCTATTTAAATACAAATGGCAGCAGTTCCATGGCAAATTTCAGTTTCCACATGTTCTACGTTTCATTCCAAGCATTTTGGTATATAGTTTATTGGGGTTATTCATTTTGGGCCTTTTTTTAGACTTGAAAGAAAATTGCATGAAATTTGACCAAAGTTAGGTTGGACGTCCCCTTAATAGGCAGCCAATGAAAGGTATGAACAAAGCCATGATTATTTCGGGTAATGATTTCATTTATCTGCAAGTTCATAAACGTTCTGGCCTCAATTCGGTAATCTGACGGTTCGAACCACCAGGAAATATTGTTTTGTTGTGGATACAGTGTTTGATCTGTACTTCGTTAGCACCTATTTTATATTAATGGGTTTAATGATAAGATCGGTGCACATCGATTTGACACTTAATATAATTGCGTGGCAAAGAAGGTTACCCTAACGATTTTCCCAAATTTCACTGAAGATGGACAGCTAAAAGCGTTGTTGTTCTCACATTTTGAAATCATTTGGGTTGCAGACAAACATGGAAATGGAGACTGATTAAATAGGGGAGGGCATTCAACCACCGAGTAGCCCAGAACAGCCTGGAAGCTTGAGAAAGTGAGCACATATGAACTTGATTGAAGTCTCCCTGTACTTGACCTGGGGGTGGAAGCTTATAATGAGTGTGCTCAGTACAAGATTGGCCTAGCGTCATTGGGCGCTTAGCCAGGTGCATACAAGTGTTCAACACGAATGACCGAGAACACGTCTGCAATGTCTGTTAGCTCTTGTTGTTTTAATAATTGTGCGTAACAGAATATCATTTAATCTGATTTAATGATAAGATCGGTGCACATCGATTTGACACTGAATATAATTGCGTGGCAAAGAAGGTTACCCTAACGATTTTCCCAAATTTCACTGAAGATGGACAGCTAAAAGCGTTGTTGTTCTCACATTTTGAAATCATTTGGGTTGCAGACAAACATGGAAATGGAGACAGGAAGTTGAGAAAAATATAGTTCGACTGTCAGTCAAACGATATTTTTTTAAAAGCTCAAGTATGACGATTGCAAATAATGTTTGTGTAGATACATTTTTGTTTTCAAACCTATTTATCGAGTTTGATATTTTACCTATCGACAACAACCAACTTATAATAATATGAAAGTTAGGCAAACCTAAAAGCGAGCGAAAGTGATGCATTAGTCCTAAAGTGCTGTAGGCCTACATTTACTGTAAAAGAATAGGGGACCAACCAAATTTCGAGATAACTACTTTTATCTGCGTTTTGATTGGAAGATATTTTCCAGTGCTCTGATTGAAAGATAATTTTATCATTGCTTTGATTGGAAGTCGTTGTCGTTGTTTTCCGGAATTTATCCGAGGAGTTACGGAAATTACTGCGTTCATTTTTATTTTTTCACAAATATCGTGTAGCATTTATTGTTACTATTACCAACTGTTAGTAGCCACAACAAGAAAATACAGCAGTGCTGTGCAAAAAAGGACGATGATAATATGCCAATGCAGTTTTACTGAAAAGGCCATCTTTAAAATAATAAGACTGAGTATCACAAATGTAGTTTCATGATTCGGACCAGATTTTTATATAGGACGTTTCGGCTCCAGATCTATGGACGATTCTGACCATATTTCTGGCCGATTCGGACCAGACTATTAGACGATTCGGTCCATGTTTGTGGACGAGTTGGACAAGGTTTCTGGGCGATTTGCCCAACAGACACACAAACTACACAAGCCAGCACAGACATACACACTTTACAAGACAGCACAGACTTGTCGTTTGAAGTAAATAGGCCTAGAGCTTTATGTGCCAATTTCAATAAGCCATTTTCATTAATTTCACTGAAAAAAATACCGACGTACCGGTATTGTTTGTAGTTATCACAACAGATAATTTTGAGAGTAATTATGAAACAGCTAATCCTGTGCTTCAGGGTTTTTGCAATGCATTTTGGGTCCGCATACCTAATTTGGTCAAAATCGGCCCAGTAGTTAGCCCGTTGCTAAGGGGAGCTCTGGTTGCTAATGACGTCACGTGGCGTCAACATTGATCTATCTGTTTTCATTTGCAATGCATTTTGGGTCCGTATACCGAATTTGGTCAAAATCGGCCCATTAGTTTACCCGTTGCTAAGGGGGCACTCTGGTTGCTAGGGAAGTCACGAGACATAAACTTTGATCTGTCTGTTTTCATTTGCAATGCATTTTGGGTCCGTATACCGAATTTGGTCAAAATCGACCCAGTAGTTAGCCCGTTGCTAAGGGGGCGCTCTGGTTGCTAGGCAAGTCACGTGACGTCATCACTAATTGTTCTGTCTGTTTTCATTTTCAATGCATTCTCGATCCGTATACCGAATTTGGTCCAAATCGGCCCAGTAGTTAGCCCGTTGCTAAGGGCGCGCTCTGATTGCTAGGGAAGTCAAGAGACGTCAACATTGATATGTCTGTTTTTATTTGCAATGCATTTTGGGTCCGTATATCGAATTTGGTCAAAATCGGACCAGTAGTTAGCCTGTTGCTAAGGGGGCGCTCTGGTTGCTAGGGAAGTCACGCGACGACACCATTGACCTGTCTGTTTCGTTTGCAATGCATTTTTGGTCCGTATACAGAATTTGGTCAAAATCGGCCCAGTAGTTAGCCGTTGCTAAGGGGGCACTCTGGGTGCTAGTGAAGTCACGTGACGTCATCATTGATCTATCTGTTTTCATTTGCAATGCATTCTGGGTCCGTATACCGAATTTGGTCCAAATCGGTCCAGTAGTTAGCCCGTTGCTAAGGGGGCGCTCTGGTTGCTAGGGAAGTCACGAGACGTCAACATTGATATGTCTGTTTTTATTTGCAATGCATTTTGGGTCCGTATACCGAATTTGATCAAAATCGGATCAGTAGTTAGCCTGTTGCTAAGGGGGCGCTCTGGTTGCTAGGGAAGTCACGCGACGACACCATTGACCTGTCTGTTTCGTTTGCAATGCATTTTGGGTCCGTATACCGAATTTGGTCAAAATCGGCCCAGTAGCTAGCCCGTTGCTAAGGGGGCGCTCTGATTGCTAGGCTAGTCACGTGACGTCATCATTGATCTATCTGTTTTCATTTGCTATGCATTCTGGATCCGTATACCGAATTTGGTCAAAATCGGCCCAGTAGTTAGCCCGTTGCTAAGGGGGCGCTCTGGTTGCTAGGGAAGTCACGGGACGACACCATTGACCTGTGTGTTTCGTTTGCAATGCATTTTGGGTCCGTATACCGAATTTGGTCAAAATCGGCCCAGCAGTTAGCCCGTTGCTAAGGGGGCACTCTGGGTCCAGGGAAGTCACGTGACGTCATCATTGTACCACTTCTGTTTTCATTTGCAATGCATTCTGGGCCCGTATACCGAATTTGGTCCAAATCGGCCCAGTATTTAGCCCGTTGCTAAGGGCACCCTCTGTTTGCTAGGGAAGTCACGAGACGTCAACATTGATATGTCTGTTTTTATTTGCAATGCATTTTGGGTCCGTATACCGAATTTGGTCAAAATCGAACCTGTAGCTAGCCCGTTGCTAAGGGCGCAATCTGGTTGTTAGGGAAGTCACGGGACGACACCATTGACCTGTCTGTTTTCGTTTGCAGTGCATGTTGGGTCCATGTATCAAAATTGGTCAAAATTGACCCAGTAGTTTGCCCGTTGCTAGAGGTGTGCTTTACTTGCTATGGACGTTACTTGACATAATCAGTGATCTATTAGCCCCCATCTCCCCCCTCCCCCCCCCCCCCCCCCCCAATATATTAAGGATCCCTTCACCCAATGAGGGTGAAAGAAATGGTGGACAGTCATCACTTGTTCTATCTTCCGAGTATCCTTGAAAAAATGTAACCTCATTTGTCCCTGGTTCCTTTGGGAGAAATTCCTAAAAGTTTAATCAGCCAGAGTCATTCTCGCGAAGTCTCATCTCGTTAACTACTTCCTACGAAAATAAATCATTTCTTCAATTACGAATGTCAATTTCCGCCATGCGCAAACATGTCAGCGTCCTTGTGTACCACTTCCGTTGAAAAATTTTGAAGTTGATGCCGTTGATTGAGATTGGCTTTGAGTGCATACAAACGGTACAAACGTGTTGCCTAATAGCTCGCTTTCGCTCGCTATTACAAAACAGAGGCGCAGTGATTGAAAAGTGTCCTGCAGTTTCGACGTAATCTCGCATTAATGGGATTGTCAATGTAACACCACCACCACCCCCATCCCCCACCCCGTGAATGTATTGAAATTTTTCAGTTCCATCACCTTGCAAATTTGAGAAGAGCGTGGCCGTTTCTGCAGTTCTCAGATCTTTGAAAGCAATATTTTACCAAAGTTCACGATTTGTCTTTTATGGTTGCAAGACCGATTTCACCACATGGTTTTGAAATGGAAACTTATTTATTTTTCGTGCATTTTTCGATGGGGTGTTTGTAACACAATGGAGACGAAATGGTAAAATGCGCTTTCTCCGAGTCTGGAGTTCGAAGTGATTTATTTGAAACGTTGTCATTGAAATTACCGATCTATTCCGCGATTTTTGCAATTCGTTACTGATAATAATAATAACTCTTTGGCCAGCCGCTGATTTGTCGCGGTCCTCATAAGAGAAGGCCATCATTCCCCCTGCACCCCACCCCCTCTTCCCCTCCTCTCCTCCCAGCATTCAGATATAAACTGCTTAATAGTGTCCCTCACTTCCTCTTTTTCAATTTCTTCAATAAGCATTCCTACCCTCTCCCTCGTGTCCCCCTTCAGCCATCTATCCTTTGTTTCTTCACCCCACTTCTGCATTATTCTTCCAGTAAATTTTATTCTATGAGGTATATACTGTGGGCATTCCAAGAGAAAATGTTCCAGGGTCTCCACTACTCCAGAGTGGCACATTTGGCATCCCTTTTCCCCATCTCTCCCAATTTTTCCCCGAAGCTCCAGTGATCTTGATCTCAGTTTGAACAGCAGTGACCCTCCAAAGGTGCCATCTAGGTACTTCTCAAAAGCTGGCTTTTCTTTATATTGTAACCCCTGCAGTGATCTTTTCACGCTAACCCCTGCTCGCCAGTTTCGATTGCAATCTTCCATGACTCTCTCTTTGACAAACCTTTTGCCTTCTTTCATTCCTACTTCTATGTTTGTGACCTCTATAGAGTAATTGTCCATTAGTTCCCTCACATGTTTTGACCACCCCGTTTCTATATTAGAATTCCAAATGGTATCGAGCATCAATTTGCACCACCGGTTGTCAGGCAGGTTTCTCAAGTAGTTAAAGTAACACAGTTTTCCCAAATCTACCCTGTCCTTGATTTTCATCCACCCAAGCTCCCCCCCTTACTGCTTCCAAAGCTGCAGCATTACTCGACCCTGTTATCCATCTGCCGGCATCATTTTGAGTATTTTCCAACTTCTTAGTAACGGTTTGGTTTAATGGAATCACGTCCGTGCCATACGTTATACTTGGTAAACCCACCCTCTCCCACAGTGTTTTCCCCACAAAGACCTTGTTGAAACTATTTTTCCCTAAAAGTTTTAGTTGGTTCAGAATTCTTTTCCCCTTCAGAATCAGTTTGGCTGAGTAATTTCTGTACACCCCTCTTCCCGTTATATTTATGCTTACCCCTAGATACTCATACTCTCTCGTTTCTCCTACAGAGATTTGTTTGCTTTCCCCTTCGGGGATTGAGAACTCCCCCACTCTCCATCTCTTCGTCATATCTACCTTGCGCCCAACGGGTATTACCTTGCTTTTATTTTCATTTAGTTCGAGCCGCCAAGTGTTCCCATATCTACCAACAATTTCCAGCAGTTTCTCTAGCCCCTGTTCAGTTCTAGACATTAACACCATGTCGTCCGCAAAGAATAAGCCTGGTATCTTTATGTCTCCAACATTTACCCCCTCCGCACTCTGAATCAGTTCGTCCCCTAAATCTTTAACATACAATGCAAACAAAATCGGTGAAAAGATACACCCCTGCTTGAGGCCTATATCCATAGGGACTCGTTTTGTAGTGATACTCCCTAGACTGAGTTGGCTTTGCACATCTGTATACAGCGCTTTCATGATTCCCACAAAGTCACCCCCCAGTCCGATGCCCTCGAGCTTTCGCCACATACCTTCCCTCCACACTCGGTCGTACGCTTTTTTCACATCTAGAAATGCCAGAAACATCTTTTTCTTTTCAGCCTTTGTTGATTCTATCAGTTGGGTGAGTGTAAATAGGTGATCAGTGACTCTTCGTCCTTTCCTGAAACCATTTTGAATTTCTCCTAAAAAACCTTTCTCTTCTATAACTTCCTCTAGTCTACCGTATATGACCTTACAGAATACTTTTCCGATGTTACTACTAACTGATATCCCCCTATAGTTATCTAGAACTTCCTTATCCCCCTTTTTGTGTATGAACGACACCTTACTTTCCCTCCACTCTCTGGGGACCTCTTGCTTTCGCAGAGCCAGGTTGAAAAGGTTTGTCAGGACTTCAATAAGTGCCTCCCCTCCATTTTTGAGGAATTCGTTCGGAATTTCATCAGTCCCTCCCGCTTTACCATTTTTTAATTTCGAGACCACGTTCCGCACTTCTTCTGCCGTTATTTCGCTACATACACGATTGGATAGGTTCTCCTCCACCAGTGTATTTCTTTTTGGTAGGGACCCACTGCCCCATCGCCTATCGTTTATCTTTTCCCAGTGCTTGACTAACTCTGAAGCGATACGGCCTTTATCTTCTGTACTTTCCCCATCCACTTTGATACTCTGCACACTACTTTTCCCCCGTTTATTTACCCAGTTCCAAAATACGTTTGAGCTCGAACCCCCCGTTTTCTTTATTGTTCTGGCAAGACTGCAATTGCGCTCCTTCCTATTATTATCCTTTATCTCATTCACCTTTTTCCGTGCCAGTTCATATTCTCCTTTCATTAGTCTCGTGTCATTGTTATCCACCCCTTTAAGCTTCCTACTTCTTCTGTAAGCAGCGCATTTTACCTTCCTTTCTTTTATAGCCTTTTTCAGTCCCTCGTTAACCCTGTATCCAAGCTCTCTCGTTGGGACCCTCACCCTTCCTATACACTCCTTCCCTGCCTCTGTTAGGCTATTTACTATGCCATCTGAAATACTCTGGACATTTGCATCCCTGGGTATACATTCAAGATTTGGTTCTAGTTTTTCCCGAAACTGCTTCCAGTCGGCTCCTTGTTTTAGTCCCCAAACTTCCTTGAAGGTATTTCTGTCTCTATTCGTCTTTTTGCCCATAATCTTAACTGTTATCAGGTTGTGATCACTACCCAAGTCATTTTTTCCCTCGTCATCTATTTCTACATCTATAACCTCCCTCCATACGCTAATGTCAGTGAGTATATAATCAATTATTGTTTTCTTATCGTTCCTCTCCCAGGTCCATTTACCCTTACATTTCGCATCCCTGTTCAGGATCTTTAAACCAAGCTCTTTTGATAGGTCCAACATCTTCCTCCCATTCGTGTTAATTTTCCTATCACCTCCCTGTATGCCCTCCTCCTTATTCCCGATGTGCCCATTGAAGTCCCCCATTAGGACAATACTGAACCCTCTGCTCCCAAGCTCTGTGATGCCACTGGGAACGGGGTCAGGGAAGTTTCGTCCCCGGGAAGTTTCGTCCCCTAGTTAGTGGGAAGTTTCTTCCCCGGGAAGTTTCGTCCTCTATAGAGGACGAAACTTCCCACTTGAATGGTAAATTGTATAGAATTCTGACATACTTTTAATAAAAAAAATTAATCAAGGACCTGTGTGTATCATGTTCATATATGTTATGTATGCGTGGAATGTTACTCTTCTGTCTTTATTTTTTCCTATTAATATAAATATGTTTGCATAATTCTTTTGATGTGAATACACTCGGTTGGATCTTACGGTCTTTTGTCCGTACATTCGCCACTGTATTTAATATACGAGGAGTTGGTTCACGCAAGCCCATTGATTTTTATTTTGTGACAATCGATTGGCGAATGGCCACGGGCATTCACTAATAAATTGTCACAAAATAAATTTCATGGAGGCATGAAAAATTAATAATTCCTATGGCATCAAGGTTGGTGTACATTTTATACCAAACAAATTTTTATTTGCAGACATACGATTTACAATTTAAAATTCCATATGTCACAAGAAACTGAACGAAACGTTATAATCGTAATTAATCAAAATGTACATGTACGACGAAGCGATTATGAAGAAGTTCTGCAGGCAATCTTGCAACGTATCGACGAACCTTCAGTAGAGACATTCGTCAGTGACTTTGAAATTGGTAAGTTCGAACAATATATTTTCTAAGCATTCCTCATTATATTTAAGTTATGTTTTATTAATAGCGTTACTTGCGGTAAAAAAGCGTTTAAAAACCCCTGGAAATTGGTAAGTTAGGTATAAAAATACATTTTTTAAGCATTCGTCATTATATTTAAGTTATGTTTTGTTAATAGCGTTACTTGCGGTAAAGGGTTAAACAAAATTCTGGAAATTGGTTTGGTAAGTTAGGGTGAAAAAAATAAAGGGGTGTGTGTTTCATTGGACGAAGGCTGTATTCGCCAAGGTGGGAAATGTGGGTCTGCAGCCAGCTAATAACACCAACCCAGCAGTCAAGAAATATATCAAACAGTTCCTGGCCTTACCATTCTTGCCACCAGACCGCATAAAGCCGACCTTTGATCATATTGCTCCAAAGGCCAATAGTGATAGTCTTAGAGAATTTGTACAATATGTGAAAGACCAGTGGATTAACAGCGAACACTTCAGCATCTCGTCTTTGTGCATCTTCGAGCATACAATACGGACCAATAATCACATAGAAGGTGTGTATAATACTGTTAATAACTTCATGAGATCAAATCCCAATTAGTTTCACACTCTTTAGTTCACACATTAGTTTCATGTCAAATTAATGTTGTCAAATTAATGTTGTCAAAACACTAGTCGTTATATAAAAAATTATAGATAAGTTCATGTGCTGTCAAAACAAACGGATTGTGATCAATAACAATGCTTTTTTACTTTCAGCTTAGCACCGTAGGATGAATGCCAAGGGAACTAGACTGTCCTTTTACAAGCTAGTGATGGTGCTCCAGCAGGAAGCAGAACATGTCCAGCAGTCTGTAGAGGCTCGAGACCTGGAAACCGAAATGAGGAGGAAATACACAGCAATTGACAAAGCGATAGACCAGCTTTGGATGAGATATAGAGATAATGACCTCAGAACAACAGACTTTTTGATGGAGGTAAACAAAGTCTACCGCCTGGGCCAGACAAAGAAGTAATACGACAAAGCATTATAATACAAATGAAACTTTGTTAGATTGTAACAGACATTCTCCAATAATTTGTCACAAAATAAATTTAATGAGCTTGCCGCTGCTTGCGTGAATCAACTCCTCATATAAAATATTATCTGCATGTTCATTAAATTTTTTTGCGACAAATTACTGGTGTTTTGATTTTACCATGTATTTTCGTGTTATTGTAACAGACATTCTCGAATAATTAATCACAAAAGAAATTTAATGAGCTTGCCGCTACTTGCGTGAATCGTATAAAATATTGTCTGAATGTTCATTAAATTTTTTTTGTGACAAATTATTGGTGTTTTTATTTTACCATGTATTTTCGTGTTATGTTTTTACTGTATATTTTGTTGTTATCAGTTTTTGACCTGTAAACCATTGAGTAAAAATTGAATAAAATGTGATTAACCAAGATACTATTACTTGTCCATATACCTTACAATCCCACGCCAGCCCTAAGCTTATGATTATTTAACAAGTACTGAGGACGAAACTTCCCGGGGACGAAACTTCCCACTAACTGGGGACGAAACTTCCCGAGGACGAATCTTCCCGGGGACGAAACTTCCCGATCCCCTGGGAACTTATCTATCGTCAAAATCTTTAAAATAATTATTTTCGTGAAAAAGTGAATTTATTCCATTTCCTTGTACTCTAGGCATTTTGCTATATATAATATGCCTTTGCTTAATTCTTTTATCACTACTTTGGGCAAATTTCCCCAAAGTTAGGTTGAACGCCCCCTTTAGTAGGTATGGGCATTATCTCCGTGAATGATGTTGTGTGTCATCATTAATACTTTGTATCTGATACGAGACACAACTGGCAGCCAATGCAAGGACATGAGGATTGGTTAAATGTGGTTACTATATTTTGCGCCAGTAATGATCTTGGCTCCTGTATTTTTAATGCGCTGAAGCATGTTAATATACACCTGGAACCTAATTATGCATCCCCTGTTTTTTTCGCAGGGGTGTTAATAGAAAC
This sequence comes from Pictodentalium vernedei, assembly GCA_031216915.1. NCBI lineage: Eukaryota > Metazoa > Mollusca > Scaphopoda > Dentaliida > Dentaliidae > Pictodentalium > Pictodentalium vernedei. Next base: position 175,516,905 of record CM062296.1, read on the forward strand.
TGGCATTACTTCCATGCTATCTTTCAGGTGGCCAAAAGTGATTGCTTCCGGAAAGAATGGTCTATTGATAAATGAAAGACAACACAATGATGAAAATATGCCGTATTTTAATGGCGCTAATTACACATATCTGTCATGAATGTTTTTTGACGGAAAAATGTTCTCTCGACAAGATGGTGCTGGAACGGTCCATGATGAAACAATGCCGGTAATAATTACTGACAAATAATGAAACTTATGATCTCAGTAACACAATAGCAGTGTCTGAAATCAGTAGCGAGTGTATCCACCACGTGTCAGGATGACAGTCTGAACTCTCCTCCTAATGCTACCTTCTGATACGGTTCAGAAGCAACTGCTGCCACTCTTCATGCAATGCAGCTTCCAAATCGGCCAAATTCTGTACAGGCGGATCCTTTACTTGCAAATGACCTCCAAGAAAGTTCCAGATGTGTTCTAAGGGATTCAAATCGGCGCTCATTGCAGGACAAGGTAGTGTTGTAATAGTGTTGTTCTGAAGGAATGCTCTCACAGCATTGGGACGGTGTGGCCAGCATTGTTGTCCATGAATACAGGGTGAGTGACCAGCGGGTGGTTGTTAAAATGAGCACGACAACCGGATTGAGAATGTCCCGGATGTACTGTTGACATTGACATTCCTAGGTACAGTCACCATATCAATTTTACAATCATGGGAGAGGCATCCTCCAGGTCATAAGGAGCAGTAGATATTATGTTCCTGGGCATGTAAGCAGTATTTCTATGTCTCCACACTCTCATGCGACCATTTATGACGTGAAGCAGCACCTCTCGTCTGGCCAATGGACTCTCATCCACGTCCTGAGATTCCAATGTTGTCGTGCCAAACACAACTCCAAACGTCGTCTTTGATGCTGATCGGACAGAGCTGGATGCTTGATGACCCTTATGTACCTCATACCCAGTGCTTTGATATGGTTTTGGACATTTCTGTTTAACAATCGCATGTTGGGGAGTCAAAGGCGTTCCAAAACCACACTTGAATCAAGGAATTCACGCCTAACGAGGCATGCAAGACTCCGATCTTCCCAAGGAGAGGTCTTTTGCGGTTGTCCAGGTCTTGATCGGTCCTTACCAGCGTTGGCTTGTTGATGTTTTCGGACAAGTCTGCTGATGGCAGGATGACTACAGCCAAGTTGCCTTCCAATAGCTTTCAGCGACAAGCCTGTTGCATGCATGCCAATGATTTGCCATCTTAGTGCCCCTGGCAGTCTCCTCCTTACCATTTCAACTTTATTGATAAAAGAAGTGACAAATTTTCTTGTTTTATACCCAGATATTGCATGTGGATGATAGTGTGTTTTGTGACATTAGCGGGAAGCATGCTTCACGTGGTCGAGGGGATGTATTTGGGATACGCTAGCAACCAGAAACATTATGTTTCACATGATGAAACGTACTTCAAGACATAGCAATCATTAAAACACAATAATCAGTAACAGCAACTTCACTGTCATGAAACATTTCAGGTGGTGCTTAATTAAGCCCCAGGTGTATAAATTCAGCGGAAGTCCAAAATAAAGAGAGTTGCAATAGTCCAATCGAGACAAGACCATAGACTGTATAATAGTTTTCAGTGTGTTTTGATCAAGTAGTTTTCTAATTTCGTTGATGTTTCTTATCTTTTCTTTTTAATGATTTGCTTACCCAGAACGAAGCTATTATTAAAGGTAAGACCAAGGTTCAGAGCAGTTTCGCTTGGGCTAACAACGCCTGTTATCAGAGAGTTGATCTGAGATTTGTATAATTAATATTTAGCATCCAACTGTGAAAGTTCTGTCTTGTCATCATTTAAGTTGATAGATTTCTCCCCATCCATTCCGAATATCCTCGATGCATGGCTCCAGTGTGTTAACGAGTCGTTTATTCTGGAGAAGTCGGCAGACAAACACAACTGAGTTTCATCGGCATACAGACGACAATTTACAGATCGCTTCCTCATGAGATCACCGAGGGGTGAGATATAACCCGTGAACAGTACGGGCAGCGCGGTGGCTTAGTTGGTAGAGATGCAGCAGGCTGCAAGCCGAGGGTCCTCGGTTCGAATCCTTCCTGCAGAAACCGCGTTGTGTCCTTGGGCAAGACATTTAATCCCGAGTTCCCACATAGGTTCACGGTGGCGTTGTTTATTTTGGCGTACTGCACGTCGATGTTGCACTTATCTCCAATCAATGCTAAGTTTTAGATATAGTTTCTGCTGGGGAGAAAAACCGATAACAGGCAGGTTTAATATATTTATTTATTTATTGGGGTTTAACGACACTTTCGACAGCCAGTTTTACGGGTGGAGGAAGCCGGAGTACCCGGAGAGAACCACCGAGCAACGTCGATCAACTGTCAGACTCCCCAGCGTACTAACTCCACGCAAGTAAGGTTGGATTGGTTGAAGACAAGTGCACCATCGACGTGCAGTTCGCCTTATTACACAACGCCACCGTGCCCCCATGTGGGAAATTGGGATTAAGTGTCTTGCCCAAGGACACAACGCTGTTACCGCAGGTGGGATTCGAGCCGAGAACCCCTCGGCTTGCAGCCTGCATCTCTATCTACTAAGCCACCGCGCTTCCCGACTTGATACAGGCGTTGTCGATATTCAAAGAGTAAAAAAAACGTTAAAACTGATGTTTTTTCGGATAAAGGTGGAAATTTGAAAATATTGAAATGACGTGTATAGATCAAGTGTGAACAAGGTCACGAAGTTTCATAGCTGTAGTATATGTGACGAGGGAGTTATGTGTTTCGCCGTTTTGGCTTTTTAGGTTACACAAACCAAAAAAGTGCTCAAAATTCAAGTGACGCAAAAACATACAAAATGGTAATAAATCGAAAAACTAAAAACAACAGCTATCTCATATAGGCTATGAACCAGTATATATATGGTCCCTCCTCTCATCCGCCCTAATTAGGTGATTTTCCAATAATTCAATAATTAAGAAACATTTTACGACGTGTTTGCCAACAATTAAGAAACATTTTACGACGTGTTTGCCATCTGGCGACTGGGGCGTTTAGAAGCTAGATGCGTTTGATGGATCAGCTTATAAAAGCTTGTGTACAAACTGTTGCGAGATCGAATACAAGGTTTCCTAAAGAGGCCTAACATTTGAAAGAGGTTACTACACATACTTGACCATACTGTCTTGGCTATGGATCAATATACAGTCACGCCAATCCTACAATTCACTCCGCTCAGCACGCATCCTCCCCACCCCACCCAACACTACCTCACCCCACCCAACACCACAATATAAATATTAACGAAATTTCAAAAATTTTGTTTTTTGAAAGTCCAACATTCAAGAAATGTTTTAAAGCTTTTCCAGCTGGTCATCTGAAGCTTTTTAGTCCCTCGAAGTCTCCCCGTGATGGGGACTTATGGATTGCACTCGGTGCCTCTGTTAGTCTGTCTGTCAGTCTGTCCGTTCCTCTTACATGTTACCACCTGTATCCCCGAGATGGTTGAATGCTGGAGTTTAAAATTTTCATCACTAATCAGACATTATGGAAAAATGATGCACGTCAATTTGTGGCGAATAAAAATTCAAGGTGGAGGACTTGCGGCCATTTTGTTGGAAACTGCGTGGAATTAGTTTGCTGCCTAGACCCTCTAAACGACATTTCAGATTTCAATAATTTTTGTATGGAGGTGTAGAAGCATAAGATACATAACATAGCATACAGGTTTTTTTGTCTCTTGCGTAAGTTATGCAAATTAGAACTTAACCTTTTTCTCAATCATATTTATATATATTGTGTTGGTGTGTCCTGTTATCAACTGTATCTCAAAGACGCTTTGATGCTTTTGTTTTAAATTTTCAGCATTGATCAGACATTATGTAACATTTATACACGTCAAGAATGTTTTAAAAAAATTCAAGACGGTCGACTAGCATCCATTTTCGTTGAAAACTGTGTGTGATTAGTTTTATGACTAGAACTTCTAAACTACATTTCCGATTTCAATAACTTTTGGTATGGCGGTTTAACAGCATAAGATAAAAAACATATCATACAGGTTCTTCTCGTGCATGAGTTATAAAAAATAGACAACTTTATGCATTTTTCAGCCATTTCTGGATGCATTATGTTGGTGTGTCCTGTTACCACATTTATCTCAGAGATATTTTGGTGCTGTGCTTTCAATCTTCCTACATTCATCAGACTTAAGTCCACAATTTGTTGACACTCCCAACCACGGGGGACTATTGTCTAATTGCTGGCGATCGGCGTAGCACTTGTTATAATTTACAAGCATTTCGTTGGTTTGATTATAAAAACTCGTATACAGTTTTTCTTAACTTGTGTACAAGGTTTTATAAATAGGGTTGACAATTTGAATTAGTTGAAATTGACCATACCATGACGGTTATGGGCCACTATATTTCTAGGGCCCAATTCCCACCTTCTCAACCCTCAACCATTGTAAAACACCCCACACACACACCCACACACCCAAGCAAGACCTACCCCACACCATACAGCATCCTTTTTTGTCGTATATGTTGCATGTATTGTGCGCACGTTGTACATTAGCACATAACCACATATTGGCACATCCAGCGTGTGATGTGTATACATTGTGACACATTGTGCACTAACACACACGCATATTCCAGACCCACGTTCCGTGAAATCCGACTATTCTTCTAGAATCCCTTTCTTATCGTGTCTATGTGCTGCAGGTGTTATGAATACAATGGGAATAGGCACACACGAACATACCGGCACATCCAGTGTGTGCCAAGGCGCTGCATGCTTACACATTGTGACAAAATGTATATTAACAGATAAGCACATATCGGTGCGATCAACATACAATTTCTTATATGTAAGGTACCTTTGCATGTATGAGGTCTAGGCATTCTATAAACTGATAAGGCTTAGATGAATAGAGCAATCTTGTTGCGCCTGTTAAATACCTGAAGTCGCGGTAAGGCCAGGCATAGCTAGGAAGTATGAAGTATTGCCACAAGTCAATACCAATGGTACAATAATGTAAGGGTGGTAGAGGACTATAGTCTTGGCTTGGGTGGCTAAAATAGGGGCAACTCATAGGACACGTAGTTGAAGACAAGATGGAACCCGGTGGTAAGACTACCTGGAGCTGTGTAGGAGCTTGGGATCCTACTTACGGAATCCCACTTATGGAATCCTCTTTACAAAAACCCTGTAGAATTCATTTTTATCGAAATGAGTCGAAGAGCAGTATGCTGAGTCACTCGTTCAAGCAATTGCTCGATAGCTCATTTGCTCGATAACATTCGCGTCATTCGAGCAAGCAGTAGTGGAATAAAACTTTGATAGTGATATGAATTGGGTCCCGTAAAGGCAACGGTGTACTTAGAGTCATATTTGTACCACAAGTTGATAATGGTTAAGACACTCTAGGGCAGGGCAGAATAGTGGTAGCCAATAGTAATGATACAAGACAATAATGGTACGAGGCTGCAAGGCTGGTAGAACACCATAGTAAGGGTGAATACAATGCAAACGGATCATAGGACAGATGGTGGAGACTATGGACAAGTCAGCAGCAGTAGTTGTGAAGCTATGAAGGGTATGGGGCTGCTTTGGACACCAATAGCTGAATAGGGATGGGAAACACAACTATCTTCAGACAAATATCCTGCGAAAGGTTTTCTTCAAAAGGTATACCCAACAGGTATCCTCAAAAAGTATCCTGAAATAGTACATCACCATGTCATCAGTATCCTCAAATACCTGTTTGTGCGTATGTGCTGCATGTGATGTGCGCACATTGTGCACGAGCACACAGGCACATATCGGCACATCCAGCGTGTGCCTATGTTCTAATGTAATGTGTACACATTGTGCACTAGCGCGCAAACACACCTAGGAAAGTCATAATACATTATAGGGAGATCAGGAAGTCATAACATAGACAGGACAGACCAAGGAATGGAGAGAATAATAAGCTATGGAATAGACAAGGATATGCAGAAGCTGGGATTCCGAAGAAATGCAAACTAGTGAAACAATTGGTAGGTTGTTTGTAGTAAATCTGGGTAATTAAATTGACTCTTATACAAAGGAGCACATTTTATAATACTACGTGCCTCAAGGTGATATGAGAAGCCTTTATGGTCTATTAAAATGGGGATTCTCAAGGAATCCGAACTGGTACAACTTGTCGGGTAATTTTAACCAAGGATTCTGGGTAATTAGATTGTCGAGAACGAACTCGCATATTATTATCCTCAAAAAGTATCCTCAAGGAGGATTGTGGGGCAATCCGTACCGAATAAAGTGATTTGGGATTAATTTTGGTACGTTCGAGGGATAATCGAGTCGATTTGTGTAATTAGATTTACTCCTGTTCAAATGAACCAACCCTCCAAAAATATCCTTTTGCTATTAGAGGATTCTGGGTCATATAGCAACCACGTGCTATAATAGAAACGAAGATGGCGGCCCCTAGTATACAAAATTTACGACGTAAACATGTATCCCCCTTCACAACATGCGCTGCGCATTCGCACTAAGACCACGCATCACAATGGTAATTACGCCACTTTGGTTCTTTGTTTAGCGAATGTATTTTTATAGTAATTTGCAAGTTTTTATTCTTTCCGGGAAAAAAATGAGAGAATCTCTCCTTCTAGTTTTTTTATGTTAATGTAGAGGACAGTGTCTGTATTGTTTGACACGATGTGCCCTCTGCTGACATAGTGAACAGGAAAAAATATAGAACATCAAAAGATGGTGAAAACGTTTTTGTCTTATTTTTAAATGGGTTTCTACAGAGACTAATAACCAAATGTTCAAACCGATTGTGGAAAAATGTAAAATACCAGCTTCTGAATTTTTATACTATTGTAGGAAAATGCCTGAAGTTTGTGAAATGATCTGCACATCGATGATAAAAATTAGCTCTCATTCGAAATTTATATGAAATTCCCATACCCCTAGTTTTATATTTGCTGACATCTTTAAAAAAATCAAGGAAGTTAACTTTCCTGTAAATCTCTTCCAATGACGAAAATTATCAGCCATGCTTGTGCTCTATGAGTCTTTAACGAACCAAATGCAATGTTATTCGTGATTATTCAGTGAACGAAATTATTTCGAGCTGTGCTTTGAGTAAAAACAATAACCTAATTTAGAGAGCCGGTCATTTCCATCCGGTGGGAAAGTAACAGAAGATTTAACTCCCACACCTGTTCGATCAACCCGCTACACCGGGGCACGCTTTAACAACAATTACAGGAGGCGCGGTGGCTCAGTAGGTAGAGTTACAGCCTGCAAGCCGAGAGGTTCTCAGTTCGAATCCCACCTGCGGCAACCGCGTTGTGTCCTTGGGCAAGACACTTCACCCCCATTGCCCACGTGGGGCACGGTGGCGTTGTTTACTAAGACGTACTGCGCGTCGATGGTGCACCTGTCTTCAACCAATGCTAACCCTGTTTGTGTGGATTTGTATGTTGGGGAGCGTGATAGTTGCTCGCCATTGCTCGGTGGTTCTCTCCGGGTATTCCGGCTTCCTCCACCCATAAAGCTGTCGTGCTCATGATTAGACATTGTGCAGAAATTTGTGACCTTAAACACCAACTAATGAATAAATAACAACAATTATAATTACGTACTGGTGTGTTTCGAGTAGAGCTCTCGACCTCATATCTGCTTCCTGATTCGAATGGGGGATGATGGCAAATGAATGCTTCAAACAATGGAATCGTTACACAAACATGAAAGAATACTTGCCACATTCCTGGCCTGTATCGTCATATAAATCGACTTTCTATAAAGTTATCTCCCTTGAAATTACTAGATGACCGATGAAGGTCCAATTAAGAATTAAGTGATTGTTGAGAAAATACCTTCGATATCAGAAAATAAAGAGAAGTTTCCTTTTAATACTTTTAATAATGAACATGACAGACAGCTCCGGGGCTGTTAGCTTTTTATGTGATGCTAATTAGACTAGAGCTAATTAAACTATTTAACAGATAATCTGTCATTAACAATATCTATCAGTTACACACTTACCAATATTAAGTAAGTATCCGTTGTATTAGTCTTAGTTGTTTGTTTAGCGAATGCGTTTTTGCAGTGATTTGCAAGTTTTGTTATATGCTAGCCTGTGAAGTATTGCAAATTATCTAAAAGATATTCTCGATATCTATCGACTCGATAGATATAGAGAAATATTCATCAGTAGCTTCCTAAATGACGTCACGCTACGCCGAATTACGTCGCCTTGAAGGAACGATCAGCTGATCTTCGTTATTGTTTTGAAACGTACGCATATCTCGTCGAATTGGGCTGAATATTGTGCAATAAAATGTCTCCTAGCAAATAATAAAAACGAAAATCTACTCTATTTTAGTCAGTATCTGGAATTATGTAATGAGTGTGGACCTGACAGTTTTTAAAATAATATTTTCAAGTCCACACGATGGATTTTTTTCAGTAGCTTCTTAAATGACGGTACGCTTCGGCGCATGACGTCGCCTTGAAGGAACTATCAGCAGCTTTTTGTTATTGTCTTGAAACTGTTTGCAGTCGAATTGGGCTGAATATTGCCCAGTAAAATGTCACGCAGTATATAATAAAAAGAAAATCTACGCTATTTAAGTGAATATCGGGAATTGGAATTATCGTAAGCGCTCGGGAAAAATAAAACTTTCAGGTCCACACTCATGAGATAATTCCCGATATTCACTAAAACAGCATAGATATCCTCTATATATTCTTTCGGGAAAAATAGAAAATCTCACCTCCTAGACTTTTAAATCGATGAAAAACAGAGTCTGTATCATATATCAATAGGTGATAATTGCGGATTGACGACCACTTGCACATGTACGTGTACAACATACGTATACGATGCGTTCACCAACGTGGAATTCAGTGTTAAATCACACGCTTGTTCACAAAACTGTACAATGGTCTTGAATCCCCCCCATGTTTTTTTGTGACTCCTAGATCGCACTTTTAACGTTCAAATACTCGTGGTGAACGCGGGTTTTTTAAAAAAAGGTGAAATTGTACATCTTCACTTTTATCTTGTACTTAATTTTTTGTCGACGTTCCCATCGCAGATCAGACCATCGATCCATCGTTGGCGAACGCGAGCAAAAGCAAAAAATTCTGGGTCATCATCAAAAAACGGTCTTGGGGATTCTAGACCAGTGGTCCAGAACCCGCAATTGTTTTGAGGCAGTGGTCCAGAACCCGCAATTGTTTTGAGGCGGTGGGTTTTTCCCATTTATGACATTATTAGGGGAATTCCCCACTATGAGAAATTTCCCAAACTCAGCTAATCGAGCGATCGGATCGCTCGATTCTCGTAAACTCGATCTGAACGAAGAGTGTCGTCGGTGTGTTGGAAATTCGCGAACCCAGTCACGTCTTCCTGAAGTAAAAAAAACTAACACATGTTATCGTAATGAGTGAATGAGTTTTTTTTGTTCAAAAGAGTCGATTATGAATATGGTCTGTATTATAGACAATCATGTTTTCTCTTGATGGGACGGATAGAAATTGAGTTTTGAGGGTTTTTTGTTCGAAAGAGATGATCTGTAATAGATATTCGTATTTTGTCTTGATGAGAGAGATTGACTGTTAAGCGTTCGTTCGAAAAAAAAGTCAAACACTTATCGGAATGTTTAAAATGCATTTTCCGCTCAATTAGGTTTTGAGTGGTAAATTTTTTAATATATTCATGATAGCAATCGCAGTCATCAAAGGATTCTCTCTTAATTCGACACTCAGTGAAATGATGTGTGAATGAAAAATCTTTTGACAAATGTAAAAACTACTGTCAAAATGGGTTAAATCAGAAACCGGTTTGTCATGTACTGTTTAAACGTATTTTTTTAAACTTCAGTTAACACAGTCAGCTGAGATGTGAATATTTTCAGATTATTATATTAAGATGGAAAGAGTTTTTTTATTACTTAAAACATAAAAATATAATTAAACATTTAATTTTGAAAATAATAAAAACAATTAAAACGAAAGATGTTTTTACAGATGGATCCTAGACGCCGAGATTTAATTTTAGACCAGTATGAACGTGCTAAGAAGGGCATTCAGTCTGCTGACAGGAGCAGACGTCTTGGTGAGATGGAACTCAACTGCGAAGCCACAAAAATATTTAAACTCGTGACGGAGGGTCAAGAGCGAAGCTGGAAGGAGATAGTCGAAGAATTGAGACCTATAAAGGAGAGTTCTTTGAGAATGGGTTCGTTACCTCCTAGTTTTGGAAATCGGTATTCCGTTCAATCTACACCGGATTACGTTCCCACGGGAATTCAAACAGATATGAGCGAGAACGACGATACAGCTTCGACTATCACCACTAGTAGCGTCGCATCGTCCGATGATGATGGCGGTAAGAGAGATCAGTCGTATGGATTTTATAAGGATTCGGAGGGAAGGATTTTTGTAGGTGATACGGAAGTGGATATTGGGGATGATGAATTGATCGTCGGTTCGAACAGATACGAATTGACCAATGGTCTGCGGAGATTGCTCCTTTACGACAAGCCTAGCGATTACACGGAACAGGATTTCGACAATTACGGAGACATTCTGGTCCAGACCCACGCCATGAAGAGAAATAACGATGCCAGAGAGACGAGACCCAAAGCCAACAGAGGTTACAAGTGGACGAAAGTGGTGAAACCCATATGGGATATGAACAAGAAGTTCGTCGAATCGGTGACTGGCAAAGGGGTGAAAACCACTTTTCTTCCGAGCGATTCCGACGCTCTGTCTCAGAGATTGAGTTTGTTGATGGCGAGCAGACAGGCTGGTAACACGGGATTAGATAATCAGATTAATCAGATAGTTGCTATATCGGACAAATTGTTAAGACAGAAGGTTTTGAATAAAAACCAGTATAAAAGGCTGATGAACGAATTGAAGGATTGATGTGTATATAATAAGTAGAGAGAAATAAACAAACAAACAAAAATAAAACAGTAAATTCTTACACTAGAATAATAAAAGTATTTAAAAACAACAAAACGATTTACCAGTGAAAAAAACAAAAATATATCATAAAAATAAAATATGTTGGTGATAAAGAACAGGGGATACGTCAGAACTTACGTTCAAGGCGGTTCTGGCATCATCGATTCTATAATGCGAGCGTTCACGGGCAATGCGGGTAGAAAACTCGCATCGAACGCGTTTGAGGTCAGTAAGAAGACGGCTTTGGATGCTGGTAAGAAAGCCACTTCCGAAGCCAGTGGTAGGATAGCTTCTGTGGCTGGCAAGAGGGCAGCCGACGCGTTGATCGACAAGTTGATCAGTCCGCCGGCGAAGCGAGCTGTGTTAGAGCGAACGCCGAAAAGTTGGAAAGATTTTAAGGATGCTGTGGTGCCCATACAAGATTTAGCCAAAATGACGAGTGGATCCGGATTGAAGAGAACTCGCGATGGTGCGATATAAATAAATAATAATAACATTAAAAACAGAGTTTGAAAAACATAAAAAAATTTGTGTTTGAAAAGAATCTAAAATAACAAACAAAATAAAACAAAGATGAACATTAAAGATATGTCTTGGAATGACGCCGCGACGGTCTTGGGGATTCTAGACCAGTGGTCCAGAACCCGCAATTGTTTTGAGGCAGTGGTCCAGAACCCGCAATTGTTTTGAGGCGGTGGGTTTTTCCCATTTATGACATTATTAGGGGAATTCCCCACTATGAGAAATTTCCCAAACTCAGCTAATCGAGCGATCGGATCGCTCGATTCTCGTAAACTCGATCTGAACGAAGAGTGTCGTCGGTGTGTTGGAAATTCGCGAACCCAGTCACGTCTTCCTGAAGTAAAAAAAACTAACATATGTTATCGTAATGAGTGAATGAGTTTTTTTTGTTCAAAAGAGTCGATTATGAATATGGTCTGTATTATAGACAATCATGTTTTCTCTTGATGGGACGGATAGAAATTGAGTTTTGAGGGTTTTTTGTTCGAAAGAGATGATCTGTAATAGATATTCGTATTTTGTCTTGATGAGAGAGATTGACTGTTAAGCGTTCGTTCGAAAAAAAAGTCAAACACTTATCGGAATGTTTAAAATGCATTTTCCGCTCAATTAGGTTTTGAGTGGTAAATTTTTTAATATATTCATGATAGCAATCGCAGTCATCAAAGGATTCTCTCTTAATTCGACACTCAGTGAAATGATGTGTGAATGAAAAATCTTTTGACAAATGTAAAAACTACTGTCAAAATGCGTTAAATCAGAAACCGGTTTGTCATGTACTGTTTAAACATATTTTTTTAAACTTCAGTTAACACAGTCAGTTGAGATGTGAATATTTTCAGATTATTATATTAAGACGGAAAGAGTTTTTTTATTACTTAAAACATAAAAATATAATTAAACATTTAATTTTGAAAATAATAAAAACAATTAAAACGAAAGATGTTTTTACAGATGGATCCTAGACGCCGAGATTTAATTTTAGACCAGTATGAACGTGCTAAGAAGGGCATTCAGTCTGCTGACAGGAGCAGACGTCTTGGTGAGATGGAACTCAACTGCGAAGCCACAAAAATATTTAAACTCGTGACGGAGGGTCAAGAGCGAAGCTGGAAGGAGATAGTCGAAGAATTGAGACCTATAAAGGAGAGTTCTTTGAGAATGGGTTCGTTACCTCCTAGTTTTGGAAATCGGTATTCCGTTCAATCTACACCGGATTACGTTCCCACGGGAATTCAAACAGATATGAGCGAGAACGACGATACAGCTTCGACTATCACCACTAGTAGCGTCGCATCGTCCGATGATGATGGCGGTAAGAGAGATCAGTCGTATGGATTTTATAAGGATTCGGAGGGAAGGATTTTTGTAGGTGATACGGAAGTGGATACGAATTGACCAATGGTCTGCGGAGATTGCTCCTTTACGACAAGCCTAGCGATTACACAGAACAGGATTTCGACAATTACGGAGACATTCTGGTCCAGACCCACGCCATGAAGAGAAATAACGATGCCAGAGAGACGAGACCCAAAGCCAACAGAGGTTACAAGTGGACGAAAGTGGTGAAACCCATATGGGATATGAACAAGAAGTTCGTCGAATCGGTGACTGGCAAAGGGGTGAAAACCACTTTTCTTCCGAGCGATTCCGACGCTCTGTCTCAGAGATTGAGTTTGTTGATGGCGAGCAGACAGGCTGGTAACACGGGATTAGATAATCAGATTAATCAGATAGTTGCTATATCGGACAAATTGTTAAGACAGAAGGTTTTGAATAAAAACCAGTATAAAAGGCTGATGAACGAATTGAAGGATTGATGTGTATATAATAAGTAGTGAGAAATAAACAAACAAACAAAAATAAAACAGTAAATTCTTACACTAGAATAATAAAAGTATTTAAAAACAACAAAACGATTTACCAGTGAAAAAAACAAAAATATATCATAAAAATAAAATATGTTGGTGATAAAGAACAGGGGATACGTCAGAACTTACGTTCAAGGCGGTTCTGGCATCATCGATTCTATAATGCGAGCGTTCACGGGCAATGCGGGTAGAAAACTCGCATCGAACGCGTTTGAGGTCAGTAAGAAGACGGCTTTGGATGCTGGTAAGAAAGCCACTTCCGAAGCCAGTGGTAGGATAGCTTCTGTGGCTGGCAAGAGGGCAGCCGACGCGTTAATCGACAAGTTGATCAGTCCGCAGGCGAAGCGAGCTGTGTTAGAGCGAACGCCGAAAAGTTGGAAAGATTTTAAGGATGCTGTGGTGCCCATACAAGATTTAGCCAAAATGACGAGTGGATCCGGATTGAAGAGAACTCGCGATGGTGCGATATAAATAAATAATAATAACATTAAAAACAGAGTTTGAAAAACATAAAAAAATTTGTGTTTGAAAAGAATCTAAAATAACAAACAAAATAAAACAAAGATGAACATTAAAGATATGTCTTGGAACGACGCCGCGACCAAGAGGTCGAATAACAAGTTCTTTCCCAAGAGCATAAGAGGTTTGATAGTGGGAAAATCGAATTGTGGAAAGACCAATCTGTTGATGAATCTGTTGTCCCGACCCGACTGGTTGGATTACGACAGATTGTTCGTGTTTGGCAAGAGCTTGTTTCAACCCAAATACAGATTGTTTCGAGAGTGCATGGATCGCAGATTGCCCAAGGACGTCATAGCCAGAATCTTTGACAGTAGGGAGGAATTCGACAAGAGTGGAGCTCCACTCTCGACCATTTTGGACGGCGCGGCGACGGAGCTGATGAAGAGAAATGCATCTTCGAAAGTCGAGTGTCGATTTTATGAGAACGCTAGCGACGTTCCGGATCCTAGAGAACTGAAATTGGAAGATAAGAATCTCATGATTTTCGACGATCTGCTTTTGGAGAGACAGAACTGATGCGAATCGTATTACGTTAGGGGTCGACAAAACAACGTGGACTGTTTCTACCTGTCGCAGAATTATTTTCGATTGCCCAGACAGACGATAAGGGAGAACGCTAATTTTCTATGTCTCTTTCGCCAAGATCTCAAGAATCTCAATCACATCTATGGCGATCAAGTCGCAAACGACATGAGCGCGGCGGAATTCAGGAGATTTTGCAAGAGGGTTTGGGATGGTGGACTTTACAATTTCGTCGTGATCGATTTGACCAGCGAATTTAATTGTGGAAAATATCAGTGCGGATTCGACAAGTTTTATGTTTCCGATGATAAAAATAAGATAGAGCGTGAAAATAAAAATTAGAAAAATAATAAATCTTCAAATAATTAGTTTTGAATAAAAAAAAATAAAATTAAATATAATGTTCGAACATGGAGAATTGTTAGAACGGATAGCTGAGAATACGGCTGCAAAACAATCCATTCAAATCGTGGTGAGTGGCGATTCGACTCGATTAGCTACGAAATTCGAACCTTCCATCGAATTGAATAGAGAGAAAAGATACGAGATGGCGTTGGTGAATCTGGAGACTTATTATTCCTTTCCCAACGTCACCGAAAAGAATAACTCGTTCAAGTATTCTGACGGAGTGGATTGGTTGGAGATTCGAATTCCCAAAGGGAGTTAGGACATAGACGATTTGAACAATTACATTCAGACGCGAATGAAGACGGATGGAAAGGGAAGCAACAAGATCAGACTCGCTCCCAATCCTAATACCTTACAGACGATGTTGGATTTGGAAGATAATTTTCGAGTGGATTTCAACACGGACGATTCTATAGGCAAGATGTTGGGATTCGATCGAAAGATGTATCGAGGCCACACGGCATCTGAAAATACGGTCGACATTCTCACAGTCAATAGCATTCTGGTGAACGTGGACGTGATTGCTGGAAGCTACATGAATGGTAGCGCTCAACCGACGATCTATTCCTTCTTTCCAAACTTGTCGCCGGGTTATAAGATCGTGGATCGACCTCGAAATTTAGTTTATCTACCAGTGATTTTAGACATGTTGTATAGTCTCAAAACCACGTTGACGGATCAAAATGGTGAACTGTTAGATCTTCGTGGAGAGAGAGTGACGATACGATTTCACATAAGAGAAATATAAAAGCAAAAAAAAAAAAAAAAAAATATTATATATATAGATAACAAAAATAAAATAAATGCAATATTAATTTTACAAAATTATTTTAATATAATTATTAAACAAGAAACAATTGAAGTAAATATATTTAAAAAAAAAAACAGAATTATGACAGAATACATGGTTAAAAACGTGAACATATCCGCAGGACAGAGGAAGAAACTTAAGAGAGTGTTAACAACTCGAGGCGAGGTGGTGAGATTCAAATTCACTCACGAAGATCTGACGAGAGGCAGTCAGGATTCGATCGCCTGGACCAGAAGTCAAAAGGATGGAGAAAGCGATTTGCAATGGAAGAGGGTTGACGGTGAGAATGAGTCCCGCTCAATTGAGATACAATTTGAGAATGAAAGGTGGTTTCCTACTGCTATTGGCAGGAATAGCCGCAAAAGCATTACCCTTCGCCGCAAAGGCGCTACCCTTTCTCGGAAAGACTCTCGGCGTGGGAGCTCTCACGGGACTTGCTAGTTCGGCAGTTGAGAAATTAATGGGTAGCAGCGGACTGTTTTTGAAGAAGGGAGGAGCCGTGTGTCGCGTCCACATAGACGACAGCGGTGAAGGATTGTATCTAGAACCCGTTAGAGGTGGCAACTCTCTGAGAGGAAACAGTCTCTATCTGAAGAGTGGACAGAACGTTGAGCGACTCGGCAAGGGTTTGTTGCTCGGTGAGAATTCGCCATTTAAGAACATACCGATTTTGAATATGTTATTATAATATAAAATTATATAAAATATAAAATCATAGAAAGTATAAAATAATATATTTAAAATGGATAAAAAGGTGGAGAAACAAATTTATCACCTGGATGAAAAGGTGGAGAAACAATTTGACGATGATGACGAACATCGCAAGCCAGAGAGCGAAAAAATAAAAAAATGGTTAGACGCTAATGGTGGATATCTAAGGAAAGAACTAATGAAAGAGATAGATAAAGCGCGGGATAGACGGTTGAGAATGAGATGATGCTTTCCACGGTCACCACTACCTTCTGAAGAGAATGGTAATGATGTGAGTGTTCCCAAGAGATGCACAACATTCATTCATAATTATGATTCGGATAAACAAAAATGTTGTTATAAACGTATCATATCACAAAGAAAAAGAAAAAGAAGAAGAATCGACGCTGAAAACTGAGAGAAAAGGAAACGTTATTATAATATATTATGATGATAGTGAAGAAGAAGGAAAAAAAAAAAAAAAAAAAAGTAATGAGATCTAAAGATGATCTTATTACTTCTTTTTTTTTTTTTATTTTTCTTCGCTAAAAATCAATCACTCTATTGTTTATATTTCCAAGTCCGTTATTAGCATTTTGACACTCGAGTCTTCTCCTTTTTCGAAAACGTGTTGAATGTTTATCTTTACTCTTTTGAGTTTTTTTACATCGGTCAACTCGCTCTAACGACCCAATTTCTTCACGAGTTCGAATGAGATGCTTGGAAATATGTAATTTCCATAGGGCAACGACAAATCGTCCTTGTCAAATTCTCTATCTTCGGTGATGACGATGTTCTGCAGATCGCTTTGGTACTCGTAAATCAAATCGAGCGCGGCTTCGTCCAATTTCAAAGGCATCTTATATTTCTCGTATTTGTGCTTTAAGCCCTTCGTCTCGACCTCGTTCAATTCGATGGGATCGTGTCGTTGTAATCTATAGATTTTATGACCGAATTTCTTATACGTTTCGACTGGTTTCAGTTTCAATTCGCAACTTTTAGGTGTTGTTGTCTTCATGATCGATTATTTAGTATCTAAATAATAATTTGTTTAAAAAGTTTTTTTTTTGCTTTTTATATATAAAAAAAGTTGTTTTTTTCATTTTTAATTTTCTTTAATGTAAAATTTTTTAGTAAAAGTTTTTTTTCTCTTTATATATAAAACAAAGTTAAATTTTAATTTCAATCTCTCTATTGTTTATATTTCCAAGTCCGTTATTAGCAAGTTGACATTCGTCATTTTTCCACATACGAAAATGGTGTGAATGTTTATCTTTACTCTTTTGAGTTTTTTTTCATAGGCGAATGCGCTCTCACCACCCGATTTCTTCACGAGTTCGGGTGAGATTATTGGATATATGTAATCTCCATAGGACAACAATAAATCACCCCTGTCGAATTCTCTGTCTTCAGCGATGATGATATTATTCAGCAGTTCGCTTTGGTACTCGTAGAACAAATCAAGCGCGGCTTCATCCACTTTCAAACACATTAGATATTTGTGGTAGTAGCGCTCTAAGTCCACCATCTCGACCTCATTCAATTCGATGGGATCGTGTGGTTGTAATGTATAGATATTAAAACTGGATTTCTCATACCCTTTGTCTCGTTTCAATTTCAATTCGCATCTTTTAGGTGTTGTTGTCATGATCGATTATTTGGTTTTTATGAATTCTTGCAAATAATGTATATTTTAAATTTTGTATTTAAATAATAATTTGTTAAAAAAAGTTTCTCTTTATTTCTCTTTATATATAAATAAAAGTTAAAAAAAAAAAAATCTTACAAACTCAATTTTGAGGTAAAAACAATGATCAAGTCCAAACATCCGAATTATAGTCTAGAACGTGCAAGACTTCAAACGTTTAAAAATTGGCCTTCGCATCTCACTCAAAAACCCGAAGATTTAGCCGCCACGGGTTTCGTTTACGTGAGTAGAGGTGACAAAGTCAAATGTTTTTGTTGTGACATACATTTGATGAATTGGGAACCTCATGTACCTTTACTAGAACACATAAGTAATATTGAAAAAGACGAATGCGATTATTTGAACAAGATCCTAACGTTGGGATTGATCAAAATCCAAGACGAAGAGAGGGATAGAGATAAAAATCAAAAATTATTGATGGATATGTTACAACTCGGATACACCAAGGAACAATTGTACGATGTGTTAAACATCGCGAACAAGACCCTGTCTCAATTCATAACTTTAGAACATCTCATCAAATTCATGGCGGAAGCGGACGAGTTATCGTCACTCGTCGGAAACAAACCGAGTAAAACGTCCACCACCAAGTGTCTGGTCTGTGAAGGTGTCGCAAACATCTTGTTTCTACCATGCGCACACCTGCGTTACTGTAGAGAATGTCATTCCGAAGACGAGAAAACGTGTTCGGTTTGCGAGTGAGAAATAAAAGTGGTCTTAAATTGTTTTTGAATAAAAACACATTAAAGAAAAAAAAATTGAATTCAAAATTTAACTTTTTTTTTTTTTTTTTTTTCTATTATATACATATAAAAAGAGTAAAAAAGCAAAACTTTTTTAACAAATTATTTAATACAAAATTCCAAAAAAAAAAATATTCTTACAAATGAAGCAAACAGATAAAACAATGGTAAATTTAAATGAGAAAACCATACCTCAGTTAAACGAGATTTGTAAACTATTACAAATTTCATATTTCAGAAATCATAGAACTAAATCAAAAAAAATTGAAGTCATACAAGAATATTTGTGAAACGCTAGAAAGGCAAACGAAATGTCGATAGCAACGACGTCAAAAGATGCATCGGTTGTGAAAAATAAGAAGACGACTAAATGAAAAGCCGTTGAAGAACATCAAGTTTCCAAAGAAAAGAAAAGAAAAACTAAAACGAAAATGAGTGATGCACTTCAGATTCAAGACAAACGAGATATATCGAGTGAAATTCAACGAGCAATCGATGAAGAGAAAGGAGAAGAATATGTAACACGACTCGTTGCGGAACTATTCCAATTGAAACCCGTAGAACGGGAGAGTGCGATCAAAGGCATTTTTAAAACTTTCGACGTGATTCCCTCGTTGAAGAAAGTTGATCCGAAATTGTTCATGGAATGGGTGAAGAAAGAAGTATTGGATTTGTTTCGCGAATACATGAACGTGGGATTAAAAATTAAGATGATACTCCATTGCATAATGAATAAAATCGACGTGAAGTCCAGCGAGAGCATCGTGAAAAATGCATATTTCAGATCTTACGTCGAACCCGTATTTCGAGGTTCAGATCTATCGGACATTTTTGAAAAGATGAAAGACAAGATGTTGACGTCTCTCGCGAATTATCGACATGAAGGTAGTAAATGGACGTTCGGTGAGGTGTTGAAACTCGAAATTCACATGAATAAAAACGAACCGTTGAAAGGATCTTCCTACTTGGAATTACCGTATTTCTTGACTAAGAAACACGCCGTGGTCAACGTGAGAAATAAAGATGATCAGTGTTTTAAATGGGCAGTCACCTCCGCTTTATACCCTGTCGAAATACACACCGATAGAGTTTCTCATTATGAGGAAACTTCTAAAAATCTCGATTGGACCGGAATGACTTTTCCAACAGAGTTAAAACATATCGAACATTTCGAGGCTCAAAATCCCACCATAGCGGTGAACGTCTTAGGATACGACGACGAAAATCGAACGATCTATCCTCTCAGACAGACTTCGTATCACGGAAGAGAAAAGACGATTATTTTATTATTGATTTCGAATGGTGACAATCGTCATTATTGTTGGGTTAAACATCCGACCCGATTACTGTCGAAACAAAATAATAATCATAAAGGAAAGATATCTTTATGTTACAATTGCATGAACGTGTTTCACAGCGAAAAATCATTAGAGAAACATCAGAAATATTGCAACGAAAATCAAGGTGTCGCCGTCGAAATGCCCCAACCCAACACCATCGTGAAGTCTGAAAATCACAATAGAAGATTAAAAGTACCATTCATCGTGTACGCCGATTTCGAATGTTTCACCACGAAAATGAGTTCCTGTCAACCCAACGCTCTTCAAAGTTACGTCGAAAGATATCAAAAACACATATCTTCAGGCTATTGCATTTACGTGAAATGCGCTTTCGACTCGCAACACGACATGGGTCCCTTCACCTACACGAAACAGTGCGAAGATGACGACATGGCTCAAAGGTTCGTGGAAGAGTTAGAATCGAAAATTCAAATGTTATACGACAAATTCAAAACTCCAGCGAAAATGAACATCATGCAAGAGCAGCAGAACGAAAATAACAGAGCCACCGAATGTCACATATGCAGACAATCGTTCGACGAGAATTCGGAGGAAAATAAGAAGGTCAGAGACCACGATCATTACACGGGTCTGTATCGCGGTCCGGCTCACAGCAAGTGTAATTTAAAATATCGAGACGCCACTTTCTATCTGGTGATGTTTCACAATCTCTCGGGTTACGACAGTCATCTGTTCGTGAAAAATCTCGGCACCTCACACGAAGAATTAAATTGCATCGCGAACAGCAAAGAAAGATACATTTCCTTCAGGAAATGGAAGCTCATGGAGAAGAAAAGAGTAATCGACGGAAATACGTTGAAAGAAAAAACGAAATCCATTCGTAGAGGCATACGTTTCATCGACAGTTTTAAATTCATGTCGACCGCTCTGGAAAAATTAGTCGATAACATGAGCAAGGATAAATTTAAAATCACGAGCGAACATTTCGGAGAACGAGTAGACGTCATGTTGAGGAAAGGAGTCTATCCTTACGATTACATGAACGATCTAAAGAGATTCGAAGACACTGCACTACCTTCGAAAGAAGATTTTTATTCGAAATTATACAAATCCGACATTTCCAGCGGGAATTACGAACATGCTAAAAACGTGTGAAAATCATTCGATATGAAAACCATGAGAGATTATCACGATCTCTATCTGAAGACTGACGTTCTACTCTTGGCAGACGTGTTCGAAAATTTTCGAGACGTCTGTCGTCGAAATTATGATCTGGATCCCGCTTGGTATTTCACCACACCCGGTCTGGCGTGGGACGCTCTGTTGAAGACCACCAAAGTCCAAGTGGAATTATTATCCAACGTGGACATGTTGCTCATGTTCGAAAGGGCTGCGAGAGGTGGCGTCTCAATGATCTCCCACAGATATTCTGAGGCTAACAATCCTTACATGAAAGAAGGTTTCGATTCGAAACGGTCGACTAAATACATACAGTATTGGGACGCCAATAATCTGTACGGTTGGGCTATGAGTCATCCTTTACCGATTGGAAATTTCGAATGGGTGAAGGAACCGGAAGAGATGCAAAAATGGAGAGACTATCCTTGCATTTTAAAAGTCGATTTGAACTATCCGGAAGAATTACACGGTCCACACAATGATTATCCGCTGGCTCCCGAACGAATGGAACTGAACGAAGGAGACGAGGAAAAACTCATTCCCAATTTATTTAACAAATGTAACTATGTTGTCTACAGCGAGAATTTGAAACAGTACGTCGATTACGGGATGAAATTAGTCAACATACATCGCATCATTCGATTCGACGAAGAGCCTTGGATGAAAAAATACATCGATCTCAACACAAATCTCAGAACTCAAGCCGAGAACGATTTCGAAAAAGATTTCTTCAAACTCATGAACAACTGCGTGTATGGTAAATCGATGGAAAACATCAGGAAGAGAACCGACGTTTGACTCGTCACGTCTGAGAAAAGAGCTAAAAAATTAGTGGTGAAAGCCAATTACAAACACCGAACCATATTCGACGAAAATCTAGTGGCCGTTCACATGCAAAAGACGCATCTGAAGTTCGACAAACCGTATTATCTCGGACCGATCATCTTAGATATCAGCAAGCGATTGATGTACGAGTTTCACTACGATTACATCAAACGAAAATTTGGTGACAAAGCCAAACTACTGTTCACCAACATGGACAGTTTAGTTTACGAGATAGAGACGAAAGACGTCTACCGAGATATATCTCCGGACGTGGCCGATTGGTTCGACACGAGCAATTATCCCATCGATCACCCATCCAACATTCAATCGAACGTAAGCAAGAAGGTGTTGGGTAAATTTAAGGACGAGAGCAGCAGTAAACAGATCATCGAATTCGTAGGCTTGAGACCCAAACTGTATGCTTATCGTCTAGAAGATGATGAAGAGATCAAGAAGTGCAAAGGAGTTAAAGCGTGCGTGGTGAAGAAAAACATCTCTTTCCAAGAGTATAAAGATTGTCTGTTAGGAAGTGGTCCGGTGTATAAGACTATGAAATCGATTCAAAGCGAAAATCACGACTTGTATACTGAAATAGTCAACAAGATTTCGCTGACAGACGACGACGACAAGAGATTCGTGTTAGACGATAAAATAAGCACTTTGGCACTCTGACATTGGACTTTGGATCTAATTTTAGACGATATGAATGGAGATGATTGGATTCTAGATGCGATTGTGGATGATAAGATTCCAGATACAATTGTGGATGATAGGATTCCAGAAAATCAAGAAGAATTAGATGAACACAAAATTATAGAAATCGATAGTGACATCGAGAAAGTTAGTTTAAAAAGAAAAAGAAAAAAATAGAAAAAAAAATAACGTCATTTTTAGTAAATTATAATAAAATAAATAAAAAAAAATATATATACGCATTTATGAATAAGAAAATAAAGATATTCGTAGAAGGTGTCGTCTTACCCAACGAACCCCTATCCAACTCGATCTGTTGAATGCGGCAAAAGATTTGAAAATCGAAGATTTTCTAGGAGTGTTTTCCAGAGATGCCTTGCCGAAGAGAAGACCTCGACAATTGGAATGCGGAATTTTAAATCTAGACGATTCATCGGGTGAAGGCACTCACTGGGTGGCGTGGATGAAGAACGGGAAGAAGAAAAATTATTATTTCGACAGCTATGGAATCTCGCCGCCAAAAGAAATAAAGAACTATTTCAACAAATCGATGGTTCGTTACAACACGGAACAAGTGCAATCACCACATCAAGTGTTTTGCGGTCACCTGTGTCTCTACGTTCTCAAGAGATGGTCTGAAGGAGATCAATTTCAAGACATTCTCAATGATTTACATTAGAGAGAGATTTTTTTTTTTTATAGTGTATATAAAGATAAAAAATTATTTTAAAAAAATTTTAATCGAATAAAAACGAAAAATAAAATAACATAGTTCATTTTAATAAACTGCGTTTTGAACACATTTTTCTAAAAAAACAAAAAAAAATCCGACAACAACATGCCAGTCGATAAATTTGGTAGAAGTGACGACGAAAAAGTCAACCCAAGAAAGAAGAGGAAGACGTTCGAAGTCGACGATGGTTACGACGTTGCCAACTTGGACGAACATTACGTTCGGAGATATGAACCTCGAGAAGAACCTTTGAACATGAACGTTAAGAAGCTCTACAATCTTCCCGAGCCGATAGATCTCGCAGATGCTGCGACTAAAAAATACGTCGACAGGGGGAACGCCGATTTCGAACGAATCCTGCTAGATAATTATGTGGATAAAACCATGACCGATGATCTCGATCTGAAATCCAAACGTTTGGTGAACGTCGCGAATCCCACAGATCCCACCGATGCCGTGACCAAGAAATACGCAGACGACTCTCACACGAGATTCAGCGAACACCTGAGAAATAGATACGTTCTGAAAATGATGCACTCAGAATTGAACGCCAATTCTATCAAGATAACGAACGTGGCCACTCCCACGAATCCCAAGGACGTGGCGACCAAACACTACGTAGATCTGGAACAGAGAAAGTCTGACAGACGAGAAATGAAATCGGATCTGAATGCGGGATTCCACAAGATATTGAATCTGTCGAAGATCGACGACACGGATGCGGACTCAACCGCGGTCAACAAGGGCTACGTAGATTCTGCCATGATACAATCACAAGAATACCTAGAATCGCAAGTGGACGATCTCTACCTGAACAAAGAATCTGGCGGAACCATGGAGGGTGGCATCAACATGAACGGTCACAATTTATTCGGTCTCGATCACGATCCCGAATTCGATTCCAGCGCGGTAAGCAGGAAGTACATGGACGACAACTCAGTCTGGAGAAAGGGTGACATCATGGAAGGTAAACTAGACATGGGTGGACACGCGCTCACGAATCTACCGGATCCCGTGAACATGACGGATGCCTGCACCCTGATTTCGGTGGTGGAGAAAGTCAAATATGCTAGACAATTGATCACCGTGTGGGCCGAAGAGGCCGGCGCCTTAGATGAGGGAAAAGCTGAGTGGTCTTTCGGAAATGGAGGTAGCGGATCGAAACATGGTCAGGTGGGATATCCCATGCCGCTGGGAGGTGAAATCCTTCGAATGAGTCTGGCTTCCTCGGATTTGAATAACAGAGCGGTCGTCAGTCTCATGGTGAATGGTGTGGAGAGCGATAAGAGATACAGCGTCGAAAAGACTGAGAATCAACACGCAAATGTTAGCACATTCGGCATGCCTCTCAAAGTGAACGCCGGAGACAGGATTAATTTCGTCACGAAAACCAATAATCCCGAAGCTGTCACTTCCGTGGTGAGTCTACTTATCGAACTAGATCCTTTGAACAAACAGTGAACGCGTGGAAAATAATGAATTAAAAAAAATAATGTGTGATTATTAAAAACAAAAAAAAACAAAAAAAAAGTAATGAGATTTAGAAAGATGTTCAATCTCTCTAGATCACATTACTTTATTTATTTTTTTTGTTTTTTTGTTTTTAATAATAACTCATTACTTTTTTTTTTGTTTTTTATTTTTTTTCACACACTCGTCTCTCATCGAATGATCGACATCTTATTTCCATCCGATTCGAATTGTAATTCTCTGTCCGACAGGACCAGGGCGAAGGCTTCGGTTTTTCTCGGCACGTTCCTATCGAATTGCATCTTGATCTGAATGTCTTACGCGCTACTCTTGAGTCGTTCACTCTGTTTACTGACGTCGAATACGAACATGGGATACATCGACTTGTATTCGCCGGGAGATATGTTAGGATTGTTCATCAATTCATCTAGACCGTGATACTTCTTTCTAAAATCAGTGGCGTCGCCGTACCGTCTGGAGAAATCGTTCTTGTCAAACGATGCATTGTAATCGATTGCTGGATATCTCGTGGCGTTCAGAAACACTTACATGTTTCTCAAATGGCAGTGATCGAACAGCGATGCATTCTTTTCCTGAGACCCGTCCCTATCGGTCTGAAACGCAACCACGATGAAACGCGGTCTCTCAGAAGCGGATTTCACCGTCAATCTCCAATCGAAGTGATTCGTGGATAGAGGAATGCTAGCCGTGTCGCACTGTCTCATTCTAAATCCCACGGGTAATTTACTCTTGGATTCTATGATCTTGTAGAGACGCGCTTTCTCCACGATCGAAGGCTCCACGTGCGGAACGAACCACGATATCTTGTGTAGAGTTATCTTACCCGCATCAGTCTCGGTGAGTCTCACTATTGCGTCGTTGTTTCCTTTTCGAATCAACGTCAGATTGTGTTTGAATCCGTACATGATCTTGTTGTAATCGTCCGCAAATCCGAAGATGTGTTTCAAAGGTATCCTGAACGAAACCGTTCCTTTAGGTCTGGACGTCTTGACGACATAGTCGAATATCAAGACGACGCCTGCACTAGCAGGGTCTACGGTGTCTTTCACCCACAACTGATTAAGTCCTCTGGATTTCGAAAAATCATCAGGATACGTCAAGAGTCCAAACATCGTGGTGGCCTGACCGGGATGAAAAACAGATTCTATCTCTTGTCCGGATAGCATGTATTTTATGTTACTGAATAGATGCATGATGCCATTATTTGCAAGAGTAACCGTGTCGTCGTCGGCGTAGTCGCTCCCATCTTCCTTGCTGAGACGTCCCTGCACCACTATGTAACTCTCGCTAGGATGTATGAATAGATCTTGAGTTTCGACATTGATTCTTATCTCTCCCGCATTGTTCAAACTCGTTCCGGTTACCGGTTCGTATTCGGGAACCTCATATTCTTGAATACTTTCATCTTTCACTATGCTTTGTGTTATATCTAGTATATTTGTCAGTTTAAAGGATTTTTAGTTTTTTTTGTTTATTAATTAACTTGCTTTCTTTATGTAAAAAATAGTTTTTAATTATTTTTTATTATTATTTTTTTCTCTCTTATATATATATGTGTGTAAACAAGAAAATGTTAAAGAGAGTAAATAAAAAAAAAATTTGTGTTCTTCATCAAAACTTCGTCTTCTGTAATTGTTGTTCGTAAAACTTTCCGATGATCTCTTCTCCATCCAAAGCTTCGATTTCGTAAGTCACCGGATCGGTGTGAAATATTTTGATGATCACGAAAATTTCCGAGGTCCATCGAGGAGTATAACCCTTTTCGAAGTGCTTCTTATAAGCATAGATTCTCACTCGATCGCCGACCGCAAATTTCGGCGTTCTAGACTTCTTCCTGATCTTAGATCTCTCGGGATATAGATTCGCTTAGACACGTTTTTCGTTTCGAGGATCGCTAGCTTCCGCGGGAGTCATCTTGATCGATCTGTGTCGCGTGTTGTTGTAATCTTTGACCAGACCGTTCAGAGCTTATATGTATTTCTTGGTCGAATTCGCTGTGAAGTATCTGTACATCTTCTCCTTCATCGTTCGATTCCAACGTTCCACCACGCTGGCATTCTCTTCGTTTTTGATCGAGTAGAGGTCTACCAATCGACGAACGTGCTTGTTGTAGAATTCCTTTCCCTTATCCACCCACAATTTACTCAGTTTTCGAGAAGACGAGTCGAACACGCTCTTCAGAGCCTCGGCGACGCAAGGTCCCGATTTATCCTTCAAAGCTCTGATCCAACCGTATTTGGAAAACACGTCAATGACCGTCAATAGATATTTGACGCCCTCGTTCCACCTCGAAAACGATCTCATGTCAACCAAGTCGGCAGACCAAATGTCATCCAGACCCTTCACGAACACCCTTCTCTTTCGAAATTTACGCACTATGGGTTTGTGTAACTCCTCGGCCAATTCACTCGTCAATAATCGTTTCTTCTTCTTTTCAGACGCGCTTTTTTTTTTGAACGCCCCATCCGAATCGACGTTTCGCACCGATCAGATTGCCGACCAGCGAACGTTCCATCTTCTCTCTCCTGGTCGGATTCGATATGCCTCTCAATCTCCCCAACATGTTTTTGTTGCAGACGTCGTTGCGAGTCTTGATGTCGGGATGTCCGGCATAGCACAGATCGTGATCATACGCAGCCGCGTCCACCCTATTCACGGGTTTGCTCCAAGATTTGGGAGTCAGATCTGCATTGAGTCTCTTGTTCAATTTTGTTCCGGGTCCCGTGAAACTGTGACCGGGCAGATGCATTTCAAAAGGTAGATTGTTGATCATTTTATTCACGATGCCTTTACCTTTGTTCACGTTCTTTTGTTTGATGAATCGCGTCTTGACAGAACCACACATGTCGCAAATTCCGCGAAGCATCCGTCTGTTGTCTTTAGTTCGCACTTCTCTAGAATTACTCGTCTCGGTAACTCTCTTACACTTTACGCAATACATTTTTTTAAGAGTTATTTAAATTAATTTCGTTTTTTTATTTTATATATAAATTTAATTTTTTTTTTTTTTAAATTCTGTTCTTATTATATATATATTTTTTTTTCAATCGCTGCTCTTGAGTTCTATCATCTTACTGAATTCCTCCCTGGCCTCTTTCCTCCCCTTTTCCACGAGAGAATCCTTCATCTCTTCCTTGATGATCTGACAAGTCTTGATAATCCTTAGGCTTCTTTCATGGCATCGTATTTCGTTTTCTCACTCAATATCGCGAAGTATTCTCCGTCCGATATCCTACCATCTTTCAACGCCATAGAGATCATTTCGGATATCGTGTCGATCTTGGAGTCGGCCATGACGCGAATCTTGTCGTGTTTCCTCGCCTTCAGATATAATTTCCTACTCAAAAAGTTTCCGAGCGTGCTAAACAATCCGGCGGCGAGAGCCACTCCTTCTACGGTCAACACGATCGGAATGCCGACCACGGTCGACAACAATCCAATGCCGGCCGCATGTAAACCCATGGAAATCGTGATGAGTGTCGTGTCGATCGCGTTGACGAATTTCACGAAACACAAATACTTCTTCTTGAGGGAACGACGAGAATCTCTCTCTCGAGTCAGATACAATTGGATTCTACTGATTTGATCGATGCGATACCTCTCTCCTCTTTCTCTTTCTTCTAGCGACGGCGCCATCGGCAAAACGCCGTTCGGCTTCTCGTCCTCGTCGTCCACTAACGTCAGATACAATTTATTTCTGGTTCTCATTTTTTTGTTTTTTTTCTTCTAATATTAGATAGAAATTTTATGTGTGTATTTATTTTTTTTTTATTTTCTACTCTCCCTTATTTTATATCAACGAAAAAAACTTAGACGTATGCTTCGTTCAGCAATAATTTCTTGATGCATCCCTTGTCTTCTAAAGTCAAACTTCTACGCGCCAATTTCAGTTCTTCCGAATCTGTGGGCCTGTCTCGATTCTTACAGAAGACTAATCTCTTCCAAAACGTGATCACATCGTTGAATTTAACGCGTTCCAATGCCGGTTTGAAATACATGATGACCATATCTTCCCTTTCCATCGTTAGACACGAATGATTCTCGTGATCGAAGTCTAGATAATCCCGACATCCGATGCATCGTTCTAACAAGATGGGACATAGTTGTTCGTTCACGCAGATTGCGTATGCTCTCATCAGCATGTTTAAAAGAAACCTCGCTCTAATAGTCTGAGAATCGCTCATGATTTACATATTTTTTTTTATTATCTATTCAATTTGATATATTTAATTTTCTAAATAACTATTTATTTATTTTTTTTTCTCCCCTATATATATATATATCAATCAAAAACGTGACAGCGGGCTCGCGAATTTCCAACACACCGACGACACTCTTCGTTCAGATCGAGTTTACGAGAATCGAGCGATCCGATCGCTCGATTAGCTGAGTTTGGGAAATTTCTCATAGTGGGGAATTCCCCTAATAATGTCATAAATGGGAAAAACCCACCGCCTCAAAACAATTGCGGGTTCTGGACCACTGCCTCAAAACAATTGCGGGTTCTGGACCACTGGTCTAGAATCCCCAAGACCGTTTTTTGATGATGACCCAGAATTTTTTGCTTTTGCTCGCGTTCGCCAACGATGGATCGATGGTCTGATCTGCGATGGGAACGTCGACAAAAAATTAAGTACAAGATAAAAGTGAAGATGTACAATTTCACCCTTTTTTTAAAAACGCGCGTTCACCACGAGTATTTGAACGTTAAAAGTGCGATCTAGGAGTCACAAAAAAACATGGGGGGATTCAAGACCATTGTACAGTTTTGTGAATAAGCGTGTGATTTAATGCTGAATTCCACGTTGGTGAACGCATCGTGTACGTATGTTGTACACGTACATGTACAAGTGGTCGTCAATCCGCAATTATCACCTACTTATATCACAACGCGCATACTGTTGACAATAGAAAAAGTAACAGAATATCAAAAGATGATGAAAAAGCAGTTTTCTTATTATTGATTGGATTTTAACGGAGGATGATAATGAAACGTTCAAACTGATTGGGAAAAAATTGTAAAAACCCATATGCAGTATTTTTATACCAGTCTAAAGGAAAACGCGTTTGAAGTTTGTGACATGATGCGCACATCTATGATACAAATTCTCCATGATTTTGAGATTTTAATTTTGTGACTTCTGCACTCGGGTGCTCGTGCTACCTGTGACGGGTCATTCCCGTTCACCCTGCATCTATTGTTTCCAGTTCAGGTGTGAGAAGGTGTGATAATCCTCAACATCAAAGATTGGCCGACTATAGTTTTGTTCTAATTAGTTGGGCAGTTTTTTTAGACTTAGATTTTTTTCAGACACAGATGGTAAAAATATACATGAAAAAAATACATATAAACGAGAGTGAATTCAGTTCATTTTTCAGACTTAGATCTTTATTCAGACAAAGATGGTAAAAATATACACCATAAAACAAATATATAACAAAAATACACATTATAACAGCATCGTCGATTACTTTGTTGAAAATCGGGCTGATGATTGTGATGGTCACTATCAGAGGCTCAATAAAAGTGGAGTGGAACAAATTTTCAAGGCTACCCTGGTTCAGCCCAATGGGAGGAAAAGTTACAATCGTATATCGGTAAACGCACCGTGACACACTAAAGTGTCTTGTCTAGACGAGCATGCGGCCACTGTCCTGTCCATTTCTTCTACTTCAATCATCTTCCAACCGAAGGCTAGCTGGATGGTGGGAGTAGAAGAAACCGACTGAAGCTACCGAAGGTGGGATTCATTGGCTAAATGTTGTTTGGATTTGTAAATAAAATATTGCAGGAATGCTTATATATTGGCACACTTGAGGTGACTAACACAACACACCATCAAGGTCAATCTTTCAAAAGGGTCCGTGAAGTCAGCTGACAGTTGACAGTTAACAATTCGAAGTGTGAAGTCAGCTGACTGTTGACAGTTGACAGTTAACAAATCAAACGTGAAGTCAGCTGACAGTTGACAGTTGACAATTCGGAAAAGGGTCTCCGATTCACATTCACCACAGCTACATCACTGCTTTCGCATTTACCACAGCTACATCACTGTTACGTCATTTTACATGTCATGTGCGTGAATATTTTGAAATACCGAATGTCAGCTGAATGTGAATTGGCAGCTAGATCAGCCCAAGTTGACAGTTGACATTTCGAAGTGTAAAGTCAGCTGACAGTTGACAATTCAAACGTGAAGTCAGCTGACAGTTGACAGTTGACAGTTGACAATTCGGAAAAGGGTCTCCAATTCACATTTATCACAGCTACATCACTGTTTTCGCATTTACCACAGCTATATCACTGTTACGTCAATTTACATGTCATGTGCGCGAATATTTCGAAATACCGAACTGTCAGCTGAATGTGAATTGGCAGCTAGATCAGCCCAGCTGACAATTCCGTGAAGTCAGCTGACAAATCGAAAGGCTTTATAAATATGAATTTATTCTCTGTTATATTTAAGCTTACACGCTGTAGAACTGTTCTACGTGGACCCACTCTCGTGCTTTAACAACATACTGTGAATTTTAAACAATTTGTCTCTTGAAAATGACAGTATTCGCATGTTTCCGAATCGTCAGCTGACTAGGCTACTTTCAATTGCGGCCGTGTGATGTGAAGTTAGCTGACAATTCGAATGGCTTTATTAATATGCGTTTACCATGTTGTATATAAGCTTACACGCTATAAACTCGTTTACGCTGGTCCACTCTCGTGCTCTAACACAATATACTGTGAATTTTAAACCTTTTTCTCTTGAAAATGACGGTATTCGAAGGTTTCCGAATTGTCAACTATGAATCGATCACAGGGTCATTTCAACGAGTTGATAGATCTGATTTTTGACCCCGTTCCAATACATGATGCAAAACAAATTATTTATTATTTTGCAATCTGTAATCTACAGGTGGCAGCTGACAATTCTGTAAAAAAAGTCTCCAATTCACATTTACCACAGCTACGACACTGGTACATTGGTAATATTTCGAAATCTCGAACCGCCAGCTGGGTCCTCCGTGAAGTCAGCTGACAATTCGGACGGCTTTATAAACACCACCCCCTCTCCCCCGCTGTCGTCACATCTCTGTTCGGATAACCAGTGTACGTCCTATCGAAACTCTGGATATTGGATAATAATCCGGATAACCCGTGTGGTTAATACATGTAGAATTTAATGAGTTTGAAAACCCTGTCCCCCAATTATAAAGTTTCCAAAGGGGAAAATGAAGACAACAGAGAAATTGGCTGGAATGGTTGGTAAGAATGAAATGAATGACACTAAATTCCAAATAATGTTTGAACTGAACATTTAAAGACTTTGTGCTGTTTTCTGTTCAAGTAAAAAAATTCAGACTCACTTTCGGAGCCGAAGACGAGTGAATTCACAGTGGGTTAGTGCACCAATTTATGAAGTGAGATAAAAGTACTAAGGAACATTCTCTGTTTTAGTTGGACACACCTGGGAGGTTACTGAACATCAATTCTGATAGAATCAACTATCTCACATTTCATGAAAGCCCACATAAAACATTTGGGGTGTTAAAGCATCTTACATAAAGTCGTCAGAATGGAGAGATCATGCCATGAATATCTTTGTGTGGTTTTAATTCAGAATAAATTCAGTTACATGTACACTTTTGAAGGTGGTATGTAGCGGAATGTATAGTGCATGGAGGGGTGGAGGGGGGGGGGGGCATAATACTGTACCAGACAAAAATGACTGGTGGTTGGAAATCTAGACCCTCTAAGCCCCATACCACCCCTCTATCGAACGAAGCTGTCATAGCTCACGAGCCTGTAACTTGACATACAGGCCATATAAGACCACCTAGACCCCAGAGGGCCTTATATGGTCGGTAGGACAAGTTCCAGACTTGTGTGCTATGACACAATTGCATAGGTAATAAACATGACGGAAAATGAAAGCACAGTTTGCGTAAAATTCTCGAGTTGTGTTTGTTGTTACTTATATTTTCCGGGTGTTTGCATCGCGGACGCGGAGCTTTGTGTGATTTGTTTGGCATAGGTCAAAATACGAGTAAAAAGCGCCATGAACCAAAACCTTTTTTTTTGGGGGGGGGGGGGGGTGGCTATATATCTTTAGTTGATACCTAATTTCCAACCTCGTCTATACGTATGATTCTTTCCAATACGTTTCATTTTAGTTCTGTGTGCGACATCACTAAATAAACTCATCAAGACTACAGTCTAAACACTAACTGATTTAAGGTGGAGAGTGATTTTTTTTTGTTGTGTTATATAGAGAGTGATTTTCGGGGGAAAAATCTGAATAGGTTTGCTTTCAAATGAATTAGTGGTCAATTGCTTTCTTTATTTGTCTACTTAATGACTGTACTATGGTGTGCTGGATATCAAGAAAAGTATCAGCAGTCTCCGATTTTGATTATTACAGTGAAAACTTTGGTGGATACTTTTGTTGAATGCCTTATTGTGAATAGCGTAATTCCTTCTCTTTATCGTCGTCTTTTGATTCTTCAATTGGATATGTAAGTTCACGAAGAAGTTCTGTTTTACTAATTTTCATGCATAAATTCGTGAATTATGACCATAGTCGTATGGGTCAATTTTTTTGAGGGGCTGAAAGATTTTGCCGAAAAGCGATGCTGCAGGAACCATCGAGGCACGTCGCTCCGAGGTGTGTGCGAGAGTAGGTGTTCTCGCTTCAGATGTGGAAGCCGGCGGAAATCTTTTTAAAAAGCCGATGGTCTAAGAGTGCATGATTCTAGAGACCCCCAACAACCATTCCAATATTGTAACTAAGGGAGAATTCTGTCACTCTTTTAGGTGTACCTGGCTGCATTTGGTCGAAACGTTTCGTCTGGAATCATCGGAAATCAACTATTTTATGTCTTTCGCCAATAATCAACAGGCGTGTTATCACTCTGGTGAGACGGTAGTCGAAAACTTGGACCCAAAGGCCGCAAAATAATTTTTAGTTTGGTGCGTCCCACAGTACGTACCACACCAAAAAATTATATTACGGACTTCGGGTACAAATTTGGACTAATGGGACGGAATGTCTTATTGAAGACAGTATAGACTGGATGTTTGCCCGACAAAATATTGTGAAAACTCCCACAAAAATTTGATTTTCCCCGACTCGGCGGGAGGGTCGAGGTCCCTGGTCCGCCTATGATTATGTCCCTTTTTACTTCAAAATGGTCGCAAAAACATTTTGGATGGAACAGGAGGTAACAATGGTTAACATCGGGAGGTTAAATACTTATGCGCACCAATGGGCGGGAGGAAGCACACAGCCCATTTGAGGATTGTTTTTGTGGTTTGTAGGTGGAAAATTAATGTCACACTGCACAACAAGTATCATCAATACATTAGTATTCTTACATTCCACACAGACACCTTGTGTACCCAGCTATTGTAATCTCGTCAAATTTATTCGGGGTATCTTCCAAAGCGTACAGCACAAGATAGTTCCGCATAATGTATGAATACATGTTATTCTTACATTCGACATATCAGACGCCTCGTGTGGCCCACCCAGCTATTGCGATCTCATCATATTTATTCGGGGTATCTTTCCAAGCGTACAGCACAAGATAGTTTCCTCATAAACCACACACCACGGGCATATCCAGAAGGGGGTGCGCGCCCCTCTATTTTTGCCGGAGTTAATCAGGACGCTTACGGTCGATAACGCGTGCTCCCACGAAAACGAATTGACGCCACGCCACGTTACATCACTTGAATTTGTGTCACGAGAACAACACATCAAGTAGCAGCCTGGGGAGTCGGTCCCAGCAGCCTCAGAATCGTTGAGAACAAGGGTTTTGACCCTCAGTTTTTCAACAATTTCCCTGGGGGTTGCCCCACCCCCCCTCCCCCTCTCGCTGCGAGGCTCAGATCATGATACGCATCATACTATATATGATGTCCAAACTTGGACCTAAAATCCGTAATATAATTTTTTGGTTTGGCCCACGTAGAAGCGG
The DNA here is from genome assembly GCA_031216915.1 of Pictodentalium vernedei. Classification (NCBI taxonomy): domain Eukaryota; kingdom Metazoa; phylum Mollusca; class Scaphopoda; order Dentaliida; family Dentaliidae; genus Pictodentalium; species Pictodentalium vernedei. The sequence continues at coordinate 175,551,879 of CM062296.1, forward strand.
TTTACAGCATGTAAGCTTATATATAACAGAGAAAACACATATTTATAAAGCCGTTCGAATTGTCAGCTGACTTCACAGATCCGGCTCTCAGCTGATAGTTCGAGATTTCGAAATATTACCAATGTACCAGTGACGTAGCTATGGTAAATGTGAATTGGAGACTCTTTTTACAGAATTGTCAACTGCCACCTGTAGATTACAGTTTGCAAAATAATAAATAATTTGTTTTGCATCTTGATGTATTAATAAAATCTGCTAGCTGGTGGAACATAGTCAATGCATAGTTGATACAACACGTCACATCAATAATTCAGCAAGAATATATATTTAATTTAGTAATATGAGCTCAAAATCTTCATTTAAAAGCACAATTCGTTTTTGTTATCTGGGAGGAGAAGTCGGCTTCCCCCTTCCCATGAGGGGGTAGGAGGCGGGATACTCTTCCAGATGAACAAAAATGAATCTTCCACTATCCCGAGAAAAAACTTCCAACAAGTCTCCCAGTATTGCTCGCGTCTTAAGGATTTGCCTTCCAACACCCCCCCCCACCCCTCTATGCGAAGGATGTCCCTTAAATGCCCCACCCTTCCAGCAAAGATCTTCTGGCCGCCACTAATTTAAACGCGAAACCCCGCGTTTCGTAGCGAGACGTAAATTCTGCTCAATAACTAACATCTGAGTAAACTTGACTGGTTTGTGGTATAAATTCTATGAATGAGGACTGACGACTGTTTGATGTCGATATATGTAAAAATACCGAAAATATATGTCTGAGAAATGGAGACTAGGCTATGTACAGCCACCCCACCCCACCCCCACCAAATGCTTGAAAACAGAAAATGGGCTGAGAAACATCTGGTCTCCCTTCTTTCCATGATTGACCTATTGGGTGTCCAGTCCCCGGACGTCGCCATGTGGGGTTTTCCGGCGCGCTGAGCCCTTCTTCCTTCTCTGCGACAAGACGTCGCACATGCCTTATTAAAACAATCCTACAAAGCCAACTATACCTAACGTTTCGAAAAAAAAGAATAAAATCCAGTGATACTGGCCTATTTGACTGATACTCCGAACTGGCAGTTAGCTGACAATAATTCTGGAACCTGAGAAGACTCCTGTTTGTAGGACAAGGGACCATCTAAACTTCAAGAGATTCTATTCAAGCAAGTATACAATTATGAACCCATGTAGTAAGAGTAATAATATAATGAAGCATATTAATCCATGAAGCCATCCGAATTGTCAGCCAGATGACCTGGGGTAGCGTCAGAAAATCTCCGACAGAAGGGCTAACATCATCTCCGACAGAAAAAGGGGGGGGGGGGGGGGGTACACTGTTCGACAGTAGTTTGTCCCAGTATGAAAAATTCTGAAAATAAGCCAAAGGAAAATGCAGTTTTTGTCATGACCTTGAAATAAAGGCATTTCGGCTCAAAATTTTTCTAAAATAGTCACTTTTCAAACATCTTCGTGTTAATGAATGCAAAAATGATCAATCCACTATGAAAATCCCGACTTTTTACGGTGATCCAAGAGTCACGCACGGCGGATCTGCGGGATCTCCACTGGAGATGCTCTCCCCGACGAACTGGCCAACTTCCCCGATGGAGAGTGTGGGGGCTGACCTCACCCTGTACCCCCACCCCCACCCCCACACACACACATTGGCACCACTCCAGCAGATGACATTCACAATTTATAGTACAGAAACTTTAATGGGCGTGTAGTTAAAAAAAACATCTGTAAATGAACAGGAATAAAATAATAGGAATGTGCGCGGGCATGACATGTTACGCAAATGCATGGAGCCATAGGCGTATGGGCCAGGGGAGTTGGAGCCCCCCCCCCCCCCTCCCGAGACGGAGGAAATTCGGACAATTTTCATATTTTTTCGAGCAAAAGTTTGACTGAGGAACCTCCCTGTGCAGTCTTATCTTCAATAAGGGATTCTGTTCCATTAGTCCAAACCTGGACGCAAAGTCCGTAATATTTGATCATATTTCGCACTTTTCGTCCAAGTTTTTACTACCGTCTCAACAGATTGAAAACGCGTCTGATGGCTACAGACACACAGGCGTAACATAGTTTATTTCGGATAATTTCAGACCAAAAACTGGCCTCCAGCCCCCATCTGTGGAAGGGGAACGGGAAAACCGCCTCCTAACCTACACCCACCCAAGGGCCACCTGGCTCAATAATGCAAGCATTATCACTTTTCGGGCAAAATCTTCCAGCCCCCTCCACAAATATTTGGCCCGTACGCCTGTGCATACAGCCATGGACGAATCAGGATGATGTGAATTGGAGAAAAAAATTCATGTGGATTAGAGAAAACTGTGAGCTGACTTCACATTTGAATTGGAAACGAAGGTCAAAAATCAGGTCGATCAACACGTCGTAATCATAGGGGTCTGGAAACGTTATATTTTAACAACTCCGCTCAGAATAGAAGCAAACTTGAAAGCCTTACCGCGATTGGTTACAAGTGAACTGAGAAATCGAAAGTAGATTGAGGTCACTGATCTCAGTTCACTTGTAACCAATCGCGGTAAGGCTTTCAAGTTTGCTTCTATTCTGAGCGGAGTTGTTAAAATATGGCGATGATGACGAGGAAGAAGGCTGAAAAACCTGCAAATGTTGAAAAAATATCTCCCCAGAGTATAGATAGGCGACTGGTGTTGGGCAGTCGTTGAAAGTGTTCAAAAAGGTACACAAAGAGCCACAGTGAAGCGTAGGTCAATGTCTCTATGTGCATTTATTTCACTGATTTGTGTTGAAAAATTCGGGTTTCGTTTGGACAACCTTATTTACAAATCAGAAAATAGCATTCTTTTTGCTAACATTTTATTGAATATCTCTAGTAATACTGAAGATATTTCGACGAAATTTGTTTTAAGTAATAGGGAAATGTATATAGAATAGAACTGGTATGTGCCAGGAACCAAGTACATCGAGATCTAATAATTTTTTAAACTTGTCGACACTTGGTTGAAGTTTCCCAATTTCGCCTGTTGTTACCCTTTCTCCTTTTTTAAACATATATACCCAAAATCACTAAAATAACGTTTCCAGACCCCTGTGGTCGTAATGGCACATTGATCGATTCATAGTGACAATTCGCAAACCTGTGTATACTGCCATTCTCAAGAGACGAAATTGTTTAAAATTCATAGCATATCTTTAAAACACGAGAGTGGACCCACGTAAAATAGTTTTACAGCGTGTATGCTTATATATAAAACAGAATAAACACATATTTATGAAGCCGTTCGAATTGTCAGCTGACTTCACGGACCCAGCTCTCAGCTGACAGTTCGAGATTTCGAAATACTACCATGAGTTGTATTCCGGAATGAAAATAGAACTGGAATTTCCCGGTGCCGATCACGTGATGTAGGTACAAACAACTCGAGTTGAATGAGCTGCCATTTACAAGTTTATGTTCTCCGTTCCGCTGTGAATCGTGTAAAATGCCAACAAAGCGTGGGGAAAGAGTAACAGTGACAGCCGCTACAAAGCGAAGCCACATATGACAGGGGTAACATTTATACCATTTCCGAGGCCATTCAGTGCAGAAGAACGGTGTAAACTTTGGATCAGACCACACGAAGATCTGAATATTGATCGAATAGGGCGACACCATTTTGTTTGTTCCAAGGTGATTATTATTACACCAGTTTCCATTTACTTGTGAGCGCTTTTATTCATATGAACACAATAGATACATAAATCTGGGGATTCTTTCTACTTATGTATTGCTATTTATCAGATAAGGGAAATCGCATAACAGTACCATGAGGTGTTATTTTCACAAATCTATATAAACTTATCACAGCTGAAGGGTCATGTATATCAGGGCAGGAAAGCGCCCAGCGCTGTTGGGGGGGGGGGGGGGGGGGTGGATGCCATAACCAATTTGTCGGACCTCAGCATAGAAGGCCTTGAATATAGGCATGCGTGCCACAATGTACCTCCCTCCCCCCTCCCAGTTTGGCAAAATTTAATTTTTCACGAAGTTTTCATAATGATTTCGGGCTCGTTTGACCATAACCCAATGATCCAATTGATTCCAGGATAGGGGATTCCGCCTCATTTATCAAAACTATGCCCTAAAGTCCGCAACATAAATTCCTGCTGTGGTACGTAGCGTGGGACGCTTCCCCTCCCAAATAAATAAATATATATATATTATGGACTTCGGACTCACAACCATAAGGCGCAACAGACTTCGACTTTTATCTCTATCACAAGGTAGGTAAGGCAGTTGGAGCTCATCAGATGTTTTCAAACCATGTTACCTGGGGCGAAACCCTTCCTCCACAGGTCTGTGGAAGGGTAACACCTCATTCCTCAACCACCTACACAGTCACTTCAATTCAACGGTACTTGATGCCTTCAGAATCACTTTTCAGGCAACATGTTTCAGTCCCATCTAAAATATTCGACCCATGGCCTCGAAAGAACAAGGCGTTAATAAGGAACGGTGGGCGAAGGAGGGAGGGGTGGTCAGAGAACATTCTCGCTTGGAAAAATTAATTCAGACTCAAAAGTATTCGGTATTCTAGATACTTGGGATATTTCCCTTTGATTATCTACAAATTGCAAACGCTTTGGCCACGCCCCTCAGACCCTGTCTGTAAAATATTATCTAGAAATGATGTCAATTTAAGGGGGGAGGGGGTCTTTTATAAACTGTGGTATGTGGGAGAGGGGGTGAGTGGGGGTGGTCGAGTCCGTGAGATATACAGGTATGATTTGTCTTGATACATATTCTTGTCTCTTTATGTTCCAGCACTTCATAGATGGCTCAGAAAACCCCATCTCAGCCGATCAGTATTCCAGGGTACGAAACTCAAGGAAACGTCCTATTGACTGATCCATGTCAGTGCCCCAACAAATGAAAAAAGACCGTAGTGATGAGACGGTTGCTACTGTGCTACTCCAAACCCCCTTTCACCCAGATATTGCCCCGACGCCACCGATGCCAAAATGAATTGAAACTTCAAAATAAATTAAATTTATTTTGAAAATGTTTTACTCAAATCGATATCGATGGAATTGTTTGTGCGATCTGCGTGAAAAAGCGGGGTGGAGTCTTGGCTTGATTCATTCCAGTTTCCCGTAGGTGTGAAATTTTATTTTGTTTGAGGCCCGAGGTGAATCACTATGCGGATGGACCTTTGCAATGTATATTTAAACCAGAGTGGGTCGTTAAGCGCGCGCGTGTGTGTAGGTGTGTGTGTGTGGGTGGGGGCTTCAAGGTCTGCACATAGTTCCAAGCTCACATGCATTGGATAATTTTCATTACGCCACACCCTCCTTTGCAAGTTACGACTTTAGGCGTGTGTGTGTGTGGGGGGGGGGGGGGGCTTCGAGGTCTGCACACAGTATCAAGCTCACATGCATTGGGCAATTTTCATTACACCATACCCTCCTTTTCAGTTTCAACTTTAGGCGCGCGCGCGTGTGTATGTGTGGGAAAAGGGGTGGGGGACTTCGAGGTCTGCACATAGTTCCAAGCTCACATGTATTGGATAATTTTCATTATACCATACCCTCCCTTGCAGTTACAAAATGCTGATTTGATTGATCCTTGAGTCGAACTGTTTATTAAGACTATCCATAAACAGTAGTATCCGAGTTTTGAAACTGGGTCCTTTTCGTTTGTCCTTGGTTTCACGTGACTATTGAGCGCTACATAATCTGGAGTAGCTGTGCAAACAAAACTTTCGACATTCAAAACATAACCGCCTGTTAACAGGGTGTAACCCTACATTTTCTGGTATTCTCTGAGGGCGCCGTGATTAAATTCTTTAAATTTCATCAAATAATTATAAATGTCGAATATAGACAAGGGTGGTATAACAGACATATTCGCCGATCCCGACATAAGCTGGGGTAATACCAAGCAAGTCGTTTCATTTATGCGCAATTTGTCATCAATCACGGCTGATCTGTCTTCAATCAGTACGTTTGGATCGACTTCGATTCCAATCTCGGACGCGATTTCACATAAATTAACTAAATCAGCCTTTTTAAGTTGCTGAACTGAACGCCACGTTGATGTATATATGTTTGTAACTCACTAACGCGTTTTGTTTCGAAGGATTCCATGGAAAATTATAAGAGAAACGGAGCTTTTTCGCGAAAAGAGAAAGCAGACAGCGCCGCGTGTTTGTACCTGCATCACGTGATCGACTTTTGGGAATTCAGTTCTATTTTCATTCCGGAATAAGTCTTAACCCGTGGATACTGTCATTTTCAAGAGAAAAATGTGTTTAAATTCACAGTATATTGTTCAAGCACGAGAATAGCCCTCGTAGAAGAGTTTTACAGTGTGTAAGCTTATATATAACAGGATAAACGCATATTTATAAAGCCGTTCGAATTGTCAGCTATTTTCACATTTGTATTGGAAACGGGGGTCAAAAACCAGGTCTATCAACTCGTTGAAATGGCACTGTGATCGATTCATAGTTGACAATTCGGAAACCTGCGAATACTGTCATTTTCAAGAGAAAAAATTGTTTAAAATTCACAGTATATTGTTCAAGAACGAGAGTGGGCCCACGTAGAAGAGTTTTACAGCGTGTAAGCTTACATTTAACAGAATAAACACATATTTATAAAAGCCGTTCGAATTGTCAGCTGACTTCAAGTTCACGAAGGACCCAGCTGACGATTCGAGATTTTCGAAAGATTACCAATGTACCAGTGTCGTAGCTGTGGTAAATGTGAATTGGAGACTCTTTTTACAGAATTGTCAACTGCCACCTGTAGATTACAGATTGAAAAATAATAAATAATTTGTTTTCATCATGTATTGGAACGGGGTCAAAAATCAGATCTATCAACTCGTTGAAAAGGCACTGTGATCGATTCATATAGTTGACAATTCGGAAACCTTCGAATACCGTCATTTTCAAGGGAAAAAAATCTTTAAAATTCACAGTATATTGTGTTAGAGCACTAGCTGAAATTCCAGCGGAGAATAGCTAATTTTATAGTTTTGATATTTACGTGCTATTCTCCGCTGGGGGACTAAACGAGTTTTTGCTTGCAGTCGTTCGTAACAGATTTTCGGTACGAACGGTTTGGACGTGTTAAAAGCACTAAATACCTGCCTTGACAATGTAATTTCGATTCCAATTTGAAGCTGGTCATTCCTTCTACATTTTTGAACAAAATGACGGCTGAGCACGGTGCATTTCATGCATGAGAGACAATTATAATCAACGGACCCCCAATTTTTTTCACAAAACAAAACAAGCAATCTGGGAAATACCAGACATCTGTGACGTTTTTGGTTTGCGCGTGCTGAAAATAATTAAAATAAGGAATTCCGGAATTTGAAACGGACTGGCATTTCCTTATTATCTCACACAACAAAACGGGACAATTTTCGAGCCTTGTGTTTCTAAATATATGAAGATATTCGGGTGTAGCTTTTATACAAAAGAATATGATTCGTTCAAATCATTTACACAACAATTAAAATATGTCATAAAAATAAAATGACGATCGTAAAATGTTGAATATGCGAGCTCTTAGTGTTATACAGTCAGGGCCGGGTAGAGATAATTTGGGCCATAGGTTTATCCTGTTACGCCAACTTCACTGAACTTGCGAGACCCTTTTGAAAGTGTGTGGCGGAGGGGGGCGTGCCGATGCCAGCATTTCAATTTAGGGGGTCCCAAGTAAGATATGGGGGTCCAAGGTCGAGATGCCGAAGGCATCTCCCGAACGCCGCAAGCCTGAGCTAGAGCAGAATAGGGGAGGAGGCAGTTTAGCGATCTGAACGAAAGGGTGTAGCAACAATGTTCAGGTCGCTGAACTAGGGAGGGTGTGGCCCCTCCCGTTTGCGGGGGGGGGGGGGGGGCTGGGGGATCTCCCCATGAAACATTTTCATATTAGGACGCCCTGGGAGCGATATCTGAGCGTTTCTACAACAATGACATAATGTGTGTTGTGTGCCATTTGCGGGTGTGACATTGGGTGGGAAAACCACGGTCAGATAGTAATTTGAAGTTTGATTTTTGGCGCCGTCACCGGTTGGGGGGGGGGGGGGCTATTTCTGCGAGGGCAGAAGGCACGAGTATTTCAATTTAGAGGGTCCTGAGTAAGATATGGGGAGAAAGGTCGAGATGCTGAAGGCATCTCCCAATCGCCACAGGCCAGAGCTAGAGGCGGATGAGGACAAGGCTGTTTAGCGATCTGAACGTAGTGGATAACCGCTTGTAAGGGAGTAGTCACTACGTTCAGATCGCTGAACTAGGGAGGAGGGAGGTCTCTCCCGTTTGTGTGTGTATGTGAGGGGGGGGGGGGTGGGGGATCTCCCTAGGAAAAACTTTTATATTAGGACATCCTGGGAGCGATATCTGAGCGTTTCTACAACAATGACATGATGACTATATTGTGTACATAAGGTATGAGAGACTTAAAATATTTTCATTGATTTTCTGGTCGTTTAGATTTACTTCAGACGTTTTATTTACCCGTTTTTAATAAAACCACGAGGTGGGGTGCATGTGATTAAAAGATATGTTGATATGCATGAAATCTGCAGACAGCGCTAACGGAAGCACGTAAGCGCAATGTGGTGGTGGTCATGTCGGTGTGTGTGTGTGGGGGGGGGGGGGGGGAGGGGGGGGCGGTTACGTGTTCATTTTATTAGTAAACTTCATTTTTTCGAAGTGGCTATTTCATAGGTTCCTGAGAAAAAGCCAATCGACTATTCCACGGGCACCGACGAAATAGCTGCCTGCAGCTAATTAGCATTTTCTCTGCCCTTGAATTACACAATGCCATAAAGCTATTAAAAATGTTTACTTATTTTGTGTTATTCATTCATTAGATTCTTTTCACACTTCATTCATGGGCTTTTGGATTGAAATGTGACAGATCGTCCCTCAGATATCATCATTCCAGACCCTCCAAACTGCATAAACGAACCGAATGTTGGTTCACACCATTCAGAAGTTAAGCGTCGAAAAAGTTTATGCAAGAAATTTTAATTGCAGGAAATCGGTCTCCTATCTGTCGCCCAATTCATCTTCGGTGCTCCACCTCTGTCAATTATATTGGGGTCATATTGTATTTTACAAATATTTTAACCACAATTGTAACCGTACAAATGTTAATGTATTTGAAAGTACAAAAGGAGCTAGGCTTAAGGAGCTGGTGCCAATGACATCCGTATTTGTATAGTTTTCTCGGACATTGCCCGGAGCAAAATACTTCAAATCTGCCATATAGACAATTTCATTATCTTTCTGCTGTTGTGGTGGATAAAGAGGATAAAAAAATCAAATCTTGAATGAAACTGGCTCGTCTGTCGAAGAAATGCACAGTTAGCTTATTCTCAAACTGATGGAAAAAAAACCTTATTAGAATAAGGACAGGACAGACACTCAAATTAACCGTTATTGTAATAAATTTATTACAATTGCGGTTGGTGGAAATGTGTGCGTCAACCGTAATGGTTAAAAGTTTATTACAACAGCGGTCGTTGAAAATGTTTGCATTGAGCCATCAACCGATATTGTAATAAGTTTATTATAATTGCGATTGATGAAAATGTTCGCGCCAACTGTTATGGTAACAAGCTTATTACAAGACTTCTTGATGAAAAGGTTTATATTAACCGCTATTGTAATAAGTTGATTACAATAACGGTTAAATGAAATATATGCCCCAAGCACTGCTGTTATAAACGTATTACACTAGCGGGTGTATTTGCCCGGGGAAAGGTGTCCCCTTGCCCCCCCCCCCCCCCCCACCGCCCATCATTTCTTTCGGCTCCCCTGATTCCTTGCATATTTTATCTTTCTGTTCGATCCTTTTTTCACCTCAAGTTATTCCTCACCACATCCTTCCCGTTCCACCCTGCGATTTATAGTCCGGTAAATTCAAAAGACATGTTATAACAGGCCTGGCGTTGATGCCAACGAAAACAGTGGTAACTGTAATCCACAGCACTCTAGGATTTTTTTTTTATCTAATCGTAATTATGAGTCCCTTTTTATTCTCGTGTAAATCATTTGGGCTGAAACGCACAGGTTCACATTTTGCAACGAAACCATTGAGAGCGTCAAACGGATGTATGCCATTCTCAGCTGTGCAATTTTTTAACACCTCCCTTTATTCTCGCTGAGTGAGCCTTCATTTTCAAGCGGTTAAATGTATCGGGGGGGGGGGGGGGGGGGAGTGTAGACGCAGTGTCAAGTGGCTTTAACAATTGATCGTTTGATAATGCACCTCAGATAAGATAAGATAAGATTTATTCAGCAAATACACCAGAACAAAGGCAGATTGCTACACACAAAATCAACATAAACAGAATCTTAAAACACACTAATTCATATTACGACATATATAATTCATATTACAGATAAGTCCCTCAATAATATGATTTATGTATGTCATAATATGAATTAGTGGGTTCATTTGTACGGTAATCTTCATTTTGTTGAAGTGGCCATTCACAGGCATGCACGCTGCGGAGCTGTTTCGTTTTGTTCTGCAGCCCTACACCGATTTTTTCAGTCAATCGTGGAATTCATTGATGACGGAATTCACCTAAAAATTCCGGTGCCGACTCGATTAATAAAAAAGTAGATTTCTTAATATTTTGAACGTTTCACATCACAATGACCAATACACTTTCTTTAGTAATGTGTAAACTACACAGGAAGTGTTGAATATTTGTCAAATACTACGTATATATTTCATGAAGAACAATAATGTGGTCATGTTTCCCAATTCGTGCAACTGATTGGAAAAATCGCTTCGTTCGTTGAGCTTTGTTTGCAGCAATAAATATCCGATTTTAAATATAAACTGCAAACAAAGCTCAAAAGTTGAGCTAGTTAGAGCACGAGAGTGGACCAGCATAAACGAGTTTACAGCGTGTAAGCTTCTATACAACATGGTAAACGCATATTAATAAAGCCATTCGAATTGTCAGCTAACTTCACATCACACGCCCGCAATTGAAAGTAGCCTAGTCAGCTGACGATTCGGAAACATGCGAATACTGTCATTTTCAAGAGGCAAATTGTTTAAAATTCACAGTATGTTGTTAAAGCACGAGAGTGGGTCCACGTAGAACAGTTTTACAGCGTGTAAGCCTAAATATAACAGAGAATAAATTCATATTTATAAAGCCTTTCGATTTGTCAGCTGACTTCACGGAATTGTCAGCTGGGCTGATCTAGCTGCCAATTCACATTCAGCTGACTGTTCGGTATTTCGAAATATTCGCGCACATGACATGTAAATTGACGTAACAGTGATATAACTGTGGTAAATGCGAAAACAGTGATGTAGCTGTGATAAATGTGAATTGGAGACCCTTTTCCGAATTGTCAACTGTCAACTGTCAGCTGACTTCACGTTTGAATTGTCAACTGTCAACTGACTTCACACTTCGAATTGTCAACTGTCAACTTGGGCTGATCTAGCTGCCAATTCACATTCAGCTGACAGTTCGGTATTTCGAAATATTCGCGCACATGACATGTAAAATGACGTAACAGTGATGTAGCTGTGGTAAATGCGAAAACAGTGATGTAGCTGTGGTAAATGTGAATTGGAGACACTTTTCCGAATTGTCAACTGTCAACTGTCATCTGTCAGCAGACTTCACGTTTGAATTGTCAACTGTCAACTGTCAGCTGACTTCACACTTCGAATTGTCAGCTGTCAACTGTCAACTGTCAGCTGACTTCACGGACCCCCTTACGAGCATTGTTTTGATACAGACTATAACTTGCTGCGGCAGATTAATTAATATCGATGTGCTGGGTGACACGCGCAAGCCACACTGATATGCATGGTAACTTAGTAATTTGGTAAAATAACAAATGATTTCATCCAAATTGTTTCGCACTGTTTCTCATTCGATTCAAATTCGATGTTGACATCGCACCTCCAGTTTGATTTGAGATTCGACTCAAGGATAGCAATTGCGATTCGCCTGAACTCTAAACTCAGTGGGGTTAAAAATTAACCTAACTCAACTTGGTTGGGTGAATATGAACCCATTTGGGTTCATATTCACACAACCCAGTTGATTTGGGTTAAATTTTACCCCAACTGATTTTAAAGTGTGGCCTTATAGTTTCGAGGATTAAAATAGAGCTAGCAGTTAGACATCGTTGAGCGATTGGTAGTTTTTAAAACTGAACAACGTTAGATCAGACCTACTGACTAAAATGAATTTGAATGAAAACATTCTTCAGTATTTATGCTTTCTTTATTTTGTTATACAGCAGTTCTATTGCGGTTTTAGTCAGAAAAAATCCAACTGAATTCATTTTGACTCCTTTCTGTCTTCCATTCTTCTACCCGTGTTCTACCGCGGACAAACATTGTAGCACGTCTCGGAATTATTTGCGCATTTACGGAAACATCAGGTTCCACCCTTAGAGCATACCTTCTTCACGCAGTGGTGGTAGGTGGCAGAGCAGGCGTCAACACAATCATTGCCAGATGTTTGACACATGACCAAGCAGCAGATGACGAATAACAGCTTCATTTCTTCTAAACCTAATATTTATTTAAAGAGCTAAACATACGAGTTGTCTCTGCATCGTACAAATTCTACCTGCATCATACCGAGTTGTTCCTTCGCCGTGCCGAGTTCTACCTGCATACAGGGCGTCACTAAGGGGCGGTTTGGGGGTGGTCACATCCACCCACACCTCAATAATTTTCCAAGTATGGACAATGTCGTAAGGACTGGAGTCTTAGGTATCGATTTTCTCTTGCTATCATGTATTTTGTTACAAGACTTGATTTTGCTATTTGAACATACGTCATACACACAATAGGTCATACAAAAGGTGGTATGTAGGCTAAGTCTCGCTTCAGCAAAGGCGGACTGGCCGTATTATCCACCAGAAAATGTTCCGGTGAGCCCCCAACTAATGACCCTATGATCCCCACAATTGGTGCAGTACAAGACATATTAGTGCTTGGAATTTCGTGAAAAGGACAGAAAGGAGAAATTAATCGGACTACACAGACTACCCAGATATTAAAATGCCCTCTATGTTGACAGCCATTCTCAGTCCACATAGATGACATTTCGATATAGAATCAGTCTAATCTCTAGAGCTGAAACGGTTATGGGATTTTCTTGATCGATTAATCACGTGGATTAACCTTGGTTAACCGATTAATCACTTGTCCAAATAGATATCTGAATAACTGCCATACCGTTGATGATTTACAGCATGTACCCTTTACCCAACATAACAAACAAAAAACGACTAGGCCTATATACAAAAATCTCCATTCAAATTTATTATGTTTTCAATTTTTGTCTCAAAAACATAGCTTATGACCCCTAATTGGAACGAGCTCGTTCCAATGAAGGGTCATAAGCTATGTTTTTGAGACAAAAATTGAAAAGTTTTAGTAATTCATGAATTTATTTTGCAAGTATCGTCTGCTACCCGCAGTGGGTAAAGGGTTAAGAATGACCATTCCCAGCTACCAATACAGTATGATGATCATGCAAGTAAACAAGTTTGTCAGCAGGTAACTTGCGTGCTTTACTTATATAATTGATGTGAGTCTGTGTGACAATGTTTACCTGATTTGGAGAAGATTGTTCGTTTGTTAACCCATATAATACAGTAGTTCAAAAGTAACCGTTAATCGATCAATTACTTTTTGGATCGAACAAGATGTTGATCATTGATTAATCGATTAATCCTTTAACCGTTTCAGCTCTACTAATTTGCCATTGATCGCTCAGATGCAATGAAACATTCGTTCAGTTGGAAAAATCAAAATTTCTCCCATTGGTCCGAACTACATATGTGGTCGGCCAGAGGGTTCCGAGCCCCCATTTGTTGCAACCATTTTTATCAATTGAGCGACGAAGATGATACAGAAATGTCATCGCAATGCCCCCATGTGGACTGCCATTCACTGCTCAGAAGCAGGGAAGCAGCGTTCTTTCAATTCGAAAAATCAAAATTTTCTCCTGACCCGGGGTCCCTTTCTTGCATTTCCCTGACATTTGTTCGGCCCACTCCGCCCCAGCCCTTCGGGCTTCTGGGGTAGGTGAGGGGGTGGGGAGGGGAGGTGTTGTTGTTGGGAATTAGCATGACCTGTTTGGAGTATCGGTATAGAACGTGTTAATTAGTTACGTGACTATTACGTGTATATTTCACTTATTCACTAATAAATTTCCGAGAAGTCTTAATTTCGACGAAGGCAATCCTTGATGAAGCAGTTGGAATATTAGTCAGCCTGGACTTGAGTCACTATGGTCGGGGCATATAAGGTTTACACCCACCCCCCTCCAATTGGCCATCTTCGCGACGCCTCTGCCTGCACTACGACAAGTTCTACCTGTTGGCTATCATGATTTATTCTTTCGGCATCATGCTATTTTAATAGAGTATTAGTCTTAAATAAGCTATTGATGACGTATGAGAGGGTTTAATTTTTAATTTAGCATGATAGTAAAATAATTAAGCATGATAGTATATCATTGTGTGTGACACTATGACATGATGCAAACAATATAGCATGGTACGTAATTAATATAGCAAGATACGTAATAAATATAGAATGATACTTAATTAATAAAGTATGATACTTAATTAATATTCTTAATTAACATAGTATGGTACTTAATATAGCATGATACTTAATTATGATGGAATGATAATTAATATAGCAAGACACTCAACTGATATATAAGGATACTCAATTAATTGAGTATGATAATTAATATAACATGATACTTGAAGAATGTGGTATGATACATAATTAAGATGGGGTTGTTCTCAATTAATGGAACATAATAATTAATATAGAATGATAATTAGTATAGCAAGATACTGAATTAATATAGCAAGATACCTTTTTAATATAGCGTGATACTAACGTAATATAGTATAAGATTTGATTAATATGGTACGATTCTTAATTAACATACCTTGACACGTAATTGACATAGCATGATACTTAATTAACATAGTATGATACATAACTAATATGGCAAGGGCGGAACCGAGGGGGCGCCCCCCCCCCTCCATTTTTGACAGAGCCATGTCATAATAAAGCATTGATGCAAAGTCGGAATTTACGACTTTAGATGATCACGCATACTTGCGCAGTTATGGTCGCTCATATCCTGACAACACTAGTATAACTATAACGTTTAGGCCGAACAAAATATGACATTGGCACTGATTTAGATCTCATAAAAAGTCTCGTGCTGTCGACATGTATGTATATTTGTGTATATAATTACTATTTTTCTGGCAGCAACTTATCATGCCGATTGAGAGCTCAGGTGTGAGGAAAACGCGTGTTTCCGGTGAAATGTTTGTGAAATTTTCCATGGGGAGCCCCCCCCCCCCCCACCCCCGAACCTCCACAGGGGAGAGGGGGACACCCCATTTCGCGGCTCGGATGATGCGTCGCATCATATGGTCAATTAGCGCCCCCACTATTCCAAATTTCTGGATCCGTCCCTGTGTGGCGCGATTCTCAATTAATATAGCATGATGCTGAATTAATATAACATGACAGTTAATTAATATAGCATGATACTTATGTAATATAGCATGATACTTATGTAATATAGTATGATATTTGATTAATATGGTACGATGGTCAATTAACATACCTTGACACGTAATTAATATAGCATGATACTTAATTAACATAGTGCGATATATAATTAAAATGGCACGATTCTTAATCAATATAGCATGGTACTAATTAATATAGTATGATACTTAATCAACATGGAACAATACTTAATTAATATAGCATGATACGTAATTAATATGGTGTGATTTTTAATTAATATAACATATTACTTATTATAGCATGGTACATAATTAATTTTGCACTGTATTTAAGTAACATGTCATGATACTTAATTGTTTAAAATGTTTTTATTGGGGTTTAATGGTGCTTTCAACAACCAGGGTCACCTCAAATCGAACAGTTTTTATGGGCGGGGGAAGCCAGCGTGCCCAGAGAGAACCACTGAGCAACGCCAAGCAACTATCAGACTCTCCAATGTGCAAACTCCACACAAGAATGGCTAGCATTTGTTGGAGGCAAATGCGCCATAAACGTGCCATACGCCATAGTACACAGCACCAGCATGCCCCACGTGGGCAACGTAACATAACGCAATTACCCCTAGCTGTGGTCGAGCCGTGGATTTTCGGTTTAAAGTCCAATGCCATAGCCACTTAACCACCGTTCTCCAAAAAACAAAATATCCCTTCAGCCATTCAACCATCTTTGTCATGGTTCTCTATTCTGGCGTTACTTACCCATCCCTGTCATCCTTACATTTTATCTTTCCCAATTCCCCATCACATTCTGCCACGTAGTAGACCCTGCCTGTGTTATCCTTTTATACAACGTCTGATCAAGTGTGCAAATAGAAATGTCCATTCAAACTTCCTTGTTTCCATTTTTTGCACTTTGCTTAATACCCTTCAATGAGGAGTCATAAATCATGTTTTCAGGCCAAAATGAAAAAAAAATGTCGTTATCTATTTTTGATAAATGTTTAGACACCATCCAGTGCCAAAGATCCACGAATAGCTTTCTGTCTGATACCAAGATCTGACACTAATCCATGGATAGCTGTCTATGATGATATCAGCCTTGACATTGACCCATATATAGCTCTCTTGGGTGGTATCAACCTCTGACATTGACCCATGGATAGCTAGCTCTCTTTGATTGTATCAGCCTCTGACAATGGTCCATAGATTGCTTTCTATGATGATACAACTGATCCTTGGATAGCCCTCTATGATGATATCACCCCTGGCATTGATCCATAGGTACCTTTCTATGATGACACAAACATTGGCCGATAGACAGCTCTTTATGATGGTATCAGCCTCTGGAACTGATCGACGGGTAACTCTCTGTGATAATACCAGCCTCTGACAATGTTCCATAACTACCTCTCTATGATAATACAAACCTCTAACATTTACCCATAGAAAGCTCGCCATGGTGATACCAACCTCTGACATTGATCCATAGCTACCTCTCTATGATGGTGCCAATCCCAGGCATTGATCCATTCATAGCTCTCTATGATGATGCCAACCTTTGACATTGGCCCATAGATTGCTCTCTATGATGGTACCAACCTCTAACCTTGACCCTTAGATAGTTCTCTATGCACTGGTGCATGGATAGCTCTCTACGATGACACTAATCTCTGACATTGATCCATAACTACCTCTTCCAGCCACAGACTGGAAGAGTAAAAGGTGACCCCAAAATGCATAAAAATGTAGCCCCTTTAAGAACAATAATTTCGGGAATAAACCACCCAACAGAGAAAATAGCAGAAGTGATGGAGTCTGAATTAAAACAACACGTTCAGTCGTTACTATCCTATATACACGACACCACACATTTCCTGGACAGACCACTCCCTGAAAACAGAATAATGTACTGTATGGACGTCAAGAAACTATATCCAAGAGTCCCATGTAATGAAAGTATATTAGCATGTAAAAAGCACTAGAAAATTCTCAAAGAAAATTATCCCCAACAGATAATGGGAAGAGAAACTGTCAAAAGCATCGAAGTTACACCCCCTTGAACAGGTACGGTACGTTGATGATATCTGGGAAGTATGGACGCATGGGTTTGAGTCTCTGAAACAATATCATTCTTTGGCAAATACGATACACCTTAGAATACAAATTCATTTAAGGTGGTCTGAAAATAGGATAGAATTCTTAGACACGATAGTCAAAATTAAAGACGGATTTCTTAAAACCGGTTTATCTACAAAACCCACGGACACGCACCAATACCTGCGCGCAAAGTCGGATCACCCAATCAACACTAAAAGAGCGATACCATTGGAATAGCTTCAAGAGTAAAAAGAATTTGTTCCGATAATGCTGAATATCAATGCCACAAAAATGATACAAAACAACACCTGCATGCCAGAGGTTACGACGAAAAGTTTGTAAGCGAACAACTGAAAAAGGTCGACCAAATCGAGCGTAAACAGTTACTTGAAAAACGATCCAACAAATCAACCGGCGAAAGAGTCCCGTCTGTGGTCACTTACGCGCCTCCCTGACATCGGGAAAATAATACGGAAGTGGATGGCCATTTTACACCGCTCAAAACGCATGAAGTTGGCATTCCAAAAACCTCCCCTGATTTCGAACAAAAGACTGAAAAATTTGGGAGATATTATAGTCCACAGAAAGCACAATAAAAATGTTCAACAATCAAGGGACGGAATCTGGTAGATGCGAGAGAAATTGTGCAATCTTTGGGTTTATGCCCCAAACAAAACAATTCGCAGACAAGAACAGAACGGCCTACTACATTACCTGCATGTCCAGGAATGTGGTATATGGGATTCTCTGCGACAAGTGCAATGGCGTTGTGTACGTGGCGTTGGGAGAGACGGAGACAAAATTGTATGAGAGAATGCAAATCCATCTGAGTGGAATAAAACTTGAGGTTATGAGTGAACCGAAACCGCATCATTTTCTGACCGAAAACCATAGTATAAACAATTTTATGATTTTTGGGATTGAACAAATTAATCAACAAAATACAGCTTACAGGAGGGGACGTGAAGCATCTTGGATTAACAAACTTCAAACACTAGAACCCAATGGGCTCAATAGACAAGAATGATTCCAAATATTCTCATTTATAAACTTGCAGACTGGGGTGTGTGTGTGTGGGGGGGGGGGGGGGTAAAAATTAGAGTGAAGAGCAATTACACCTGAAGGCGCGTTGGCGTTGAACATAACGTGTGTATGTTATGAGATTATGATCATTGTGTATATGGGGGGGGGGGGGGATTGGACAGGGGTGCATGGACACCATAGCCTACAACTGTTAGTGTGGACATTATAGCAGGAGCCACATATAGGTCAGTGGTGTGGGAGGGGGCATATATATGCTGCAAAAGTGGGTGGGGACAAGACATTCACACACATTGGAAGGATCAGGAGTGTTGGGGTGGGGAGGCTTTATTACTACGCAAGGAAGGTACAAAATGATTATATATTTCATTAACGGCGCTGATATCTGATTGACGTGGACTGGGTATTGGGGCGGGGATATGGAGGCGCGCTTTTGAGTGATTGAATGATTTGGGCCAAGGAGCGATTGGATGTGTGAATACAGTATACGAACTAACTTGCCTCTGCCTCTGTTACCAGGGCGAGGTTTTAGCAATAGTGTGTAATTTTTATTTGCGTGTTGCGTAATAACACGGAATATATCTTTACTTGTTACCACCCAAGTAAGATATTATACGGTATTTTTGGCATAATGTACACTTGAATACAAAGAGCAAAGTGAAGCGCGGAACATACCTTTACTTGTTGCCACCCAAGGAAGATATGATACTGTTATGTTGCGCGTAATAGACTCGGATACGGGGAACAACGTGAAACGGGGAACATATCTATACCCGTTACCTCCCAAGGGAGATATGATACGGTGATTTTGCAAGCAATACACTTAAATACGGAGAACAACGCGTTTGAACGATTTGGGTCAAGGAATGGTTGGATGCTTGAATATTGTATGAGGAACTCGCCTCTGCCTCTGTTACCAGGGCAAGGTTGAGATAATTGATTGAATGCTCGTAATTCTAAAGTTGAGAACAAAGTTTGTGCGTAATAACACGGAATATATCTTCACTTGTTGCCACCCAAGGAAGATATGATGCGGTATTCCTTGTGCATAATTTACACTTGAATACAGAGAACAACGTGAAACGCGGAACATATCTTCACTTGTTGCCACACAAGGAAGATATGAAACGGTGATTTAATAAATGGGTTCGTGATTAGGAGCTAGCCGGCCACTTGCCAAGTAATAAAGCGACCTGAAAGACGTTCGCGCATCTCGAACAATTTTCTAATTCCCATTTAACAATTAGGATAAGCGTGACGCTCAATTTTACGTTCCCATGACGCGGTACACATTGGTACGGCACTTAACGTAACGGTATAAGAATCAGTCAACCATGAAAGCCGCTTAGAAGGGAGTAATCTCCCGAACATGACGGCAAATTAACGAAATTATATAACATATTTGATGAAGTGTACCTCTCTATGATAATAGAAACCTTCAACATTGTCCCATAGACAGCTCGCCATGATGATACCAAATTCTGACATTGATCCATAGCTACCTCTCAATGATGGTGCCAACCCCTGGAATTGATCCATTCATAGCTCTCTATGATGATGCCAACCTTTGACATTGGCCCATAGAGTGCTCTCTATGATGGTACTGACCTCTGAGCTTGACTCTTAGATAGTTCTCTATGATTGTATCAACCTCTGCATTGGTGCATGGATAGCTCTCTGTGATAATACCAACCTCTGACATTGATCCATAACTACCCCTCTATGATAATACAAACCTCTAACATTGACCCATAGAAAGCTCGCCATGATGATACCAACCTCTGACATTGATCCGTAGCTACCTCCCTATGATGGTGCCAACCCCAGGCATTGATCCATTCATAGCTCTCTATGATGATGCTAACCTTTGACATTGGCCCATAGATTGCTCTCTATGATGGTACCAACCTCTGACCTTGGCCCTTAGATAGTTCTCTATGCATTGGCGCATGGATAGCTCTCTATGATGCTACTAATCTCTGACATTGATCCATAACTACCTCTTCCTGCCACAGACCCTTAGATAGATCTCTATGATTGTATCAACCTCTGTATTGGTGCATGGATAGCTCTCTGTGATAATACCAACCTCTGACATTGATCCATAACTACCCCTCTATGATAATACAAACCTCTAACATTAGCCCATAGAAAGCTCACCAATATGATACCAACCTCTGACACTGATCCATAGCTACCACTCAATGATGGTGCCAACCCTACGCATTGATCCCTTCATAGCTCGCTATGATGATGACATCCACTGACATTGGCTCATAGATTGCTGTCTATGGTGGTACCAACCTCTGGCATTGACCCTTAGATAGTTCTCTATGATTGTATCAACCTCTGTAGTGGTGCATGGATAGCTCTCTATGATGATACTAATCTCTGACATTGATCCAAGGATACCTTTCTATGATGGTACCAATCCCTGACATTGACCATTACATAGCTCTATGTGACGCTAGCAACCTGTGGCATCGATCCTGGAATAATTCCCTGTGATAGGGCCAACCTCTGACATAGATGATGGATAGCTCTCTATGACTGGACCAACCTCTCACATTGACGATAGATAGCTCTCTATGATGACACTGATCTACTGGATAGCTCTCTATGATACCGACCTCCCACATTGATCGAGAGATAACTATCTGCGATACCAGCTTATGACATTGGTCCATAGATAGCTCTCTATGATACCAACCTTTTGGCAGTGATACACGAACAGCTTTCTATGGTGATAATAGTCTCTGTCATTAATCCATAGATATCTCTCTGTGAGGATGCCAACATCTGAGATTAATCTATAAATAGCTCTCTATGATGATACCAACCTCGGGCATTGACCAATAGATAGAGCTCTCTGATACCACCCGTGGCATTGATCCACGGATAGATACTACGATACCAACCTGTTGTATTGATCCATGGATAGCTCTCTATGATGATACCAACCTCGGGAATTGATCCGTGAATAGCTCTCTGTGATGATATTGATCCAATGATAGCCCTCTATAATGATGCCAAACTCCGACATTGATCTACTGATAGCTCACTATGATGACGGCAACCTCTGACAGTGATCAACCGACAGCTCTCTATGATGATGCCAACCTCGGAAATTGACTCGTGAATAGCCCTCTGTGATGATATTGATCCACTGATAGCCCTCTATGATGACTGCGATCTCTGACATTGATCCATGATAGTCCTCTATGATGATGCCAACCTCTGACAGTGATCAACCGATATCTCTCTATGATGATACTAACCTCAGAAATTGATTCATTGAGATATTTCTATGCTGATATTCCCATTTGTTTCGGTGAAATTGTAATATGTTTTTATTATTTGCTGAATTTGTAAATTATGCGGACGGTACGGGCGATTCGTTAGGCAAATGGTTAAGTCCCAAGGTATGTTACTTGGGCTCCCCATTTGTGCATTATTTGTGTGTACTTAAGAGTACTTCTGAAACAGATACCAGACGGTATAGTGTGGTCCAAGGCGAGGTAGGAGCGATGTTCGCGTCGGAGAAACTTATCCCCATTGAAAAAATGTACTACGCTGTATCAAGCAATAAGAAGTGCTGGGAGGGAAGCTCTATGAAATTGTGTGTGAGGGGGTGTGTGTATATGTGTGTGTGGGGGGAGTGTTTGTGTGTATATTTTTTTACTACCTGAGTGTGTTGAAGTTTCGATGAACTGGATAGAACAATAGAGTCAACTTGAAGTGAAGTTGAAGATCCGTTTGCCACAAATACATGACAGAATGGAGAGCGTTTGTATTGGTAGTTCCCTCACCAGGTGGTGACCCCCAAATGATCACATGAACTCCTCATTCCATCAAAACTGTGAGTTGTGAAAACATTTTGACACTGTGCGCCATTATTATTAACTGTTAGAGTGCTAAATTACTATTAGTTATCAAAATTTGTTCACATGTCTTTACCTTATTGCCAACAAACACACCCCCATGAACTGCCACAAGGCAATCCTCAAAGACTAAATAATGTGGCATTAGGGATAATATATAGCATATCCACCGAGTATGAAGCTTTCAAGTTGTGGTACATGTAGTTCAGTATAAAGCCCAAATATAGACTTCCAGCACTCTCCCAATCAAAAATAAGGTAAAATAGTTGGCACTGAGCTGTGGACTTTGTCTTTGTCATCGTAAAATTTGCGGGGGCAATTATTTCTACCTAAAATGGGATCTTTTCTGACTTAATCATTACCAGAGGCACAAAATAAATAATTTGCCTCTTTAACCGTTCAACTCCAGCTTTTTCAAATGGCATCGTTCAGGTCTATTCTTAAGGTCAATGGCGTACCTAAGGTGTGGCAGGTATGGCCCGTACCATGGACCCCACGTGAAAGGGAGGGGCCCTGAGCAGTTTCTTTTAAAGTCAGACAAGCCATCCTCGAATAGTGAAAAAATATTTTTTTCAGATGTATGAGCTGTCTTTGATTATCATGGGTGAGTAGTTGTAGCTATTTATTTTGGAGGAAATTCTTTTAAGATGGAAACAGCATACCATTGTATTCATGCCACGGGCGCTATTTTCCGTAGATACACCGCTGCTTATAGTGGACTAATTAATATTATTTTACCCTGCAATTATACCGCGGCAGATTAACATTTTCAGTACGTTAAGCTCAAGTTTTTGCGTAAAAAACATTATCTGTTCTCGATCTTCAACAAAATAAATACCGAATTTCGAAAGTTGATCAGCGAAAAGTCAATCCTACGGCCCTATACGGCTCACCATAATATTCAATTTCTTCAAGATCTCGAAAAATTAGGAGACATCTGTTTTGGTTTTTTTCACAATTCTGCAATTTTGAAGTGTTTACATGTGTACGTCACTTCAAATTTCAGAATATTTCTATTAAAAATGCCGATTTTGTGACACGTATAGCTCCATAGTTCTGAAAGATACAGCTTTCAAACTTCCCACAAATATTTCTGATCATTTGCAGATGTACAAAATTATTTTTTCATTTCAAATTGAAAGACACGATGCCATTGATGCCAATTTTACGGGTTTTTTCTATAGCTTTTATTTTCAACCGCATTTTAACATGAAAAGCGGACGATACTTGCAAACAAAATTCTTGAATAACTAATTTTTTTTTATTTTTTACCTCAAAAACATAGGTTATGACATCTCATTGGAATGGGCTCGACGAGCTCGTTCCAAAGAGGGGTCATAACCTATGTTTTTGAGACAAATAATGAAAAAATAATAAAAATTAATTGGCGATTTTTGTGAATGGCGCTGCCCGGTATCTGCCGTTACGTTGGGTAAAGGGTTGAGATTTAGCCTTTCGAAATTTGGGGAATATAATGTACACCAAAAAACATATCTAAAAATGTCATGCCGTCCTAGGAACTTCCCACAAATAGTTCGTTCCGATCATTTGCAGATGTTCAACATTTGTTTTTCATTTCAAATTGAAAGACCCGATGCATCAATGCCAATTCTACGTTTGTTTTTCTATACCTTGTATTTTCAACCTCATTTTAACCCTTTACCCAACGAATCGGCCGCATCTGGCCGCGTAATATGCAAATTCAGCAGTTGGAAAAATATTATTTTTTAAAAAATTTCAACAAAACCATATCATGTGACCCCTCGTTGGAACGAGCTTGTTCCAACGAGGGGTCACATGATATGGTTTTGTTGAAATTTTTTGAAAAATTTGAAAAAATGATATTTAAAATAATAAATTTTGATATCGTCTGCGTTCGGTAAAGTGTTAAGTCCTATCCTTTCGAAATTTTGGGAATATTATCTCCACAAAAACATATCTAAAAATGTCGTCATGCTATCCTAGGAAATTCTCAACCGTTATGGTCGAACGCTGGAGTAACGTCATCGAGGTTATAGAGTCAAAAATTAAAATGCGTCGGATTGTTCTTAAATTTTACTATGTTGTAGCGCTCTAAAAATAAGGGGGTAGCTGTTTTGTTGTTTTTTTTTTATTTAACGCCATTTTGACGTTTTTACGTCACTTTGAAATTTAGCCTATTTTCTATATCCTTAATTAAAGGCCCTACGCCCGTGATTCCAACTAGTTTCCAACTATGTGTACCAGTTCGGATTCTACAAGCTATGCTATTGTTTATGTCTTCCCAACCCTATTCGGTTGTTCCGCAGTATACTCCGTAGAAAAGCCTGACAGTAAAACTGTTGGAACTGTTTTATCTTATTGTTACTATTTTCAGCTTCCCTGGTCTGTTCGGACAAGTTCAAAGCCTATTCTTGGCATTCATGTTCTTGTTTCAACATGAGCCACGTTTCGTTTATGCGGATCATCCAGGCAGATCACTTTACTGTAACTAACTAACCAATCAGATCACTACATTCTACTAAGCGGACTCACACTAAACCATCAACGATTGAAAGAGAAACAAACAAAAATTTCATATAAATAATAGGAAATGAATAAGAAAAAAGAAAATCAATAATAAAAATAAATTAGATAGAAAAAAAAGTCACTCGATAAATTTGGAAGAACTGATGTTGATGAAAATGTGAAAAAAGAAAGATTGCCGTTGAGTGGTGATGGCGGAATTTCTGTTATATACTTGAATGAACATTTTGTGAGGAGATACGAACCTCGAACTGAACCATTAAATATGATTGTCCCTATATCCCGATAAATTCTGTCTTTTGATTGGTCAGAATGCCTTGGACAAATAGCCATAGCAAATGATGCACCCAACATCCAAGGTTTCTGAGAGGGTGCAACATCCAGGGTATAAGGGCACGTGAAACACCAGGGGTGTATGGTTTAAACGAAAGCTTTCCGCTTTTGCTCGCCTCGAAATAAAAATCGAACCAAAAACTCGAAAATAGTCTCAAATATCATCGGATTTCCGACAATTCAATCATAAAAATAAACTAAGAGCAAATAATTCGTTCCCTGAGTACCAATGTGTTCTATGTGCCAGTAGGCACATAGAACACATTGGGACTCAGGGGTCGATATGTCAACAAAATATTGTTTTCTCGTTTCCTTAACAACCCAAGGGATGCAACTCTATCTGTTGTCTTCTGCGATTATAAAAACAAAATAATTATCACGAAATTGGTCAGGTGATTGTGGAGCTGAGAAATACGTCCACGAATTTATTTTCATTACGTTTGTATTGTGTTTCAAGCGGGACAAAACCTTATCTCCGCGATCGAGATCCAGGTATTAAATCTCCATATATCATACATGTTGGCGGAGATAACTTATAATAACCACAAGCTTTATAACGTTCCCGAAACGATAGATCTTAGAGACGCCATGACTGGAAAAGATGCAGATCAAGCACTTTCAGATTTCGAGCAGCGTGTGAAAGATAATTACCTGGATAAAAACATGACCGATGATCTAGACTTAAAATCTAAATGATTGGTGAACGTGGTCGATCCTGCGTATTCGAGTGATACAAGCACGAAGCATTATTTTGACGAATCGCACAGACGTTTCACTGAATATCTGAGACAACGCCACATTCCAAAAATCATGAATTCTGGAGTGGATGCGAATTCTCACACATATCAAATCTATGAGAACCGGTGCATCGCAGAGATGCGGTCATCAAACTGTGCGCAGACGTTGCTGAATGAAATTTGTTGATACTTTGAATTAGAAAAATGAAACCGATCTGAATGTCAGATTTAAAACAATCGTCAGTCTGGCACAAATCGGCGATGAAGATATCAAATCGACTGCAGTCAATAAAGACTATGTGGATTCTGATCTCACAAAACCTCAAACCTATCTCAAAGAGCATGTGAACGATCTGTATCCTAACAAACGACTGGGACGAACGATGGAGTCTGGTATCGACATTAATGGTAACAAACTATTCGGTATTGGGGACGATCTGGAATACGATTCGAGTGCAGTGAGCAGAAAATACCTGGACGACACTAAAGTAGAGAAAACCGGCGATATGATGGAAGGCGATCTGGACATGGGAGGTAATCGAATCGCGAATCTACCCGATCCCGAGTTGATGCCGGACGCCTGCACTATGATTTGGTTCATGGAAAAAATAAAATACGTGAGACAGTTGATAACCATGTCGTCTGAAGAAAGTGAATGCATCAGATTCCGCAAATCTGAATGATCCGTAGGAAATGGTGGAATCGGACCGCTAGAAAGTCATGTAGGATATCCGATCACAATAGGTGGACGCATCGTTTGAATGAGTCTGACTTCTAACGACTTTAAGAATAGAACTGTCGTCAGCTTGGTGGTAAACGGCATACTAAACAAAAGATATAAAGTTTAGAAGATTGTAAATCAATACTGCAATACGAGACTCGGAACATCTTTGAGAGTTGACGTGCGAGATAGAATTAATTTCACGACAAAGACAACTAATCCCAAAGCTACTTCTTCTATAGCATGTATGTTGATCGAATGCGATCCTTTGAATGCATAAAACATATGGGATGAACTTTTTTAATGGAATTGAACATGTGAAGTACTTGAAGGAAAAACAAATAAGGGAGTTTGAGAACTTCAGAAGTTCTCAAACTTCCTTTTTCATGGTTACATTTTTGGTGTTGAAGTTTTAAATGTTATTTTAAGGGTTTTTTAAGTTATTTTAAGTTTTTTTTAAAGTTATTTTACGTTTTTGTAATTTTTTGGAAGTTTTTTAGTTCATTTTAAATTCTTGTGAAGTTATTTTAAGGTTTTTGAAGTTATTGAATAACAGACATTTTACTTCCATCCGATTGGAACGTCAAAACTTTGTCAGATATGACAATTACGAAAGCTTCAGTTTGCCTAGGTACATTCCTATGGAACTGCATATTGATAATGATGTCCAGAACGGTGTTCTTGAGTTCTGCTATCTGTTTACTGATGTCGAACACGAACAGGGATATTCGGTGGGTGTTACATTCGGATTGCTTATCAATTCGACCACGTGATGATATTTTGACCTGGAATCTGCGACATCGCCATACATCCTAGAAAAGTTGTTCTTCTAGAACGAAGCATTATAATCTATTGCCGGATATCTCGTGGACACTATGTTTCTCAAGTTGCAATGTTTGAATGTAGATTGCTTCTTTTCTGGAGATAAGATCCTGTCCGTCTGAAACCCTACTGTGATGAAAGGCGGTTTTGCCGAAGAAAATTTTACAGACAATCTCCAATCGAACTGAGTCACCTTTGGAATGTTTGTGACATCACATTCTCATTCTGAATCCCACAGGTAATCAGGTTTTGATTCGATGATCTCGAACAGTTTCATTCGTTGCTGCTCATTTGGTGGTATGTGTGGCATGAACCACAGCACCTTGTTCAAATGAACGCAGCCTGCATCTGATGCAGCAGCTCACATAATGATATCGTCGTCATTTTTAAGAACTAATGTGAGAATATGTTTTAATCCATAGACGTGTGTAACTTCTGCCACAGTAAGCAAATACCAGCTGTATTTATACATCCAACAATGCTAATTACGATATTTCTTGTCCCTACAACTCGTCCCCTGAGTTCCAATGTGTTCTATGTGCCTGTAGGCACATAGAACACATTGGAACTCAGGGGACGAACTGTTAAATGCATATTTAAGGTTTCCAAGCAAAGCAGACGACAAACTGTGACCCTTTCAGTAAACTACGATCTTCAAAGGGTAATATTCCAACTACATCATCAAGCCATGCATTCGACGAAGGCATACCTTGATGATGCAGCTGGATTATCATATTTGTCGGGATTTGAGCCATCACAGTCCGAACAAATTCGGTTTATAGCACCCCAACTTCCTGTGTTTATCTTCAAGACACCACTGATTCAACTCGAGGTTCGATTCGATTTCGAATAATAGACATGATTCGATTCGAAAATGTGTGATTCGCGGAGCCCTAACTTACAAGAAAATATACGTATGCTGTCGTGCTCATGTTGTAGATATTCTATATTAAACGATAGGTATTTAATTCACCTTCAAAACAACAAGATATTAACACAATTAGTGCAACAACGCGACAATATCACATGTCCTACTACTCACAATACAAAATGTGTTGTGCTACATGCTATAGTCAGGTAAACCAATGCCTTTTGAGAGAGTGAACAAACGTCCCATCGCCTCAGTGTCACACGTTCTCATTTTTAATATTCAATGTCGTAACACCGAAACACACCATTTCCTTTGTTTTGTTTTATTGAGATTTAACAGCCAGAGTCTCATCGTGCCAGACAGTTGTACGGGTGGGGGAAGCCGAGGTACCCGGAGGAAACCACCGTGCAGCAGCAAGCAAATGTCAGTCTCTCCAACCTACCTACTCCGCAAAAGCAGGGTTAGCATTGGTTGAAGGGCTACTGACTTGCAGTACGCCCTGGTACACAGCGCCATCGTGCCCCCTCCCCAGCCACGTGCGCAATCATCGGGATTAAGTGCATCGACCAAGGTACAACGCATTTACCGGACCTCTCGGTTTGAAGTTCAATGCTCTAACCACTCAGCCACCTCCTCTCGATACAAAGTATTCAACCAGCTGTCTAATACAGACAGCAGACGACATTTGCAAAATGGTCCTGAATAACAATATGTTTTTATTTGTTGTCCGACAAACATAGCGACTTTCAATGAGGGGTCATAAGCTAATATTTGAAGACAAAAAATGAAAAAGCAACCCTTTATTTAACACGAAAGCCAGACGACACTTGCAAATAAAATTCTTGAATAAGTAATTTTTTTCATTTTTTGTGTCAAAAACATAGTTTATGACCCCTCATTGGAACGAGCTCAACGAGCAAGTTCCAATGAGGGGTTATAAACTATGTTTTTGACACAAAAAATGAAAACTGAATGGTGTTTTTTTGTAAATAACACTGGCCGTTTTGGGAATTTTGCGAATAGTGCTTGCAAGTTTTTGGTGTTAAGATAAGTAAACGATAAAGGGCTAGGAAATAGCGATAGTTACAATGTGCACCTCTTACATTTATGAAATCTCGGTTTTTTGACAATGGTAGTTTTATTCGCCGTGTCACTCGTAATGTCATATATGCGGTAGGCCTCAAATAAATGACAGCTCAAAAAGTAAAAGACGGTTGAATAACATAATATGCTACAATACTGAATGGCATGTACTTCTCGTTTGTCCCATTTTTGTTGCGTGATAATATTATATTTCAAAAACAATTTGTGCAATGTGGATATTATAGCCTTTAACCCTTTACCCAACAAAGACATTATCAAAATTTATTATTTTAAACATAATTTTTTCAAAAAATGAAAACAAAACCATATCATGTGACCTTTCATTGGAACGAGTTCGATATTGTTCGGAACTAATTTGAATTGTGATCAGAGAATAAAAAGAACCCTTCACAACAGCCCAGACAGGTGCAGGCCGGTGTCATGAGAAATTTAGTTTCCACCATGGCGCGACAAACGAAATGGAGAAGCCTGATCGGATTTCTTCTTCTCTCATGTCCGACCAGGCTCTCCATTTGCTTTGTCCAAACCTGGCGGAATCTAAATTCCCCATGACTCCCGACTTACCCTATCCGGAGTGCTCACTGGGAGGCACGACCGATGTATGGGGTGTCAAACCTTTGGTAATGTATGTGCCCATCTCCTCGAGAATTCGCTTGCTTCATGTGCACAAAACACGAAACGGAACTACAACAAGACTGCCGGAGACAGACTATACCTGTCAAGAAGGGAAGGGAACACATTCTATGGCCGACGACCAATAACACTTAAGTGGCAGATTTCACATGTCTGAAAAAAAAAAAATTCCAACAGGTTTCCCGGCGAGTCTTGGCGGCCTCCATGGCAGGTTTGCTTCTTCCTCCTTTTCAATTTCCAGATTACTGGTACGCAATATCTAATAACTTCTAGATGACTGGTACACAATCTCAAGTAACTTCTAGATGACTGTTACACAATCCCTAACTACTTCCAGATGACTTGTACACAATCTCTAGTAACTTCTAGATGACTGGTACATAGTTCCTAACAACTCCATTGACGTCGTGGGGTACACGGGAGATTTATTTACTAAATTTGTTACCTTTAAAGTTGCTTTGCTCATTTCACGATTGGGTTTTGGGCTATGGACGGGGTCTTTTTGGAACATATACGTTATTGTGATGAACTGACGGTAACATTGTCTCATTTTTTAACATAAGCTCCGAACCGCAAACCTCAGGCCATCTTACCGTCACCGCATCACAATAACATATAATGTGTGCACATTGCATGCATCACATAGACACAAATGGGTGTTTGGGGACTGACGACGGTAGGGATTTGGGAACTAGTGAGGACTAGTGAGGACTGGCGGAAAGTAGTAGAGGATACCCGTGACTTGTGCCTATGTAAAAATGCACAATGTGTCACAAACACATACAGCTCTTATCCTCATTTGGATATTTGGTGACTGAAGAGAGTGGTGATTTGAGAACAAGTGGGGACTGGTGGGGATTATAGGAGTATAACTTCTGAAGGATACTGACCCATACATTGTACCTCTGCTTCTCCTTTTTCTATCAAATTACACACATTCTACCTCTACTTTCTACCCGACTACTAATCTACTATTTTTTAAGGAATTAAGTACTATCTGTAATCCCTACTATTGCAAGGACCTATCAATCCTTTATTTGTAACCCTATACTACCACTTCTAACATGACAAATCTCTTCTACTGATGACCCAATGAACACCACTACCAGGTTCATGGAAGCCACTTATGGAATACCACTTAAGGAATATTTCTTACAGGAATCCTCCTAGGATTATTACGATTAATAATTTTGAGGTTTGTCATCTCGTGTCGGACAAGTTTACGGATGAAAGAAGCCAGGAGTACCCGGACAGAACCGCCGAAGCGTGGTGAGCAACTGTCAGACCCCCCAACGCATAAACTCCGAAGAAGCAGGGAAGCATTTGTTGAAGACAAGTGCACCATTTACGTGCAGTATGCCTTAGTACACAGCATCACAGTGTCCACACATGGATAGGGGGATTGAGAGCCTAGCACAAGGACACAACGCAATTACCACTGGTGGGGGATCGAACTGTGAACTTTTCGGTTTGATGTCCAATGAATTATTTTCTATTCAAAATTCCTGGATCTGGCCCTGGCCAATACCATTGAGTCAGTCGGGTTTCCTTCCTGGCGTCGTTTAAATCCCGTGATCGTCGACGATTTGTGTTGCAGATTATCAATGCTTTCGCCCATTTCTCGTCTTTCCGATGGCTACTTTCATCAGATGAATATCACGACATTACCATGACCAGCTTTGATTTCGGATCTTACACTCATAGAACTCTTGGGGGACACTATCAATAGAGGTGTCCAGTAATGTCAACTGTGCCCCGTTAATTTTGAATTCTCGATGAAGTGGGTTCACCCTTGTAAGATCAGAGGAGCGGTTGAAAACAAGCAGATACTGAACAGCTGGCAAGAAAACGGATGGACGTAACAACCATTATTTATTCCCAGATCCTTATTCGACATTCGTTATCAACCGATAAAATCGGTTGATAGCGAACGTCGAATAAGGAACTGGAAATAAGTAACGGTTGTAATGTCCACGGTAAGAAGTATGCCTCACAGGTTTAACAAATAGCTGGCGAATCGAGGCGGTGTCCACGCGTTGCTAAAGGGTAGAACTGTAACAGGAACTGAACTGAATTTATTTAATAATATACATCTTTATCATATGACTCGTCCGTTTTGTTCACTTTAAAACATTTGATATTTTGTTTTCATATTCATAATCAGTTATAAATAAAGCCTTCCATCAATTTCATTGGTCAATTTCAAAATTAGACAATTTGACTGGCTGAACAAAATACAACTGGGCCACTTTTTCATAATTTGCATAATTATCATTGGGAGCTTTCATTGGTCAATTTCAAAACTGGACAATTTGATTGGCTAAACAAAATACAACTGGGTCACATTTGCATAATTTCAGTAGGGAGAATTTACGTTATCTGTCCAATTTAGGGTGGGTTATATTGTATTAATATTTTACCTAACGTAACGACAAAGACGGTTTTGTGCAATACAAGAAAAACGCCATTCATTTTTTTTTTATTTTCACTTTTTGCTTCCAAAACATAGGCTATGACCCCTCATTGGAACTAGCGTGTCACGCTCGTTCCAATGAGGGGTCATAACCTATGTTTTGGAAGCAAAAAATGAAACTTTTTAGTTATACGAGGATGTTTTTTCCAAGTGCCGAATGCAACTCAAGTTAGGTGATGAGTTAAAAAGTCATACTGCGTGTGTGTCATATGATAAATAGAATATGAAATGAGCCCAAACGGAAAATTCGACGAGTTTCATAAATATTATATGAGAAAAACACTCATTCCATATCCTCCATATATCAATATATAATAATTTCATTATAATCAAGTTTCAACACTCTCACATGTATATTGTTGGGGTACAACGACGCCAGATTAGCTGTCTTCTTGTTGATCCCCAGAATAAATATAAGCAAATAAGTAATATCGTAGGATAAAACACTAAAGGGTGAAAACCTACACAGTGGAAATGGAAATAAGAAATACAGATACTCAAGAGATCGCGTTAATATCAAGAGTGACGCTAGAAGCAGTTCAATGTAAATTCGTAGACAGAATTGGAGGGCCCTTAAAAATATTAATGAAAAAAATAATGAAAATTAATTAGCAATTTTTGTGAATAGCACGGGCCGGTTTTTGCCATTACGTTGAGTAAAGGGTGAATAACAATCGGCTTTTATTCGATCATAGTAGCATTGGCTAGTGCTTGTTTTGATAAATATGTTTGGATAATTGCCGAGTCGTAACGAAGTTGCATTTTACGAGAATTTCCAAAAGTGGGCGAATGCGATAATTGAGGACTGGTACTGGTTAGTTTTCGAGACACTACAAATAAAACAATGAAAAGATCTGAGATACACTGCACTTTGTAACAATCGATACGAACCAGAGATAAAAAATAATCAAATTGATTATTAATCAGTAACCAATCGATATGAAATCTGTGATCAAATGATAATTTTGTTTGGTCAATAAATTGCTAATCTATATAAAAGTCTGTAATCAAATGAACACTTTTTTTGGACAGTAAATTACGAATTGATATGAAATCTGTGATCGAATGAACATTTTTTTAGGAGTCATGACTGGGAGGGTATATGCTGCTGGACGCTTTTTTAGTTGTTTGTAACGGCTGTTGTTCGGATTTTCGCCCTATTGGTGAGATCTTCTGCTTCTCAGTCAATTTTTTTGCTTATTGATTGGAGCTTAGAGCCAACGTTACTGCTTGTTGGTGGGATTTTTTCTGCTTGTTGGCTGGTGTTTCTTGCTATTGATTGATAGATTGGTTACAGTGAAGTGCCTATGGGCTACGTGATAGCGTAAACCGCCTCTCTGACTTGTATCCTGGCCTTGAGACAGGTGAAGCATCTTCATGCTTTAACGCAATAAGGGTCTTTTTATTTTGGTCATTGCTGGTTCTTGGTCCATTTTTTCTCTCTATACACATGCTGCCATGAATTCCATTCTGCTTTCTAGGTGTTTTCTGGTTGGTTTCTTTAGAGGCAATTCAACTACAGCTATGCAGAGTAGCTGAGGATTGAATCCTGTGTGCTGTTTCTTCGAATAAAGTCCAAGCTATCTTTATTTCCGATCAGGCCTTTTGAGACATTTTGAACTTTAAGGATGTTTGCCAAAATATCCCAGCCCATTGATTGAAAATCTTTTCTTTTTTGCAACAGATCATTTATTAGATGACTCATATTTGATCCTGAAGTTGTGACACAAAAAAATGTGCTCTCCTCTTTATAGCTTCTGGTACACTGGTCAGCAGGTGGATACCCGACTCTTTTTCCACTGAAAAACTAGTCTTTATGAAGTGTGGTTTGGTGGTTTGATTGCATAAGTTTGAAAGTCATTGAAGGATTTCCTTGTAGAGCATCACTTTCTCTTCAATACTCAGTGTTGATGATTCAATTATTATCCTCATGTCCCAGACTATGGGCGGGATAGCTGCAGCATGATGGGGTCTTGTACTTCATGTAACTGCTCACTCCTCCATGGTTCAATACATTGAATTCTGCCATTTGTGAATGCATTGTTCAACTAAAGTCTGATTTTATATACACTAGAGGAGAGGGGTGTTGGTTATAGATATATTTGGCTGTAAATTCAGGTGTATTTGCCTTATCTCTACCATATAGGACGTCTGTTGTTTACATTTTGTGTGATGCACATCTGTGTATATAATAATTAGTTTTATGTGCATAAGATTTTTGACACAATTCACAGATATAGCTTGAATTCATCTTATTCAGAAGTGAGCTTAGAGGTTTGTGAGGAGGGTGGCAATGCTCTTCCATTTATATGCAGGAATAGGATGGGGGCTACCCCGTCCTGTCAATCACTGATTGGACAATTATATCCCAGGATAGGATAGGTTCTACTCCAACCTGCCAATCGTTGATTGCTTCAAACTCTCCCACAGTGCATTGTGGGAAATTCCAGTGATAGGGCTCCGGGGTAAAATAAGTTTTTGCTAGACTTCACACAACTTGACACAGTTTACTCAAAAAACATCAATGCTGCATAAATGACAAGTCACGAGACAGTGCATTTAAACTTCCTGACCCAGCGGGGATTGCCAGAGGTAAATCCCAACAGGACAGTTAGAGATCATTTAAATGTGATCATTTTCTTACCAAAAGTGATCATTTGCTTCCTAAAAGTGATCATTTGATCACTTATTTGATCACTAAAGTGATTGATCACTAAAAGTGATTATTTGATAGCTAATTAGTTACAATTTGATCAGTTTTACTCTCTCACTACAAATAAAATAACGAAAAAATATGTTATATGCTGCACACTGCATGTTTCAATATTTGTAACACACATGTCGCCATTGTGTCCTTGGGCAAGGCAGTTAACCCCGATTGTCCACATGGGGGCACAATGACACACTTACTAAGGCATACTGCATGCCGATGGTGCACATGTCTTCAACCAATCTAACCCTGTCTGTACTGCAGTGCGGAGCTATGATGTTGGAGAGCTAGCAGCTGCTCGTCATTGCTCGGTGGTTCTCTCTGGTATTCTGGCTTTCTCCACCCGTAAAACTGTCATGGTCATGTTTAGCCATTGTACATAAGTATGTGACCTTAAACACCAATAAATAAATAACAATAAATAACACACATGTCGTTCAATAAGCAGACAATTTCTGTAACATTGATGAGCGCTGTTTGTTACCAAGTTGGAGTGTGTTGTGCGGTCCCCCAATTTGTCATTTATGCAACTTTGATGTTTTTTGAGTAAATTGTGTCAAGTGGTGTGAAGACAAACAAAATCTTATTTTTCCCAGAGCCCTATCACTGTAATTTCCTACAATGCAACATGGGGAGGTTGAAGCAATCAACAATCGGCAGGTTGGGGATTAACTCATCCTATCCTGGTATATAATTGTCCAATCTGCGAATAACATGTCAGGGTAGCACCTACCCTATTCTTGTATATAAATGGAAGATCATTGCTACCCTCCCCACAAATCTATTAGCTCACTTCCATATGAGCTGAATTCAAGCTATATCTGAGAATTGTATCAAAAATCTTATTTGCATCAAACTAATTATTATTAACAAAGGCAAGCATTTCACAAAAGTGTAACCAACAGACATCCTATAAGGAGAGATAAGGCAAATACACCTGCATTTACAGCCAGATCTATCTATAACCAACCCCCCTATCCCCAAGTGCATATGAAATCACACTTTAGTTGGAACAATGCATTCACAAGTGGCAATACTTTTCGGCTCACAAATAAGCTAGAACCAGTAAAACCACGAGTGTTAGGGAGGGGTCACGGGGAGAAAAACGAGTAGTCTACTTGCCCATCCTACCTCCAAGCAGAATTCAATGTGTTGAACCATGGGGGGTGAGCAGTTACAGGAAGCACACAGACTCCCCAAATGCTGCAGCTACCTCTCCCATAGACGGGCATTTCAATGCCAATTATTGAATCATCAAACATTGAGTATAGAAGAAAATGTGATGCACTACAAGGAAATCCTTTAGTGACATTCAAACTTATGCAATCAAATCACCAAACCACACTCCATATAGACTAGTTTTTCAGAGGAAAAAGAGTCGGGTGTCGAACTGCTGACCAGTGTACCAGAATCTGTGAAGAAGAGAGCGCATTTGTTGCTCCATATAATGAGGAATATACCCAATTTATCCTGGGATGAGAAAGACCAACTGGTGTGTTATGGCATCACAACTTCAGGATCAAATATGAGTGATCTAATAAATGATCTGTTGTGAAAAAAGAAAAAAAATTCAACTGACTGGCTGGAATATTTTGGCAAATATCTTTAAAGATCAAAATAACCCAAAAAAGCCTGATCGGAAATAAAGACTGCATGGACTTTATTTGCGGAAACAGCACCCAGGATTCAATCCTCACCAACTATGAAAAGCAGTGATGGATATGCCTATAAAGAAAGCAACTGGTAAACACTGAGACAGCAGAATGGAATTCATGGCAGCAAGCGTATAGATAGAAAAGATGGACAAAAAACAGCAACAGCCAAAATAAAAAGACTGTTAATGTGCTAAAGCATGAATAGACTTTACCTGTCTCAAACCAGGTTAAAAGTCAGAGAGGCGGTTTACACTATCACATAGCCCATAGGCACTTTACAGTGACCAATCTATCAATTAATAGCAAGAAACACCAGCCAATAAGCAAACAATACTGCCAACAAGCAAACAATACTGCCAACAAGCAGTAACGGCAGCTCTAAGCTCCAATCAATAAGCATAAAACTGGTCTGCGAAGCAGAAGCTCTCAAAAATAGAGCGAAATTCCGAACAGACAACTAAAAACGTGGCCAGCACCATGTACCCTCCTATTCATGATTCCCTAAAGAGTGTTCATTTGATCGCAGATTTCAAATTAATTTGTAATTTATTGACCAAAACGTGTTCATTTGATCACGGATTTCATATAGATTAGAAATGTATTGGCCAAAAATTGATCATTTGATCACAGCATATTGGTTATTGATTTGTTATCAATTTGATTAGTTTTTATCTTTGGTTAGTATCGATTGTTAAAAAATGCAGTATATCTCCGATTTTTTCATTGCTTTATTTGTAGTGTCTCGTAAACAACCGAGAACCAGTCGTTGCTTTCTCGACAATTATCGCATTCGCCTACTTTCGGAAATCCTCATAAATTACCGAATGCAACTTCTTGACCACTCGGCAATTATTCAAGCATACAATTCAAAACAAGCACTAGCCACTGCTACTGTGATCGAATAAAAGGCGGTTGTTATTAACAGAAAGTGGGTAAATTAATAATATTTCTGAATGTGGTCCAATAAAAGTCGTATTTTATCAACAAAAAGCAGGTGCACAAGTTGTTCTCATGTATAATCATGTCTGTATATCAGCATTTTCCATGGGAAGGTCTCGCATTTTTTAGAAAATAAGTGTTTACCTCTAAGTTACACTATAGTCATAGCTGCTGCTAGTGACACATAGGGACGTGCTTCAAAAATGGCGTGAGAGAATGACAATATGAATTTGACATGCGCTGTAATATGGTTCAATAAATCAGATTTCATTTCGACTTGCGCTGTAATGTGCTTCAAAAATCGCTTGAACTTAATTACTTTCGACCCGTGCTATACCTACAGTTTTTAACCTAAAAACAGGCAATGAGAATGGAGTGCAGGAGCTTATATAGGCGGGGGGGGGGGGGGGGGGGGCTCAATTGAAGCATTGTATGCGCGTTTGACTTGGGGTGTACAATCTTGCCTATCAGCTAGACAAAATCCGCTCCAAATGCGCCCATTAAACGACAATAACACAAATAATATTTTTTGTTAAAAAGTGTATATATCATTGATTTACCTAAAGTGGACAGGGCTCAATTGAATCATTGTATGCAGGCATTAATTTAGAGTTTGTGCTCATAACCTCATAGTGGGCAAAGGGTGGGTCTGAGTGGGGCAGTCAGTCCCGCTAGTTGAATTAACATGCTAACCTGAGCGTCATAAAATCTCTCAGTGGAGTGGACAACGGGTAAAATGCGCGAAAATTTATGTCTAGCATGGTTTTATGGGAACCAGCTTTTATCCAATTTAACACGAAATTAAAACAAATTTATGCAGATAGGTTTGTACAAGTTTAAAAAAACTGTAAACCAGAGGCTTCTGCATGAATAAATCTAATATATGTTCGAATTGGAGTGACAAACTAATTGTGATGATTGTGCGTTTCAATTAAACATACAGAGTTTGCTCACTTTTGTGCCAGCGAAAAGGTGTGATTTACTTCAAGTGTGACAAGTCTACTTACTCGTCATCTGTACCTCGGGATCACAGCTTGTTAAATCTGCATTTATTATTGCTGCCTCCTTCC
This sequence comes from Pictodentalium vernedei, assembly GCA_031216915.1. Taxonomy (NCBI): domain Eukaryota; kingdom Metazoa; phylum Mollusca; class Scaphopoda; order Dentaliida; family Dentaliidae; genus Pictodentalium; species Pictodentalium vernedei. The sequence goes on from CM062296.1 coordinate 175,591,028, forward strand.
AAGAAAATCCGCACGAGGCACCGACACCACTAAGTACCCTAGCCATTCTCTCTTTCATTGCGCATACACATGGAAGATGGAAGAAAAACTTTAATAGAGTCATTGCTGAGGGTCGAAAGGGGCCTACACCACACCGTTCCCAAACGCCTTCCGCGCGCAATAACCATTGCATTCTTCTCTTTATTATTGCTCGAGGAGTTTATTTTTCCAAAGTCTGCAGCTATCTCACATTTTTGGGTGGATAATACAGAGTCGCGTATCCCCTTTCCATGGGGTATTTTCCCGGCAAATCGTTTAACAGCGTTTATACCACTTATACAGTGGGAGTGGTAGGCGAAGGAGGGTACCGAAGAACTGCTGATTTTCGCCATAGCCACAAAACTTGTACGACGGAAGGGGGTGCGACTAGGTTTGTTTTAAATTTTTGAGTAAAGGTCAAAACGTTTACGATAAAAAGGTAGTTCTTTCATGTTATTGTGAGATTTGGGGGGGGGGGGGGGGATAAAGGTGGGATGTATGACGCAAAGGGTTTTTTTATGATGGAATGGGCAACCCCTGCAGCGTACTGCACCGCGATGGTGATCTTGTCTTCAACCAATGCTAACCCTGCATGTGTGGAGTTAGTACGTTGGGGAGTCTAGCAGTTGTCCGCCTTTGCTCGGTAGTTCTACCCGGGTACTACGCCTTCCTCCACCCGTAAAATTGTCCGACTCGAGGTGACCATGACTGTCGAAAGTGTCGTTCAAACCCCAATTAATAAATAAATTAAGTAATTAGTTGGCACACCATTCAAGAATCCCCTGGCTACGCCACTGCGACGCAATTCCTCTTGTTGCTCGAGATTTTTCAAAAACGCTCTCTAAAATTAATTGGATAGAACTTTTACCTAAATCAACTGGTTTGAATGAATATGAACCCAACTGGGTTTATATTCGCTCAGCAAAGTTGTGGTTTGAATTTTAATCCAACTGATTTCAGAGCGCATAATTTTGTGCAATCAAAGCTGACGAATGAAAAGAGCATCTTGGGTTCAATGTTCTTGCATTCAGTATATTTCATTAATGGAGATGCTATAGCGTTGTTGGGAAGTAAGTGGTCAGAGATTTCGAACGGATTAAGACCCAGTACCGATCCGGTATAAATTTCCTTCTCCGTTTTTTGTATAATTAATCACAGTAGTGTACGTTATTCTCCACAGTGAAGTATATAATTATATCAGACTACTGTTGAAAAGCCGATGACATACGACAGGCATATGACAGTAATGATAATTCTTTGGATACCCACCGGACTACCGCGGTCCCTATAATAATGAGACCACAATCGAACCAGTTCCCCCACGAGTCAATCTCCCCAAATATCCCTCCTAACCTCCCAACATTCACACACAAATCTTTTTATAATATTTTCCGTTGGGTCTTTTTCAGTCTCCTTAACTATAATATTTCTTTTCCCTCGTGCCTTTTGTTACCTCACCCCACCCCCTTTTGTCACATTTTCATCCTATTCTTCCATTAGTTTATCAAATAATCTTATTCCACCAGGCAGGTATTCGGAGCATTCTAAGAAAATGTTCTAGGCTTTTCGTTACTCCTAAGCTACACATTTGATACCCTCTTCTAGCAACTTCCCGCTCAACTTCTGTGACTCTGTCGCCTTGAACAGCAATGACCACCTCTACACACCCGCCTCCTCCCCCCCCCCCCCCAAAGATACCCATCTACATATTCCCTAAAAGCTGGCCCTCTTTTTTTATTTAATCCGCCTGATGTTGGTCCTGACTCCAGGTGAGAACAGTGTCTATCATTCGTGATGTTATACAATACAATACAATACCTCCCCGCGTTGTGTCCTTGGGCAAGGCACTTTATCCCGGTTGCCTACATGGGGGCACGATGACGCGTGTACTAAGGCGTACTGCACGTCGATGGTGCACATGTCTTCAACTGCTGTAACCCTGCTTGAGCGGATCTTGAACAGAGTTAGCATGTTGAGGAGCTAACAGTTGCTCGTCGATGCTCGGTGGTTCTCTCCTGGTACTCTTGCTTCCTCCACCCATAAAACTGTCACGGTCAGGATTAGCCATTGTGCATAAGTATGTGACCTTAAACACCAATAAATAAATAATCTATACCCCTGGTATATTCGTGTAGCGCCTAACACATCAATATCAAATGGCATTTGATTTTCATGTTTGTGGTATCTTGCATCCACCCAAAAAGGAAGGGAATAGAACTTTCGATTGTTGTGTTTCAGATTTATTAGTGAGCCTTCGTAGGCAGTTGCTAATTTTCCTATGGGCAGAATACGATAAAGTGAAATGTTAGCAAATTTGTATCATCGATGTGCACATCATTTCAAACGTCCAGGCATTTTATTGTTGCGTAGTATAATCATACAGAAGCTGACTTTTTATAGTTTTTCCCAATCAGTTCGAACGTTTTATTATTTTTCTCTGAAACACATTTAAAAGTTAAAAAACGGAGCATTCACTACCTTTTGGTGTTCTGTCACTTTTTTTGCTCATTGTATTAACCCTTTACCTAACATAAAAAGCAGACGACACTTGCAAAAAAAATTCTTGAATAACTGAATTTTTTCATTTTTTGTCTCAAAAACATAGGTTATGACCCCTCGTTGGAACGAGCTCGACGAGCTCGTTCCAACGAGGGGTCATAACCTATGTTTTTGAGACAAAAAATGAAAATATTCTGAAAATGAATTGGCGATTTTTGAGAATAGCGCTGGCCGGTTTTGGCCGTTACGTTGGGTAAAGGGTTAACAGTGTGCGTATCGTGACATATAATACAGACACTGTCGTTTCTATTAATATACAAGTCTAGGAGGTATGATTTGGTATTTTTTTTCACGGAAAGAATAAAAACTTCCAAATTACTGTACATTCTCTAAACAAAGAGCCAAAGCGGACATTACTTAGGGTTGCAAGGCGTGATACTGAAAGATATTCCCAATGGCGGTTTATCTGTGACGTGGATGCTTCAAATTAGCTTGCCATGAAAAGACAAGTCTTATTTTGAAACTCTTAACCCTTTACCCAACGCAGACGATATTAAAATTTATTATTTTAAATATCATTTTTTAAAATTTTTTCAAAATATTTCAACAAAACCATATCATGTGACCCCTCGTTGGAACGAGCTCGACGATTTTGTTGAAATTTTGTGAAAAATAATATTTTTTCAACTGCTGAACTTGCATATTACGCTGGCGGATGCGGGCGATTCATTGGGTAAAGGGTTAATAATCGAAAACAACAGACGGCTCCAAGAGCTGTCTGTTGTTTTCGTTTATCAAAAGTAACAAAATGGAACTTAGCTTTATTTTTTACTGATGACACTAGTGTTTTCTCAACAATTCTTGCTTCTTAAATTGACTTCCCTCGCCCGTCTAATAATCTCAAGGGAGATAACTTTATCGAAAGTTGATTTCCATGACGATATAAGTCAAAAGTGGTAGAAGCTAAACAAATATAATAATCGTTAAACTGAGTCCACTGTCCAGAGTGAAACGCAGACGATCATTAATTAAAATTCTGATACAACAGTTCATTGAGTCTAAATTATAATACGGGCTGATGCTTCATTTTGCACAATTGACTCAGGTTCCGCTCCACAGGTTCGCTCTTCTGCAGAGGGGCAAATTTCTAAATAAACGGAATGTGTTGAAAGGAATTCCATGCAACTTGGAGAGATATATGTTTAGTATAAGGCTCATGATAGCATTAGACTGTTTGTTGGATACCAAAATTGACAGTGTTAGGTCCAAGTTGGAGCCTGGTGGATCGGGGTAAATTACCGTTGGAATTATGGGGTACAGTGGTGTCGAACAACTGGCAGCTTGTAGGTGTCGCTTTTACACGGCATTGTTCCTGTCACAGAACTATACCAAAAACTGAATCGGAAAACATAGAACATCATATTTTAGGAGCAGGGATAATACTCTTCAATGGTAGTTTGGTATGTGAGAGCAAAGGCAAAGGTTTTCATTTGGGGTTTTTCGGTTTTAGGAATTTTGCATGTAGTTTTTCTGGTTAAAGATTTGCAGGTGGCAGGATCTTATTCATCTCACATAAAGTTTGTTGATGCCTACTTATTCAGGTAAGGCTGCCTGTCTTAATAGCTTCAGAAAATATAGAACATGTCATGGTTCAGATAACTAAAGATGCCAATATTTGAATGAAGAGATTGCATGTTAGGTCATTTTTTGAAAAATCTGGAGAAAACTGGAAAGGACCTTTGTTTCAAACGACACTGTAAGTAGTATGTCATGTACCCGGGCGGGCCTAGGTTGCAGGATCTCATTGCAGGATCTCATTTGACGTCATAGTCACGTGACCCAGTGGCGCCATGTTGTGTTGCCATGGTAACCTGCGTGAGCGGCCATGTTGTGACGTCATCTCCATAGTGATACGTGGTGTTAATGCGCAGGCGCAGCGCGTGTTAATAGGGTGATACGTGTTTCCGTCGTCCATTTTGTATACTGGAGACCGCCATCTTGGTTTCTATGGTAGCACGTGATTGCTATGTTACCAATGGCTTCTAACAAGACAGGGTATGTTCGGTGGGTATGTTCCTTTGTAGAAGAGTAAATCTCATTACCACAAACAACCCGACAATCCCTCCAAATCACCAAAATCCACCCGAAATCACCGAAATTGACATTATTTCCCCAATTTATCGGCTTAGCACGTAGTGCTATAGTACTAAAGGGTACAAGGGGGTGTGTTCCTTTGTAGAAGAGTAATTTTCTCGTTCGGATTTTCCTCAAATCCTCGTTTACTGTGTAGAATTACCCAAATAGACTCGACCACCCTTACAAACCACCAAAATCGCCACCAAATCACCCAAACGGACATGTGAAGCCCTATTTTGGGCATATAAAAATAGCACGTTATGCTATAGTACCAAGGGGTACAGGGGGTGCGTTCGATTGAACAGGAGTAATGTTCTGGTTTAGAATTCGCCCAGATTCCCTTTTTGGATCCCTATCCCATGACGTTTTTCCCATTAAAAGAAACGTTCCTTTGGTCATTACCCAGAATTCTCTGCTTCTATCTATATATGCAATAGTTTACGTCTATCTGGCCATGTTTCTTTATCCTGGAGTATACTCCAATAGCGTAGAAGAGCCTATTAACTGGAACAGCTTTGCTTATTATTACTATATTTAGCTATTCTAATCTATTCTTGTTAGTTCTGGTCCTATTCCAAGTACTCTTGTTGTTTCATTTATCTAGATCATTTATATAAATTATAACTAACTAATCAGATTGCTTGATTTCCCAAAACCTGTATGCAGAGTTATCTCCCTTCTGTACAACAAAAGCCAATATCATTCCCAAAGCCAATATCATTCCCAAAGCCAATAAGCTATCGAGCAGTTACTGACATTGGTACCCACAGGTTTCTGGTTGGTTTATGGGTATTCACCTGGTACGGTTTTGACAGTTCCATTGGTTCAACTTGGTTTATTTCTTTGCGTTGTTCTCTTTTGCTGAGAAGGCTCATTTGCTCGATGGGATTCGAGTCATTCGAGCAATATGCCGAGTCACTCGATCGAGCAATTGCTCTAAGGATCATTTGCTCGATGAGCTTCGAGTCGTTCGAGCAATGACTTATCAGTAACTGCTCGATAGCTTATTGGCTTTGGGAATGATATTGGTTTTGGGAATGATATTGGCTTTTGTTGTACAGAAGGGAGATAACTCTGCATACAGGTTATGGGAAATCAAGCAATTTGATTGGTTAGTTATGATTTATATAAATGATCTAGATAAATGAAACAACAAGAGTACTTGGAATAGGGCCAGAACTAACAAGAATAGACTAGAATAGCTAAATATAGTAATAATAAGCAAAGCTGTTCCAGTTAATAGGCTCTTCTACGCTATTGGAGTATACTTCAGGATAAAGAAACATGGCCAGATAGACGTAAACTATTGCATATATAGATAGAAGCAGAGAATTCTGGGTAATGACCAAAGGAACGTGTCTTTTAATGGGAAAAACGTCATGGGATAGGGATCCAAAAAGGGAATCTGGGCGAATTCTAAACCAGAACATTACTCCTGTTCAATCGAACGCACCCCCTGTACCCCTTGGTACTATAGCATAACGTGTTATTTTTATATGCCCAAAATAGGGCTTCACATGTCCATTTGGGTGATTTGGTGGCGATTTTGGTGGTTTGTAAGGGTGGTCGGGTCTATTTGGGATTTTGGTGATTTGGAGGGATTGTCGGGTTGTTTGTGGTAATCAGTTTTACTCTTCTACAAAGGAACATACCCACCGAACATACCCTGTCTTGTTAGAAGCCATTGGTAACATAGCAATCACGTGCTGCCATAGAAACCAAGATGGCGGCCTCCAGTATACAAAATGGACGACGGAAACACGTATCACCCTAATAACACGCGCTGCGCATGCGCATTAACACCACGTATCACTATGGAGATGACGTCACAACATGGCCGCTCACGCGGGTTACCATGGCAACACAACATGGCGCCACTGGGTCACGTGACTATGACGTCACATGAGATCCTGCAATGAGATCCTGCAACCTAGGCCCGTCCGGGTACATGACATACTACTACTGTATATTTTAGTTTAACAAATATTTATTTCCAAACATAATCACATAAGAAGAAAAACTATAGGTACAACAATTTGGTGGATCCGACAGTAAGCCAAAAGCTTGTAAGTGATCGTTTCTACAAATCAGAAGACTGAATACCTCCAGTACGGTCTCCATGGACTGGTCACGTTCCGTGGGTAGTCAATATTTACACGGACGTAATAATATTAGATTCCAAACTCTGATTATTGGAATAAGCATCAAGATATTAATTAATGAAGCACCGGGTATCATCCGGTGCTTCATTAATTAAAATTTTGCTGATGATGATTTTTATTACCTGGTAAACGCATGTGTGGACATCACTGCCCACACGTGGAATATTCCCAATTCACGGTGACTGTACTGCAATAGTATTAGAATGGCGAATACTAGTTGATAGGTTAACAAACACCAATACCATAAATTGCATTCTAAATCACCTTGCACCTTCTATATTTTGGAAAATAAATACACGGGAGAGAGAGAGAGAGAGAGAGAGAGAGAGAGAGAGATGGGTGTATATGATGTTAGTAAGACTGCTAGAAGCTGTCATAGGAATGCGTTCAATACTGCAAACCGAGACGTATAATCGTTAATTTTTACTTCAACGCCGCATCTAACGCTCGCATGCATCATTGTGTGAAGGTCTAAAAGCGTAAACTTCGGTGGCTGTTGGAAATTTTCAGTCCCCTCTCAAGAGTGCAGCCACAATGAAACCAGTATGGTGATACCAGCCATTTTGTTTTGGTACTTATTTGCTCTCCCGAAGATGTTTGGAAAAGCTAATGCTCTTTCCATTTCAATCAATGAATTTCTTCTGCCTCTCCGCATTAAAATAAAAAGGCGCCCACTCCTTCATTCCCACCTTTCTATCCTTACGGCCCAATGCAACTAGATAAATGCCATGTGACTTGTTTACTCGCCAACAACAGAAATCAATTTTCTTAAACACTATCTGTTTGATTTGAATCTGTAACTTGCACAATTCACCCCTGACGTAACTAAACACTCCAGACATAGAGTTCTTTGGAAGCATGAAATATGAAGTGAATAATTTACGCATTACATATGGCAGTTTAACCGCAGACGTTGGGTTGTATCTGTTCGATAAACCACCACCGACAAATAAGATCTGGGAAAGCTCAGCTCTCGGTCTGATGACGATAAAATATCAATTCAAAGTCAGGATAAAGTGCTGAATTGCACTATATGTAAGTACAACAATGTATCAGTTTTTCGTTTTTTCGTTCACAAACTAGGCCACGTTCTAGATTAATTGTCGTTACATAAGAATTGACACAGCTTTTATATTTGTGCATTTCATGCCATTCGGGTTATTGTGAATGATTTTGTTAATTCGTGTATCTTGCATTGCTTTTAACCCATCCTACATAAGTGTTCCTATTTCACACCCCGTTTCTTTTGTCTTGTTGGGGTTTGCAAGCAGCTTGAAGTTCTTGATCGAAAAATCGACGTGGGCGGATCCGGGGGGAGCGCATGCGGGCGCGCCCCACCGATGTTTTGGAATTGAAATAATATTTTCACGTGCACGAACACCAAGGATTTCTGTACTATCCACGATAACCCACGGCCATACACTGCCTCCATCCACCCTTCCCAAAACCTTTCTTCAGGAATAGACGATAGTTTCAAAACAAATTATTTAAATTGAAACATAGAATGAACATTCATACTCTCTAAACCAATTCTGTATGTTGATACAAATTGTCTTAACCCTTTACCCAACATAACGGACAAAACCGGCCAGAGCTATTCACAAAATTCTCCATTTTTTTTTTGCCTTTTCATATTTGTCACAAAAACATAGCTTATGACCCCTCATTGGAACGAGCTCGTTGAGTGGGTCCAATGAGGGGTCATAAGCTATGTTTTGACACAAATTTTTAAAAAAAAATCAGTGCTTCAAGAATTTTATTTGCAAGTGTCGTCTGCTTTTCGTGTTAGGTAAAGGGTTAATGTGGGACTGTTAGTTTTTATGTTTTTCATTGTTTGGCGGTGGGTCACTTTAGTTGGACATTCAAATAACAGTTGTCGTCATTAAACATGAGAAATGACCCATGACTTGGTACCAAATAGATATTCTGGGAGTGTTTTTTACTTAGTTTATCAAGGCAATCATTTTTGTGAATGTGGCAAGAATATTGAACCCCCTTCAAAAGAATTATGAGATGTAACTGCTACAAAAAGTTCTCAAGGCACATTCAACACTTTTCATTGATGAAGTCAATTGAGTCTCCATACCTGTTGCTCTGAACTGTATGGAGTTGAACTTTATTCATCAAAACACAACAAAATAAAACGGCAGCGTTTCGGGAATTGTAGATATAAAAGAAGTGGATTAGTTTTACTGCTCATTATTCTCATGAATGACAAAAAGATTTCTCCGATTCTGAACTAGAAGGCTTGGACAATACAGCTATTCAGTCGTTTGAGGCATTTTATTGTCAAAGTTTAAACCGCTTACTTATGCCATAGAAGTCTTCCAGGCAGTGATATCTGCCACATGACATTAGTTCCATGGCAAATGTCACTTGTTCTACATGTTCTTTGTTTCCTTGCAAGCATTTTGGTATATAATGTAATGGGATTATTTCTTTCTGGCTATTTTTGACTTTGGAGAAAATTTCTTAAAATCTGTCCAAAGTTATGTTTCAACAATGTCTAATTGTCGTTAAAATTTATTCTAATTTCCCTGCATTCAGTTTACTTTAAGGGGTCGTCCAATAAAACTTTGGGAAAATGTATCAAATTTTAACTAGTGCCCAAAATACTGATAAGAGAATTAAACAAACTCATATCATGCATCAAAATAATGACTAGGGTACAAGGAAACGGAATATATTCACTTTTTTGCGTTTACGATTTTTGACGACAGACAGTCTTCCAATGACATAAGTAACGAATTGCTATAACCACGAATAGATCGGTAATTTCAATGACAGGGCTTCAAATAAATGACTTCAAACACCAAACTCGAAGTAAACACATATTTTCCTCATGGTCTCATGGTGTTACAAACGCCTCAAAGAAAATGCACGAAAATGAATACGTTTCCATTTGCATGCTGGGAAATCGGTGATATTGAGGCTTGTAACCATATAAGGCAAATCGCGTACTTGGGCAAAATATTGTTTTCAAAGATCCGAGAATAGCAGAAACGGCCACATTCTTCTCACACCTGCACGGTGATGGAATTTAAATGCTCAATACATTCTCGGGGGAAAGTTACATTGATAATCCCATCACTGCGAGATAAAGTCGAAATAGCAGGACAACTTTTCAATTTCCTTATCTGAGGATGCCATTTCTAGAAATGGGTCACTACGCCTCTTTTTCGTAATGCTTTAATTCGGTTGTTATCGATACGTAAATAGAGGATATGGAATGAGTGTTTTTCTCATATAATATTTATGAAACGAGTCTAAGAATTTTCCGTTTTGGCGAGCCTCTGGCGAGCCCAAAAGGAAAATGCGGACGGGTTTCATAAATATTATATGAGAAAAAACACTTATTTCATATTCTGTTTATCATATGACACACATACACAAATTATCCACTTAGTATGACTTTTTAACCCATCACCTAACTTGAGTTGCAGACGGCACTTGGAAAAAACATCCTCGTATAACTAAAAATTTTCATCATTTGCTTCCAAAACATATTTTATGCCCCCTCATTGGAACGAGCTTGTCGAGCTCGTTCCAATGAGGGGTCATAACCTATGTTTTGGAAGCAAAAAGTGAAAACATAAAAAAAAATGAATGGCGTTTTTCTTGTAGGTAAAAGATTAATACAATATAACCCACCCTAAATAGGACAGATAACGTAAATTCTCCCTACTGAAATGCAAATGTGACACAGTTGTGTTTTGTTTAGCCAATCAAATTGTCCAGTTTTGAAATTGACCAATGAAAGCTCCCAACTGTAATTATGCAAATTATGAAAAACGTGGTCCAGTTGTATTTTGTTCAGCCAATCAAATTGTCTAGTTTTGAAATTGACCAATGAAATTGACGGAAGGCTTTATTTATCACTGATTAATATGAAAACAAAATATCAAATATTTTAAAGTGAACAAAACGGACGAGTCATATGATAAAATATTAAACTGGATAAATATTTTTCAAAACAAATATATATCCACACAAATATTAATGGTAATCGTTATACTTGTGTTTATACGAAAATATTTTATTGAAGGCAGAACTATATTTATCATAACTTCCTGTTTCTGCTTCCATGTTTGTCTGTTGCCCAAATGATTTCAAAATGAAGAGAACAACAACGCTTTTAGCTGTCCATCTTCAGTGGAATTTGGGAACATCGTAACGTTAACTTCCGTTGCCACGCAACTACATTCGGTATCAAATCGATCAACACCGATCTTATCAATTAAGTCTTGTAATGTGAAATCGGTGACATCGAAATCCCATGTCAACACTGAAGGTCCACAACGTCAACATTCCCTCGTGGTTACAACTGTTAGATTACCAAAATGAGACCCGAAGGCTTATGAAATTGCAGGTAAAAGAAATACACAGAACGACACACGCGTGTGAATGGGTCATTCGATATTGCACGAGTGCCAGCGCGAAAGCATAGAACGAGAGGCCACAGGCCTCGAGTTTTATCCTTCTGCGATGGCACAAGTGCCATATCGATTAACCCATTCACACACGCGTGCCGTTCTATGTTTATTACAGTCTACGCGTCTATAAAAAAACAACTACTAGAAGGACACTCGGCAATTCATCTGACAACTATCAACAAAAACAACACATTTATCGCCAACCAAATTTGTGAGGAGAACAACCATTTAAAAGTAGTGTGCGGAACAGATTTTCATTTACCGCACGGTTTTGTGTTGCTGTATATGGCGATTACACAGAACAGGTGTGTAATAAAAAAGAAATCGTTAACCGAACTAATTATGGTTTTGTTCACGCCTTTGTTTGACTGCTTACCACATTGGATTCAAACAACAAATAGGCTATGAATGTTGGAAATGCGGTCGCTTCAAATAACGTTCTACGTTCCCAGAAACAATCTGCAGGAGGACGATCGTTTCAAAACAAATTATGCAAAGAAAAGCATACAATGACCCACCACACACTCTAGAAATCGGTTGGTCGATACGATTTTGTTTTTAATGTGGGACTGTTAATATTGATGGTTGTCCCAATCTTTGTTACCGTGGTTAACTTTATTCGTGTATTTAAATGGCAATTGTCTTAACTAAACACTAGAAATGACCCACAATGTCTCATATGACACCAAATATAAAATTAGGGCCGTTTTCTCCCTACTTTATTAATGAAATCATTTGTGTGAATTTGCCAATAATATTAAACTATCTTCAACTAAATTATGACGTATAATTGCTACAAAATGTTCACACTGGGCAGTTTTCTTTTTTCATTCAGGAAGTCACTTGTGCCTCCTTTTCTGTTGCTCTGAACTATAAGGAGTTGCCCCTGCTGGACTTTCTACATCAAAACACATACAACAAAACAAATGGCAGCATTTTGGGAATTGTAGATATCATTTACTGTAGTCAGTGTTACTGCTCATTCTTCTGATAAACGATATCTACAAGTAAGTATTAGAAGGGTTACAAAATACAAGCATTGAGTTATTTAACCCTTTACCTAACACGAAAAGCAGACGACATTTGCAAACAAAATTCTTGAATAGCTAATTTTTTTCATTTTTTGCGCACAAAACATAGCTTATGACCCTTTATTGGAACGAACTCGACGAGCTCGTTACAATGAGGGGTTCATAAGCTCTATTTTTGTGACAAAAAAATGAAAAACTAATGAAAATTGAATGGTGAATTTTGTGAATAGCGCTGGTCGGTTTTGGATGCAACGTTAGGTAAAGAATTAAGGTAGTTTATTGTCAAAATTTTGTTCCCAAAGTATCTTTCGTTCCCAATATTTTGGTGTATAAGTTACTGGGGTTATTTCTTTCTGCCATTCTGGGACTTTCGAGAAAATGTCCTGAAATTTGACCAAAGTTAAGTTGGACGACCTCTCAACAATGCCTTATTGTCGTTAAAATTTGTTGAGAGAAGTGTAAATTTTGATCATGGAGACGGATTTAGCAGACCAAAGCCATAGCAACAAATGCTGGACGCCTGTTGCAGATATTAAAACGTTTATATTTATCTTGCAGCCGTTTTTATCATGTTTGAACATCACGTCTACTTAATCCTTTACCCAACGTAACGGCCAAAACCGGCCAGCGCTATTCTCAAAAATCGCCAATTAATTTTCACTATTTTTTTCATTTTTTGTCTCAAAAACATAGGTTATGACCCCTCGTTGGAACGAGCTCGTTCCAACGAGGGGTCATAACCTATGTTTTTGAGACAAAAAAATGAAATAAATTAGTTATTCAAGATTTTTTTTTGCAAGTGTCGTCTGCTTTTCACGTTAGGTAAAGGGTTAAAATGGTTTGTTCTAAATGAACATCACGTCTACTTAACCCTTTGAGACTTTAATTATCCTGACGTTCAAACTTCATAAAGAACTCAGTTTCTTCAACGTTTTTCAAAATGAGACGGCAAACGTCGGAAAGTACAAATACCAAGATATTCTTCACATTAGTTATTATCTGGTTGAGGGATAGATTATTTTTGGTGATTTGAATTTGTTATTCAAAACTGAAGAGTGCCCAATAATTTGTAATAAAACAAATTTGCATAAACAATGTATTATTTGTGTTTGACTAAATATGAAATATAAGTAAGGAAAGTGTTGGCTTTTGCTCTGGTATCCTCATTTTTTGAATGCCCTGATAGTGGCTTCTTGCACTTAACCAGTTACGAAGTCTTGACAACAGGATTATATAAGTATTTTAAGCTGCGAAAACTTTTGCCTCAACGGTTGTCACTGAGCGCTATTCGGGGGAAAATAGGAATTGAGGTTAAAACTTTAAAAATAATAACAAATGACCACAAACAATCAACGCGCTGTTTGATTTCGTATGTCATAAGACGTTCCTAAGTATCAAAAGATTAAAATGGTTTGTTTCCTTTGAAAAGTCAGGGGGTTATTCGGTGTTATTTGAGAGTTGATTCATTTCTAATTCAAACCTAATTCATCTGATTTTTAGTGACCACTTATGTAAGAAACAATACATAAGTTGGCTAGTCGGATTTCAGACACGTTTGTTTCATGTGAACGGCTACTAGATTTTCATCAAAAATGGTTCGATGTTGAAAGTTTGGTTTCGAACTGTATTTTCTAGTCTGACGGTCCATCATCACCAGATGAATGTCAGTCCTGTTTCTGATGTTTTCCGTCGATTATCCATACACATAATTATTCATAAGTTTAAAAAAGATCTTTCAAAAATTCGGTCACGGCCTGCGTTCTCAAATTCGTGGTAAGATCTATATTCTTCTTCATCCAAGGCTCTTCGTCAAAAGACACAGAGAAAATGTTTTATTTTCAATACTTTGACCAAATCCAACTGAGCGATGTTAGACAGAAGTGTGTCAGTCTTGTTTCTGTTTTTCCGTCGATTTTCCGTACACACACCTATTCATAAGTTTAAAAAAATCTTTCTAGAATTCGGTCACGGCTGCGTTCTCAAAAAATGTCAACAAAACCATATCATGTGGCCCCTCGTTGGAATGAGCTCGTCCCAACGATTGGTCTGTTGGTTTTGTTGAAATGTTTGAAAAATAATATTTTTTCAACTGCTGAATTTGCATATTACGCGGGCGGATGCGGCCGAGTCTTCATCTAAGGCTCTTCGTCAAATCGGATGATGTGACGGATATCGATTAATTCATGCCGTAATCTATGTAAAGTTTCAGATTTTGAAAGACCAATACATTCTTTCAAGTGTAGACCTATTCATATAGAGTTTTGGCTTCCTAATTTGGGATAGTCGTGAATTTGCACGTTTACAGATATTATCAATGTTTGTCCCAAGACAGGTCAGACTGAAAGGTGAGTCCAAGGTGTTTATGATCAGCGGTGTATAATAGGTGGAATCAGAAAATATTGTGTTTGGAGGGGTAATATTTCTACTGAGCGTGAAACGCATTACTTGCGTTTTCTGGGGGGTTTAAAGTTACTAACCATTTTTGTGCCCATGCATTTATTTGTTGAAAATTCTTGTTGTGTTTTGTTATATTTGTAGCTGATATGCCGCTATTAGTTAAACAAGTATCGCCGTCAAACAGTCTAGTAATTGCTTCAATGTTTTCAGGAATATCATTAATATAAACGTGAAATAGTAGGAGACCTAGCACTGAGCCTTGTCGAACACCAAATTCAATGTTTTAGCACCTTGGGTAACAGACATTCTCGCATACCCGTTGTTTCCGATTCGAAGGATAACTATCAAACCAATGGAGAAGATGTCCTTATATACTATACTCTTCTAATTTGAAAAGAAGACCGCGACGCCAAACTCTGTCAAATGCTTTAGAAATGTCACAAATACTCCACATGTTATTTGCTTTTTATCTAAAGCATTGCATAGACTATAATAAACGTCTATTAGCTGAAATACTGTGCTGTGCTGGGGAAGGAAACCCGACTGAAATTTATAGAACGGGTTATTAGTTGTAAAAAGGGAATAGATTGCTTTGAACACTATTCGCTCCATTACTTTGTCAATACTGCTAAGCATTGATATTGGACGATAACTGTTGGGATCCTTGGTGTCCCCCTTCTTGAATATTGGTGAAATATTGGTGAAAATATGGATGACAAGTTTCAATTCACCTGGGAAAACTCAGGAGCCGAGTGATTTTGTATACAGAAGAAACAGTGGTCTCTGTACAGTTGCCTTTGTTTCTTTCGGTATTCTATGGCCATTGGTATCGTGTCCGCTAACCTTCTTTCCAGTTAAGGTAGCTAAGATGTTATATACGTGAGTTTTACAAATGGTTATTTCTGAAATTTTATTTTCACATCTGGTCCTAAAAGGGAGTAGACAATGATTAACGGAATTTAATTTGCTGTCGACGGGAAAGTTTCATTTAACAAATCGGCTTTCTAGCCATCATCTTCGATAATCATTATCCCAGAATCAGAAATTTGCTGGAGTGGAAGGATCTTAGAGGTAGTCATAAAATCGAGAGAATCGATTTAATGATGTGCCAAAAGTGTTTCGGTTCTGTGGTTGGAACTTGCGATTCGTCCAAGTTATCATAGTATTTTTTTTTTCGCATTTTTTTCATATTATTGACCTTGTTTCTTTAAGTTTTGTGTTTATCCCAGTGCGCTACTCTATTATGCTTTAGGGAAGATCTACGTAGTCGGAAGCGTTGACGGATTTCACGCCTCAAAGAGATTTCAAACCAGGGTTTGTCACATTTTCGTATCACAATCTCTTGACGGGGAACACACTTTTCAACATAATTCAGCAAGGTGGATGTGAAATTCGATACCGCAACATCTATCAGTGGCTGATCACAGATTAGATTCTGTCAGTCCGTTTCTGCAATAAGTGTGTTCAATGTATGAAAGTTAGCTCTCTTATAATGATACACAGTTCGCTTCGTTGCACTTTTATTTCGTCTCATGGAGGAAATATTGACAAACGTTGCTCAGTGATCTGAAAGATTAAAATCAAGAGTACCCAAATTTAATGACTTAACTGTATCACTGACAATAATGGGATCCAAAAGGGTATGCATATTATAAGTTATCCTGGTGGGCTCTGTTATAAGATGTTTTAAATTAAACGTAGAGATAATGTTTTGAAGGTGCCCATTACTTTTTAAAAAGTCACAGTTCAAAACACCGACTAGGACGATTGACAGGTTTTTGGATATTGCTGCTGAAATGGACTCTTCGAGTTTGGACCAGTAATCAGAAGTACTGCGTGTAGGGGACCTATACCTTATACATAAGAGAAATTTGGATTTAGTGCCAACTTCAAACCATAGTATATCATCTTTAAATTGAAACTCCGGAACTGTAACAAAGTATAAGTCCTGTGCAAAATACACCTCAATTCCATCACCATACTGATTTCGATCGTTCCTTATCGGGCTCTGGAAATTTGGAATATGAAGATTTATTGACTCAAATGAAGGGTTCAGGTATATCGTATTCATCACATAGGTCTATCAGATCTTCCACTTTGTTTCGTATGCTCAGTATATTGTAATGCAAAATGGTAATGGAAGAGGTATTGGCTTCAGATGGTGGACCTGGATTCAGCTCAACATTACCTCATAAGAGCAAAAAACAATGATTAATGAAGTATCCAACACAGCAAGACCTAACTGATCTAAATGATAGCATTTTTAAAAATTATCAATCAGTTCTGTTCTACACGGCGGGTTTGAGATGCCCAAGCAAAGCTTATTATAAATGATTCCAACTGCCATTCCATACTGATCAATGTCAGTCGCCATGGTTGGACAGAAAATAGTAATATTTTGTCAATTTGATGGCAGCAGGATCTTCTTCTATCCTAACCTCACTGAAGGGATTGTCCACCCGATGCATTTCTTTTTCTGGTTCACAGAATGGTTTCTCATTTGTTGATTTAGGTAGATTTTCATAATCCGTGAGGACAGAAAGATAGAGAAAGACTCGTTCATTGAAACTCGAGAGATGAGTGATAGTACAGACAACATACGTAAATGGTATATTACAAGGATCTGCAAAGTAGGTGTCACGTACATACGGAGTTTCTTAAATGGGTTGGTGATATCAGCGAATAAGCCTAATCGTTACTGTGGGATATCAGTTGCAATTAAAAATTTAAGTTTCAGGGCGGTATGTTGTGTTTGCAATAGTTGGCTAGTTAAGGTTAAGTGGGTTTATATCCGCAGCCTTCGCCCCTCTGAAACTTATCCACTGCATCTGGCTGCACACATTAAATAAAATAATTGTTCTCATGAAGGTGAGGAAGAATATAAATTAGCATCCACAGGCAGGGAAAACATAACTATTGCTGACTTACAATGGATTTGTTACAATCTACCGATGAATGTGGTTAAGCATTCTCCAAATAATTTCAACAAAATAGCGGCAGATGAGAAACAACTTTTATGCAACAGGATAAACATTAATCCATTCCATTAAACTACAGCTGAAGAAGTGTTAGATTAATTTACTAATACTAATACAAAAGGTAGATATTCTTCTACTCTTTCAACAAAAAATCTGATCATTGGTGAAATAAAGGCACAAATTGTGAAATATCACCAGAAAGAACTTAGCATCTTGATATTTTAAATTGCAATTACTGTGCGCTGCATCTCGAAATTTACACGTGAAGTGATTGTGATCTCTTACCATGTTGTATTCGGGTTTCAAAGTTTCGGTGAGCAGATGTGACGTTCGGTGGCTCTCTTATAGTCTTATAGTCTTTCGTTTGCTTGTGTGTGATGATCATCTTCTCAGCAGTTTTAAATTAATCATGTATTTTTTTGATTTGAGATTCCAAATCTTCCACGAATATTCGAGCCACATCGTCATCATCCGACTGTTTTGTGTAGGTGTATGGACTCGAAGAATATCGGTCGTTGAAAGAAAATGTTTATGTAAAAACAAAAAAACAGATTGTGTGTGCTTCTGATATTTTTTGATGTAACTCTGACGATCATCGGGCTGACACAAACACTATTTTCATAGTGAAAAATTCGAAATCGACATACATCACAAAAGGCACTCTCAGTCTTCTGTTGTGGTGTATGAAGTTAATTTATTGTGAGGTTTGGGAGAGTCGACGTCAATGCATTGATTTGAGTTGCAATACTCCTCGTGATGTTCGAGCTATTCTTTGCTATGGAAAGGATTCAAACAGCTGAAACAGAAAAAATACCTGTCCGTCATGTGCTTTGTAGTCTGTGCTGACAATAATCAACTCATGTTCTTGATCCAAGAGTAATGTTGATTATCATCTTTCGAAATTAATAATAAATTAAAGCTTTTTTCGCGATTTTTTGGTGAACTTATCCTCAGAGGAAATATGTTTTCTTTTGAATCGTCATATCCCAAAATGTTGATGGTGATCGTAGGATTTAGATTTTTAAAACAATCGATGTTGTATAGCCGAGTCGGAAAATTCATTCCCGACCAATCTAAATTCTTAGGAAGTCTCCACATACTTTTATACTCTATTTGTGTCCTTTTCTATGGAATATAAGACAGGTGTGACATCCCATTTAAAGCACTGACTGTCTTCTTTATTTTCCACATTGATCACAGCTTTTTATTTTCTATGAAATAAGACAATTTTATATTGGAAGACATTTGCAATGGATTGTGCTTGTCGAAATGAATTTCTAGATTCAATACTTCGTGGAATCTCCAATTGCTACCTTCGTTTTGATACTGGGCCATAAATTGTAGAATTTTGTCTTTCATGTTGTCGAAGATATCAGACATAGAAGAACCTTTGGTCACGTTTTTAGTGCGAGATTGAAATTAAGACATTTTCTCAAGACTTCACCCATGTTCAGGTCGATCGTCTCCCTCCGTCACTTCAATACCATTTTCGTTTTAATACCATTGCTTTGCATTCAACGAAATAAATCCCAACACGCCAGGTTTTATCTCGTTCAAGATATTTTTAGGTTGAACATTTTTTATACCTTTGACATCAAATGTTTTGATAAATCCCATGACTGCCTGCTCTCATTCTACAGAAGTTGGCAACAATTGTTTACTCATGACTTTAGCTAGTATTTCTTGTGTGTCAACATCATTTTTATTTCGAGTTCGGCCATCACTGCTTTGATCTTCTTATTTTCGCTTTTTTATGTCTGCTGTCGCCGATTGAATCGAATTGTTTTCTCGTCTCTCCCCGTCTTTCCACCTTATTAATTCACATTGCCCCCATCTAGTGAACAAATAGTCCATCAACTCGAATCTCTTCAACGACCCTACACATCTCAAGCCCAGCTCTCGATTTTAATTCGGGTACTTTATTTTGGTCAATTGCGGTTCGTGTGACTTCGATAATTTGCAGTTTAGTTCTATAGCTCGACGATTTCGCGATGCCGAGATTCTTCACATAATTTTTCAATTGAGCTAGACTTGCATTTCCAATGACAATGACAATTTTTAAGAATTAAAATTTGTTTTCTAAATGTTAAAAATTGTTTTAAATGTTTTTTAGATTTTTTTATATATTATATAGATGAAATAAAAAAAAAAACTTTTTTGACTGAATTTAAATTTCTTTAATTTAAAAAAAAAATTCACTTAAAACCAAATTTTTAACTTAGGTAATTTTTCACAATTCTTTAGCTTATTTCCGTGGGAAATCAACAGCAAATTCTGTTTTTCTACTTAATTAAAAAATATTTAACTTAAAGAAAATAACAATTAAAATTAGTGGAATTTTTTTTATATTATATATAGGAAATAAAAACATAAAAATTAATCAAAAAACATTTTTCATATTATATATAAGAAATAAAAAAAAAAAAAATTAATTAAAAAAAAATGGCAATGGTAAAAAATGAATTGAAAAGAATCACTTCATACAATGATAGTAAAACTTTTTATTTGAAACCTTATCCAATCCAATCCATTTGAAAGATGGTGAAGTAACAAAGTTTGAATATAAATATGATAATCGGAGTATGTAATTAATACTGAACAAAGATCAAGCTGATCTATTTTCAGATTTAGAAAATTCGTGTTACAAACTCTCGTAGGAATAAGAGAAAACTATCAATAATTTTACTCTGATCTATGACAAAAACAGAATATATCCCAAAACTGATAAAAATGTCGTAGATCGACTAGGGGAAGACTCTCTGAAAAAAAAATTAACGAAAGCAGACAAGGTCATCGAGCATCTGCAGAAAAAATGAAGAGGGGAAAGTGATAGCTCGCATACACATACAAAATGTGACTTTGTAAAAAAAAAACAAAAGGAATTTTGAATTTATTGGTTTGTGAATAAATATTTAACATTTTCAAATTTTTTTTTCTTCAAATTTTATTTTGAATTTTCTTCTTGTAATTTTTTTGGTGTTCTTTTCTTTTTATCTTCTTACGAATTGCGTACAAAATCATTCCATTCTCTCCTCTTCCATTAAATAATAAAAGTCTGTTGCGATGATAATATCATCACACTCATTTCTGCAATAACATTCAGGAGAAGTCTCAGTAAAATACTTTTCCATAATAATAGGAAAAGTTCGTTTGTGTTCTCTATAATATTCCATCATGATATTTATCATATTTTGAATAATCCATTTTTTCCTTTTTTTATTTTAGGTTTTTTTTTAATGTAGTGATTTAAAAAAAAAATTGTAATTTTTTTTGGTTTTTCTTATTTTGGTAATTTTTTTCTTCTTTTTTTAATTGAGTGCTTTATTTTCTCCTTCATAAAATCTGAGTCAGATATTCTCTATCCAGTAATAAATGCAAAATACGACCTCGATCTTCAGTTAGGAGATGACTCGTCCTCAAACGAAAATGCAAACATTTAAACTCAGTGGTGCTCTGTTCTTCTAAGTGCAAGACTGTCTCCCTCCAAATTTTCATCAAGGTGCGGTTGCTGACCATATTTAATGCAGGCATGAAACACATGATGATCACATCTTCGTATTCCATATCTTAACAGTCGTGACTGTTGTCCAGTTCAAACTTGCAACCGAAACATCTTTCCTTCAACTCTCTGGGAATGTTTTTCTCTCATGAGATGGGCAAATGTTTCGTAAAACACATCTTGGAAAAATTCGTGACGCTCTTCTCTTTTTCGTTTTTTCATTTCATCTATGAATCTATCCATTTTTTATTTTTTTGATTTTTAAAACTATATATATAGATTTTTGGCTTGTTTACCTGTTATAATGAAATTTATATTTCCTTCACAAGATCTGAGTCAGTTTTTGTTTTGTTTCCTTCTACTTAATAATACATAGAAAAAAAACCCAAACATATAACGCATTACCTTAATACATTACCGTCCTTGTGCTGAACTGTTGTAGTGAATTAAACTTGGAACTGTAGAAAGTGCACACCATAAAAGGTGATCTGCGTCTTCTCTATGTGGACCACAACAACAAAAAGGCGTGTCTGATATGTAGTTTGCAAATCTGTGCCCATTCAGGTCGCTGCAACGGTTCCTAATAATATAAACATTGCTTGTCATTCTTATGCTTTTATAGAAACAAAAAATAAATTGTCGGAGTGGAAACGCCACTCCAAGAGTTTTTTAGTGGCAATTCATTCACCGTGTAAGCAGCTTGTCATCGTCAATGACATGCACAATCTGAGCATTTGATAGTCACCAATTCTTATCTTGAAACGAGGAGTAAGTTTATAAAAAAAAAAACAATTCAAAACAACCATTGCTAGAGCATCGGTTGGGAGGTTCAACCTCTTCGGTTTTTCTTCAAATGACCCCGGTGTAGATGGCTGGGTTGTAAATTTGGAATCAATACTCTCTATGGAAAGCGAAACCAGACATACTCCTGTGTCAGAAAACAAACGCACGAATAGCTCCAAGGCATCCATTCTGTTCCTGGAACGATCTTCGTAATTTCTTATTTGTATGGATTTGAGGGCACTTTCTAGTCCAGGGCTATATTGTGTCGGACCGTTTTTAGGGATGGATGGAGCCGGAAAACTCGGAGAAAACCACCGAGCAATGCTGAGAAACTGTTGGACTCTCCCAGGCAAGCAGTGTTAGCATCGATCGAAGGCATAATTGTAGGAACCCCAAGCGGGCCGTAGGCCCGCAAAGGGTTCCACATACCCAGTCAGATAAATGTGTTCCAGAACAGAATTCTCTATAGCCGTCAATGTGATTTTTGAAGTGGTCAGTAAATTTCAGTGAAAAAAACACGTAACTTCCGGTGTCGAATTGCCCATGCAATTGCATTTGGCCTGTTGTTGTAGAATTGGCATATTATTCGTACGGCGTCATTTGAAACAGGGTTCCGGTTCAGGGTGGAGTAATTCCGCCTGTGTTCTGGATCGTTCAAGACATCGGGGAATTCCTGAAAGTCACGTGGCTGTTTGGTGCCACGCGATTGGAAGAAAGGGGTGAATCTCTCTCTTGCTTCTCGGACTTCAACAAGTGAAGACGTTTCACGAATCTACACTGCGACTTGAAAGTTACCGAAGCCTGGACACGACGACAAATCTTTGTAAGTACATATTTTACATACTATTACTCATAGCATACTAATTTTTCTGTAAGCAGATTACCCTACCCCATTCTGCTTCATTGGCGTCGCCGACTTTGAAACAGTTTGGGGGAGGTTTTTGAAGTTTTTCAACTTTTTGTTTTCCGCCTCGGTCACGAGGCTCAGGTTACATTTCGGTGATGGCCGGGATTTAATCCGTCGCCATCGCCGTAGAGGTAACTTGTTTTCTATAATTTTCTTTTTCATGTAGGCTGTTGGGTGAATGACCCAACCACTTTTCGTGAAATTTTTTGACCTTTTGTGTGGATTTTTTGTTTGTTTTTTTATGTTTATCACTGAGATGTAGCATCTCGGAAATAATTTTGGTGCCGCCATATTTAAATTTGGAAATTTGTTGTGGCGAGCAAGTTGCAGTACGGTTCTGCAGCTTTGTGTTTCAAATAAATCTTTTTTAATTTTAATGCAAATTTGTTTGTATTTTCTGGGCTGTGGCCGCATTCATAGGATTGCGGCGACACTTTGATATTTTTCAAAACTTTGTTTATTCAGTTTTGAAATTGGGTGGTGGCTGCGGATTGGTGATCCGCAGATACCTTTGGAAATATTTTTCATTTGGGATTTGTGCTGTGGCTGTGGTATTGTGTTACCACAGATACAGTTGTCACTTGGTATTTTTTTTTTTTGGTTTGTTGTAAATTTGATATTGTAGTTGTTGCGGCTGTGGTGCTGTTGTGCTACGGTTTCAGCCTTGACCTTATTTTTGAAGTGTTTGATTTTTCTGTGGCTGTCGTCTGCTTATGGACTACAGATACAGTTTGACCTTGAACTTGGTAATTGTCAATTGTAAATGTTATTTTGCTGTGGCCGTGACCTACCTGGAGGTTACGGATACAGGGTGCTTGAATTTTAAATTGGTTTTCCAGTTGGGTGACTGGAACTTTGTGGATTAGGGTTTGTAAGTGGTATTGTGGTTTAATTTGTGACATTTGTATATTGGCTACGGGCCATATGCAAGCTCTTTACCGTAGGCCTAGGTAAGCTGAGGTTTAGGGTACAACTGAGAGGCAGTTGGTGTCGTAAAATTTGCTGCATTATCATTTGTGTATTGACTGCGGTCGTACACGAGCTGTTGAGGTCTAACAGAGTAGTCAGGCACTTGTTTGAATTTTCATAGTTCTCTGGCATTTGTGTGCTGATTGCGATCACACACAGGCTCATTACCGTAAGCCTAGGTAAGCGGAGGTTTTGAGTGTGACAGGGTAGTCTGTGTCATTGAATTTGACTTTGTTTATTTTTTTTGTGTGGTGTGTTGTTTTACACATTGAGTTGTGTGCTATCCATCGTCGGGATCGATAGACACAGTTGTACAAACTTGCGAAGTGAGAAAAGTGTAGTGGTTAGGAAAAACAGTAAGTACCGAGTCGTGCGGGTTTTTCGGAAGTTTTGGGAAGAAACTTGGAAGAAATCTCAGATTTTATCGCGCCCTACACTAGAAAGATGACGATGATTAAAGTTAACTGCTAGTTTCGAGGAGTTACAACTGATTCCCAGTATTGGACCCAAGATTGCGTTTGCAATTATTGAGCGCAGAGTTAGGTTGGGGCCCCTCTCCAGAGAGGATCTCTTTAATATACCGCATTTTAGGGGTTCCAGAAACCAGTGGGAAGGCATGGATTTTTCCTTACCCCCACCCAATGTTAAGGTGAACAACCATGTGGACGAGGGGATTCTTAGGGAAATAGGTCGCATAGCTGAAGCGACACCTCCCGGGGTGGGGGCACCCGGGGGAGGTCCCGGGGTACTCACTCCACCCCAGACGGGAATTGACAATATTGTACAAAACCAGAATGACCACTATAATGCAGAGAGGTCCATAATGGGAGTATATTCCCCTTCTACAGGGAGCCCTCATACCCCATTGGAAAATAGGACGTTGTTACCCGCCTTTGATTTGTGTATGGGAGGTGCGGTCCCCAAGGGGGGAGTACAACCGCAGTGGAGGTAACCGGTTGAATCATTGGGGGCAAGCCTGGGTTGGGGCAATACAGGGCCGTTGGGCTGGAGTGATCAAGAGGAGGAAAAGAAAAAATTGGTTGATTTTGTTAGATCTGATATCCTCGGAGCGCCGCAGAGAGGCCAAGTTGAGAATGCTATGCCTAGTTCGCAGTATGGTGGTAACAGGCAGGTGGGGAGCCGAGGAGGTGGTCAACACCCTACCTGTTTCGAGCCCAATGCCATTACAGGGGTTTATAGGTTAAACCAGGAGTATGGGAGCCAATCACAGTATGGCGGGGGCGATGGACATAATCTCTCCAATCCCCCAGGGTGGGGCACGGAGGGGGTGCGACCAGAATTAGGTGGTTGCATAGAATGGGAAGGAAATCGGGGTCGAAGTGGTAGGGACCAGGGGTCCTATAATACTATACCACAACCTAGCATGGTGAGTTCGAGCATGCCTAAGCCTGTGTTTATTAATTCAGTGGGTGAATACCCTGTACCAAATCAAGCACCGGGAATGAATGCTTGTGGGCAGTATGAGCATGGAAGTGCGAGGGTGATGAGTGAGCCGACTGTGATGGCAGGTCACAAGGGTGCGAGGGATGTGAGTAGGGGTGAGTACCCTTATGGGTTCAGGGCTAACCCGTCTGCAGAATCCGGTGCGATCAGTGCAGGCATGGCTAACACCCAGCGAGTGGAAAGTTATCCCACACCGATGGTTACAGAAAGTGAGTCTCAGTTTTTACAGAGAGTGCGAGCATGGGTGGAAGCTTGTATGGTTGGAGAAAGTGGGAGAGTAACTGACCCTGCCTTGGGTAGGTTGCCAGGTGGTGTAACGGGACCAGTTAGCAGTACACCAGCAGGGGTTAAGGCAGGGAGGCCACCCCCAGGGCAGCCTAGGGTGGGGCAGGCAGTTGGTCAATACCAGGGGTATGATCAAGGGCCTCCCCTAGTAAATGTGTTTCAGCAGGCAGGTCAAAATGGATGTACTGGACAGGCACAAATGTTTACTGCTCAGCCTAGTCAGGTGGTCCGAACTGCCACGTCAGTACTGGACCCACAGTCTACCATGGGGTCCCAGAATCCTGCATGGCAGTCGGCCCCTAGTATGATTCCATATAGTCAACCGGTCGCCCAAACAGCTCTGCCGGTGCAAAGCCAGCAGGTTGGGATGGGGTACCGGATGGCTCCCGGACAGACAAACCACGAAAACCGTCAGGAGTACAAACGGAAAATACAAGCGCCTAGTCAATGTCTTACGATGGCTCTGAATATTGGCATCTCTATAAAAAAAGATTCCTAGATTGGCTTCAGTATGAGGAAGTCACTGAGGATACAGACAAAAAGTGTCTTTTTAGTTTAGGCCTGAAAGGAAGAGCGGCTGAGCACGCTGCCTTGTTAACGGAAAGGAGTCCGAACATCTCTTTCGGGGAATTGATGCAGGGCATGGAGAGTCGGTTCGGCTTCCATGATTTGCTTCAAACTGCGCAATTGCAATTCCAACAGGCTAAACAGGGACCAAAGGAGTCTTTAGGGGAATGGGCCGATACAGTCCTAGCCCTTGCAAATAGAGCTTTCAGGGATTGCCCAGTAAAGTTCAGTATGGAGCAGGCAATCATCCGTTTTTGTCACGGTGGTAGGGACATTCAGGCTGGGGAAGCGGCAGTGAATCAACGTCCGACAACAATTGAGGACGCAATTAATAAAGTTCGATGGTATCAGCACAACCAAACAGCAATGTATGGACAGAAAGTTGACAGGCCGCGACGCGAGCTGCGCGAATTAAGTCCGTACTCGGAGGACTCTAAGGAGGAAGGGTCTCCTCAAGTAAAAGTTTTCAAACGCGTCGGGCGTGGAAGAACCACTCAGCGCGAGGACCGAGATAGGGCGGAGTCAAATAAAACCGAAAGAGACCGCCAGCGATCTCCCCCTCCGAAGGTTATGAATTACGCGAACGAAATTAGCGGCATGAAAGCCGACCAATTCATTATGAAAAATGAATTGGGGAAAGTTCAGGAGCAAGGCGCCAAAACTCAGGAGGAGCTGACCAAGCTTACTACCATGATGGCGACCTTCCTGAATAAGGGGGATAAGCCGAAAGAAACCCCGAATGAGAGAAAAGAGGCCAAGGCCTGGGAGCGCCCCAGGTCGAGTTCTCCTTCCCCCAGCAGGGCGCAGTGTTATTCTTGCTGAGGCTACGGACTCTTTCAAAATAAGTGCCCATCGAAGAGCCACAACAATCAAACTGTTACGGATAGGAGAGTGAGGTTTTTCGGCCCAGACGTCAAACGAGTGGGGCCGAACTCACGAGATCGTATTTCGACTCGTAAACCTTCAGAAGACCGCAAGCAACAGGTTACGGCTAGGGATTCAGTGGAGGAACCTCTGATAATGATTCAGCATTGTAAACCCTCTTTCCAGGTTGCGCTCCAGGTAGGGAACCTGGAGACAACTGCAACCGTGGATTCAGGAGCAATGGTGACAGTGATATCTGACGAATTGTTCAGAAAACTGAGTCCAGCTCCACCGATAATAAAAAGGATAGACTTTCAAACGGCGGAACGAGGGAGTAGAATGGAAGGGCATTACGTTGGACCGTTGGAAATTAAAATAGGCAATACAATTTTTTACGAGTGCCTATACGTGGCACCGATAAGTGATTCGGTTCTGCTAGGATGTGATTTTCTGGTTAAACATAACGGACAGTCGGACACATCTACTTCAGGGATGAGTTACTCTTTCTGGGGGACTGGGCAGTTCCAGAAGTGCCGATAGAACATATAAAATCGATTGAAAAGCCAGAAGAAAATGAGTTACAGGGCGTAACACCGGTGTCAGGAAATAAGCATGATCAGGGAGTTACTCCTCTGGCCAGCTTAGTCGATGAACACGCAGTAACTGCAGGTCAACTGGACTGTGCCGGTGACGCAAAGACGTCGGATGCCGAGCCAGCCGCCGAAATTAAAAACAAAAAAACTCAAGATCAGCAAAAAGTGGCCAAGGTGCTGTTGTGTGAAGACACCACAATTCCTGCCAACTCGGTCGCCCTGTTGCGATGCACAATGGAACCGTCACTGTCAGCTACAGATTTTTTTTTATGATAATTTTTTTGTATCTTAATTTCTTAACTTACCTTTATCGAAAGTTAATTTATCCGTATTAATCCGTAACAATCCTTGAATCTGTAAAAATCCTTGAATAAAGCGGGATTTAATTTAATGTTCACTCGAGTTGAAGGCTAGTTGAAATGAATCAAATACAAGATTTTTTCCAGCAATCGGTGTTTTGACAAAAAAAAAATGCACAGCAGTTGATACCAGTCTTTTGATGCATTGTTTGACACTTCTGATTAAAAGTTACTGATGAACTTTTTGAGTTTGTTTATACAAGCTTTTCGGAATAAGAGAGACTGATGAGTTGTTTGTATGTGTTGGTACAGCACTCTCGATCTGCTATCTTTGGTGACGTGCGTCGTTTCCTTTTCTGTCGCAATTTCAAGAGCTTAACTGTAACATGGAACCTTTTTTATCTTCCCAGACATATCAAACAGAGATTATCTGGCTGCCAAAAGGGGAAATATTGAACTGGCTTTTACATGTGACATCTGCAAAAGGCTGCAAATCATAGAAGCTTCTTCTAATCAGACTACCGACAGTAATGTTCCCCTGCTTGCAAGTATGATGGACAACGAAAGGTAATTTAATTTCGTTTCTCGAATCGTTTTCTTCGTTGCGCGTAAAATAATTGTCTACTCCCTATTGTAATTGTATTTACTTCATTCTGTAATTTGGAAATTCAATTTTTCTGTTGCAGTCGAGACATTGAACCGATGAGTGCTGAGCAACCTCCTAATATAAGTACTGAAGTTGATAATCAAAATGTTGAAAATCTTGCAGATTTAATGAACAATGACAGGTGATTACGCATTTTATTAACCCTTAGTTATGTTCACTCATTTTTAATTTCCGTTTTATGCGTTGTAAATAATGTCATTGTTCATTTCTTTGTCATTTTAATAAATGGTTGAGTTGTAGTTATACTTATTGCTGACGAAGTAAGAAATAAAGTAGTTCTATTGTCATTGAACTGCGTGTTGTTAGTCATTTATTCCCTAATCCATATTTAACAGTTTGTGAATAGAAACTTACCTTTCTGGACAGAATAGATAATAAAGGATTTTATTAGAGGTGTCAATTGAACATTTTCCAATTAACACCCTAGTAACCTCTATTATCTATCCTGTCGAGGTAATTCCTTTCACTTTTGCCGGTTAATATAGGAGGCCGAAACGTCCAGGGCCGAAACGTCCAGGGCCGAAACGTCTCGAGGCCGAAACGTCCCAATACCAGTTACCGAAGCCTTGACACGACGACAAATCTTTGTAAGTATATATTTTATATACTATTCTCATATCATACTAATTTTTCTGTAAGCAGATTAGCCTACCCCATTCTGCTTCACTGTCCCCCTCTGGGAATCAAATGTATTTTGCGTCGCCTCAAAGCTTGGCGTGATACATTGGCCTACATATCTACACTTCAGGGGTAACCAGGCCTTCTCAACCGAGAACCACGACAAATCAGCGACCGGCCAAAGTGTTACTATTATTACTCGAGTTCTGTCCTTCTGGAGGTTTGTCAATATGCTCAGCTGATGATCTCATAGATATCTAATAAAAGCCAGGGAGAACCACAGAGCAATTACAAACATCTAACGTACAAACAGCACACAAGCTGGGTTAGCATTGGTTGAAGACAAGTGTACGGTTGACATGCAGTATGCCTTGGTACGCAATGGCTGTACGTGGGCAATGGGAATGAAGTGTATTGCCCTAGGAAACGGGAACGGGACGGTTCGCCATCGGGACGATTCGCCATTGTCGACCGGGACGGTTCGCCATGGGGACGATTCGCCATTTTTCGTAGGCGGGACGATTCGCCATTCGGGGTTATTTACTGGTCTAAAAATAAACTTTATTTTTAGATCAGTGGTATTGACTAGAAGAGGATTACCGGGAGTGGGAAATAGAAAACAGACAACAGAACGTTTGGCTTCGACAAAATATATGTTGTCTGTAATGATGTCTCGTATACATTCTTCTGCAATACCAGTGGCTGAACGAAATAGATCTAGATCTGCCATAGACTTGGCCTGGGCTTGAATCTGTTTCTTAACAGCGATTTTGGAGGCACCAGCATGAAGATGGTCTTGCTTCCTGGTGAATATATCACCATTCTGTACAACAGTTACATTGCATGACATGTTCCGGTCACGAACGCTGCATCGCCATCTAACTATGGAACCCTTTTCAGACTGAAAATGAGAAAAAAGGGATTTAAAAAAAAAAATTATTATACACAAAAAAATTGAGAGTACCTGGAAAAAAGTTTTTCATCCCAACGGTAACAAGCTTGTTTCAGTCCTTGTCCGGTGTGCTGCGAGCAATATTCACTCTTCAGGCAAGTATAATCTGTCATTTTGTAGCTCGCTGTATCTGTGCCTTTTGTCTTTGCCTTCTACTACAACCGTGACAGTTGGTTATCAAAAATACTTTAAATAATAACTTACCAGCTTGACATATGAGTAGCCATCAGTCGAAACAAGGAGTGGATTTCCACGCTTTGAACCCTCTGGTAATACGCTATAATTCGTTGGTCTGTCGGTGGGTAAATCGTCGTCATTGGGCAGATCGGGATCTGCGATTGATGTCCCCATGGCTTCAGGGGCAACATCGACATCCCTGTGAGGTAGGTCAAAACTGTCGTCTAAGGCAATTGTTGGTGCAGTTGGTGTGTTTTCTATTTCAATTGAAGCGTCTTCTGTTTCAGTTGGTGCCGCTTCTATTTCAGTTGGTGTGTCTATTGTTTCAGTTGATGCCTCTGCTGTTGTTGTTGACGTGTCTGCTGCTGACGTTGGTGTATCTGCTATTGATAGTGCCGTGACGACTGTTGTTGCATGTGTTTCTGCTGGCGTAGATTCTTCATTGTCGCTGTCATAAATATATATGGCAGAGTAGGCACCAGATGAGTTGCATGTCTTGCAGCTGAAATAAATCTTGCATATCTCTCTCTTGGCCTCGTTGTAAATTCTTTGTGGAATTCCTGCCCTACATGTTCGATGCTCCCATCTGCCACAGCCATCACAGTCTACAGCCTGTTGTCTTGGGCGGACATTCTGGTTACATTCTATGCAGGGGTACTCTGCTCTGGATGTGGGTTGTCTCAAGTTGTAATTCATTGTGAGGAAATGATGAAAGGCTGATGAATGAAAGGTTTTAGCGCGCCGAAGGCGCGCAGGGACGATGTGGGATTTACAAACCCTTGCGACCCGGTTAACCTTATTTTATTTCACTTGGATCACACAGGCCCAGCTCTCCTATTGCCTCAAATGGGGTCTGCGGGGGTAGGAACGCGGTTAGAATTCCCGGCAGTTTACGTTGGCGTGATAGATTGTCAATAATCAATCCCTCAACGCCATTAAGACTGTTAGAGAGTGGGCTCTATCCGGTTCTAGCTTGGCGATAGTAGAGGTTTGAGTCCCACCATGGTGGCGAGCCAGAATATAATGTGCGATGGAAAATTTTAGGGAAGAAGAGAAAAGAAAACCAACCAGCAACGCCGGTTTGGTAGCGGCCCCGGTATATGACCATAGCGGTTAAAACAAGAAATGGAGAAAGCTCCAACAGTTTAGTTTGAAAAACCGCGAGTCATCCATCAAGCCTTCTGATGAAATGTTCATTGTGCCTAGACCCTTTTATAGTAGTAGAATTAAAAGAAGTTAGCCGAATTCTCTCTCATGCTTTTGAAATAAACTTTTGATCAACTTGAAGCGTTTTGAGAGAAATAGTTTCGGTAGCCATACGACAAAAGAATGAGACAGCAGTCAACTAACCTGGATTGTTGTATAAACAAACAAGCTGGTTTAAAAAAAACAAAACAAAAACATGTATCACTCAGACTTGTAAAAACAAGACTGCGGCTCTCCTTTCTGGCAGTTTCAATCGACAATGCAAATTGTTATGTAAACATTATCTTCATATTTTTCATTGCACACATGTCCAGTAGTGTAACAATTGAATGCGAGTGAGTTCGGACTTTTACCAGTTCGGCCCAAGTGCCACCTGCTTCCTAACAATTTCCCCTGTAATTGACTCAGTGTAAGTAAGTACCTAATAAGATATTAGCTAATTTGATATAAGATCGTTTGAGAATAAATTATGTTGATTTAAATGTTCTTTTCATGTAAAATTAAGAAGTAGAATAAAAAGGAACAAAAATATTGAAAATAAATGAAAAAATAAAATGAAAATCTTAGATAAAAAACCGGGAC
Organism: Pictodentalium vernedei; assembly: GCA_031216915.1. Classification (NCBI taxonomy): domain Eukaryota; kingdom Metazoa; phylum Mollusca; class Scaphopoda; order Dentaliida; family Dentaliidae; genus Pictodentalium; species Pictodentalium vernedei. The sequence continues at coordinate 175,623,114 of CM062296.1, forward strand.
GATTCGCCATTTTAGGTGGGACGATTCGCCATAAAATCGAGGTTATGGTGAATCGTCCCGTACCCTAGGAAACAAAGTGGTTGCCGCAGGTGGGATTTGATAGAGGACCCTTTGGCTTGCAGCCTTCACCTCTGACTACTGAGCCCTTTAACCTTCAAAACTGTATTGTACCAGCTAAAACATGTTGTAGAATGACCACATGAAAATTTCACAAGTACATAGATTCATTATTAGTTTGTGATATTTGTTTTTGCTGCATATAGGAACCCTGTTAATTGAAGAGCCACTTTGCCAATAACATTATTCAATTAGCAGGAGTATTCAATTAACAGGGATTGTGTCACTTTCCTGTATTCCAGAGATAAACTTAGCATTTATTCTATCATATTTTGTTTGACAGAGCTCCATGAGCTGTGTCAAACAAGATATAATAGATCAAATGCCTGTATTGAATGTACTGAGGCCCAATTGGTCTATAACCAAAGGAACCAAAGGAAAACTGAGAAGAGTCAGGGCAATTTCTCAACATGTTACAAGATTTTTTATTCAATTAATAGAAGATTACTCTATAACCTATATTCAATTACCAGGTCAAATTTGTACTGGAGGTAAATGGTTTTGTGTTGGGAAAATGTATAACCATGACCCCCCCCCCCCCCCCTCCACACTCCCCAATCAAAACCATCATTCAAAGGTCTAGGATTCAGCAAATTTGATTTCTTGGGGTTAACAACAATTTTTACAGCCAGGGCCACCCAACAGTTTTACTGGGGGAGGAACCCAGACAGAGCACCCGGAGAGAACCACCGTGCAACAGTGACAAGCAACTGTCAGGCTTCTCAACATTGTAACTCCAAGCGAGCAGGGTTAGCATTGGTTGAAGACAAGTGCATCATCGATGTGCAGTACGCCTTATTTCAGTTGCCGCAATTGGGATTCGAGCTGAGAACCTCTCAGCTTGTTTTGGGAAGGTTTTTTTTGTTCCAGCTTCATTGAGGTTTGTTTCATATCGCACTTGTAATTTTGTCATAATTAGTAATCATAAATCCTTACAATAAAACAATAGAAAAAATGCATAGAATATTTAAAAAAAAAAATTTCTGTGAGGATTTGACCTCAGAGGTGATGACATTCAACCACGACTAACACCGAATATTCTCAGAAAAAGTATGAGGGCTGAATCTTCCTGTGACAGAATCTTCATGAACCCCTTTTTTCAAACTAAATTGGCCATTACTTATAAAGCACCATAACTAAGGCAAAAATAATACTATGAAATTTCCAAGTCTAAAATTCTATAAATTCCAAATAAATTTACACAAGTTACATAGCAAAATGAAGGATGTGGTGAAAAGAACCCCAAAAGTATGTGTGCACCTCACACACTGACACACTGTCGCCAACAGACATTAGCGGTTCCTGAAAGTGTACTATCGGTACCATATTTGTACCATAACTGATAATACTAAAATAATATTTCATAAGAACAACAAACACAGGAATTCAAAATGCAGCCTCAAGGCAGCATGGTGGTGAATGCCAACGCTGTCAGATTGTCCTTGAAAGGGGGAGTCCTTTACAACTAGGTTTTTGCTTTGTGATACTCTGGATCCTCCCCATTTTTAGCTCAGCTTTGATATAGTCATATTTAAGGTTATGTCATAGCAAGCAGTGTATCTGTTTGGGAACAACAATTCAATACGGCTCGGGCTAGAGGCTGCATTTATGAACCGATCTTTACGAAACTTCTTGGGTACCTTTGTTATCACCGTGGAACGAGAACAAGTGTTTTGGGGTGCAGTCCAAAGTGCAAGATGGCCTCCAGCAGCCATTTGTTACGGAAATTAGTGCAATGAGCTTTTTGTACAGAACTTTTGTATGAAAGTTCTGATTTGAATAAATTTTTGTATGAATGTTTAGTAACATGGAGTACATCACATATAATACAGGTTTTTTTTCTCATGCTGAAATTATGCAAATTTGATGAACTTTAATTTATTCAATGCTACTTACATGTATACCCAGTAAGTGGACATGTCAATATGACTCGGGCTAGGCTGTATTTATGAACTGATCTTCATGAAACTTCTTGGGTACCTTTGTTATCACCTTGGGATGAGAATGAGTGTTTTTTGGTGCAGTCCAAAATTCAATATGGCTACCAGTGGCCATTTTGTACTGAAATTAGGTACAATCAGTTTTTTTGTACAGAACTTCTATACAACTTGGGTTAGAGGCCGTATTTATGAACCGATCTTTACAAAATTTCTTGGGTACCTTTGTTATCACCATGGGGTTAGATTGAGTGTTTTGGGGGGGGAAGTCCAAAATTCTAGATGGCCGCCGGCAGCTATTTTGTACAGAAATTACTGCAATCAGTTTTTTGTACAGAACTTCTGTATGAAAGTTCTGATTTGAATAAATTTGTGTATGCTTGTTTAGTAACATGGAATACATCACATAAAATACAGGTTTTTTTTCTTGTACAGAAATTATGCAAATTAGACGAACTTTGATTTATTCAGTGCTACTTATACACAATAAGTACACATGTCAATACGGCTCTGGCTAGGGGCTGTATTTATGAACCGATCTTCACCAAGCTTCTTGGGTACCTTTTTTATCACCTAGGGATGAGAACGAGTGTTTTGGAGTGTGATCCAAAATTCAAGATGGCTGCCAGTGGCCATTTTGTACCAAAATTAGATACAATCAGTTTTTTGTACACAACTTCTATACGGCTCAGGCTAGAGGCCGTATTTATGAACCGATCTTTACGAAACGTCTTGGGTACCTTTGTTATCACCGTGGGATGAGAGAGAGTGTTTTTGGGTGCAGTTCGAAATTCAAGATGGCCACTAGCAGCCATTTTGTACCAAAATTAGTGCAATCAGTTTTTTGTACAGAACTTCTGTATGAAAGTTCTGATTTGAATAAATTTTTGCATGAATGTTTAGTAACATGGAATACATCACAAAAAATACTGTATAATACAGGTTTTTATCTCTTGCAGAAATTATGCAAATTAGATGACCTTTGATTTAGTCAGTGCTACTTATACACTACGTGCACATGTCAATACGCTAAGGCTGGAGGCTGTATTTATGAACCGATCTTCATGAAACTTCTTGGGTACCTTTGTTTTCACCTTGGGATGAGAACAAGTGTTTTTGGGTGCGGCCCGATATTAAAGATGGCTGCCGGCTTTCACACTGTTGCTTACTGAGGTGAAGTCACTTTACCATAACCAAGCTACCTACTAAATACCAAAGGGAAGATTTTTCAGCGCACTCTTATTACTTCAGCGTCCATAATTTCAAATATGGCATTAAACCAATCACATACTAGTACTGCTTGAATCTATTTACATAATCAGAATACACCATCAGGGGTGCATTAGCTCAGTAGGTAGAGGTGCAGACTGCAAGCCGAGAGATCCTCGGTTCGAATCCCACCTGCGGCAACAGCTTTGTGTCCTTGGGCAAGACACTTCACCCCCCACTACCCATGTGGGGGCAAGGTATGCTGTGTACTAAGGCATACTGCATGTTCTTGGAGCACCTGTCTTCGAACAAGGCTAACCGTGCTTGTGTAGTATGTTGGGGAGCTCACAGTTATTTGCCATTGCTCAGTGGTTCTCCTGGGGTACTCTAGTTTCCTCCATCCATAAAACTGCCATGGACACAATAAGCTGTTGTGTAGATAAATGTGACCTTAAACACCAATAAATAAATAATAAAAAGAACACACCACCTCATACCCGTTTCTCTCCTGTTTTCATTCACCTTGGTATCCCTCGGTTTGCCTCGGTGTTTAGTATGCCCGCCAGAAAAGGAGTGATTTCTTTTTCTAAAAGAGCAAAACAAGAAACATTAATTTTTAACAGGTAGTAACGAAATAATTTCATGAAGCACACAATTTTATGTTAGTTAATAGCTGAAAAAACGCAGGGTGATATTTGCAAATCTTATTTTATTACTGGCATCAGGTACTGGTAATGAAAATTGTTGTTTGTCATACTTGATCAAGTTTCTGACAAAGCACATTATACTATTCCAATATGTTAGCTACTGGACATAAGCACACAATTTGATGTTGGTTTACCACTATATAGTGGTGCTTAGCCAGGATATCTAAGTTACATGTAGAGGCAAGAGTAATATCTAGTGGGAGTGGGGCCGGGTAATAAAGAATATGATGCACAGAATCACCTGAGCCACATAGCAGTGAGATAGGGGCGAGGACAAGAGGGTGTGTGACCCTCTCATCAGTGGAGGGGTCGGGTGCACCTCCCCCTCCCCCTCCCCCCCCAAAAAAATTGAAATTCAAGACAGTAAAACACAATTACCTTGACTCTGTGTCCATTTGTGTCCATAATAAGTTGCGAACAAGCATAAATATCTAGATATTAAAATGTCTTTTGGGTTGTTCATTATATGGGTTAACAGGAGAGAGGGGTGGGGGCATGAATGATATTGGGGACCGAATATTCTCAGAAAAAGTATGAGGGCTGAATCTTCCTGTGACTGAATCTTCATGAACCCTTTTTTAGCTCAACTTTCGCGAAGCCAAATTTGAGCTTATGCCATGGCCTGTCGTCGGTCAACAATTGGATACGGCTCGGGCTAGAGGCCGTATTTATGAACCGATCTTTACGAAACTTCTTGGGCACCTTTGTTATGATCGTGGGACGAGAACAAGTGTTTTTGGGTGCGGTCCAAAATTCAAGATGGCTGCCAGCCACCATTTTGTACCGACGATGCAGAAATCTGTTTTTTGTACAGAACTTCCATATGAAAGCTCTGATTTGAATAATTTTTTGTTTGAAAGTTTAGTACCATGGGATACATCACATATAATACAGGTTTTTTTCTCGTGTGTAAATTATGCAAATTAGACTAACTTTGATGTTTTTTGGTGTTACTTTCAGCACTGTAAGTGCAAATGCCAATACGGCTCGGGCTAGAGGCCGCCGTATTTATGAACCGATCTTTACGAAACTCCTTGGGTACCTTTGTTATCACCGTGGGACGAGAACGAGTGTTTTGGGGTCCGGTCCGAAATTCAAGATGGCCGATGGCAGCCATTTTGTACAAATTTGGTGCAATAAGATTTTTGCACAGAACTTCCATATGAAAGCGCTGATTTGAATAATTTTGTGTGTGAATGTTTAGTACCATGGGATACATCACATATAATACAGGTTTTTTTCTCGTGCAGAAATTATGCAAATTAAATGAACTTTGATTTTTTCAGTGCTACTTACACACAGTAAGTACACATGTCAATACGGCTCGGGCTAGAGTCTGTATTTATGAACTGATCTTCACGAAACGTCTTGGGTACCTTTGTTATCACCTTGGGACGAGAAGGAGTGTTTCTGTGTGCGGCCCAGAATTCAAGATGGCTGCCAATGGCCATTTTGTACCGAAATTACAAATTAGGTCTAATCAGTTTTTTGTACACAACTTCTATACGGCTCAGGCTAGAGGCCGTATTTATGAACCGATCTTTACGAAACTTCTTGGGTACCTTTGTTATCACCGTGGGATGAGAACGAGTGTTTTTGGGTGTGGTCCGAAATTCAACATGGCCACCAGCAGCCATTTTGTACCAAAATTAGTGCAATCAGTCTTTTGTACAGAACTTTTGCATGAAAGTTCTGATTTGAATAAATTTTTGTATGAATGTTTAGTAACATGGAATACATCACATACAGTACAGGTTTTTTTCTCGTGCAGAAATTATGCAAATTAGATGAACTTTGATTTATTCAGTGCTACTTATACACTGTAAGTGCACATGTCAATACGGCTCGGGCTAGAGGCTGTATTTATGAACTGATCTTCACAAAACTTCTTGGGTATCTTTGTTATCACCTAGGGACGAGAACGAGTGTTTCTGGGTGCGGTCCAAAATTCAAGATGGCTGCCAGTGGCCATTTTGTACCGAAATTAGGTCCAATCAGTTTTTTGTCACAACTTCTACACAGCTCATATTTGTGAACTGATCTTCACGAAACTTCTTGAGTACCTTTGTTTTCACCTTGGGACAGGAATGAGTGTGTTTTGGGGTGCCTTTGTTATCACTGTGCTATGAGAACAAATATTTTGGGGTTCAGTCAGACCCACTCTGGGACTCAAAGATTTTTTTCTAGTTTAGCATCTGACTGTCACCCACCTTTACAATACTTTACCTATACATTTGTTACAGGCAACGGTCAGTATTTATGTACAGACTGTTACAATACTTTATATGTACCTTTGTTATCAGGTCATTACCTAGATGTTTGTCATTGCTGTGTCACATACTATACATGTACATGTCTCTGTCTTGACAAGTTGAGCTACAGTGTCATTGGCACTTTCATTTTCAAACTAAATTGCCCATTACTTATAAAGCACCATAACTAAGGCAAAAAAAATACTATGAAATTTACAAGTCTGAAATTCTATAAATTCCATATAAATTTACACAAATTATATAGCAAAATGAAGGATGTGGTGTATAGAACCCCAAAAGTATGTGTGCACCTCATGCACTGACACACTGTTGCCATCAGACATCGGTGGTTCCTGAAAGGGTGCTATCAGTACCATATTTGTACCATAACTGATAATAGTAAAATAATATTTCATAAGAACAACAAACACAGGAATTCAAAATGCAGCCTCAAGGCAGCATGGTGGTGAATGCCAACACTGTCTCATTGTCCTTGAAAGGGGGAGTCCTTTACAAATAGGTTTTTGTTTTGTGATACTCTGGATACTCTCCATTTTTAGCTCAACTTTGACAAAGTCAAATTTAAGGTTATGTCATGGCCCATTGTCCGTCTGTTCGGGAACAGCAGTTCAACACGGCTCGGGCTAGAGGCTGTATTTATGAACCGATCTTTACGAAACTTCTTGAGTACCTTTGTTATCACGTGGGACGAGAACGAGTGTTTTTGGGTGCGGTCCAAAATTCAAGATGGCCTCCAGCAGCCATTTTGTACAGAAATTAGTGCAATCAGTGTTTTTGTACAGAACTTCTGTATGAAAGATCTGATTTGAATAAATTTTTGTATGAATGTTTAGTAACATGGAGTACATCACATATAATACAGGTTTTTTTCTCGTGCTGAAATTATGCAAATTAGATGAACTTTAATTTATTCAGTGCTACTTACATGTATACTCAGTAAGTGCACATGTCAATACGGCTCGGGCTAGGCTGTATTTATGAACTGATCTTCATGAAACTTCTTGGGTACCTTTGTTATCACCCTGGGATGAGAATGAGTGTTTTTCGGTGCGGTCCAAAATTCAAGATGGCTACCAGTGGCCATTTTGTACTGAAATTAGGTACAATCAGTTTTTTGTACAGAACTTCTATACAACTTGGGCTAGAGGCCGTATTTATGAACCGATCTTTACGAAATTTCTTGGGTACCTTTGTTATCACCATGGGGTTAGAATGAATGTTTTTGTAGTAGTCCAAAATTCTAGATGGCCGCCGGCAGCTATTTTGTTCTGAAATTACTGCAATCAGTTTTTTAGCTCAACTTTGGCGAAGCCAAATTTGAGCTTACATGTATGCCATGGCCCGTCGTCCGTCTGTCCGTCAACAGTTGGATATGGCTCGGGCTAGAGGCCGTATTTATGAACCGATCTTTACGAAACTTCTTGGGTACGTTTGTTATGACCATGGTACGAGAACGAGTGTTTTTGGGTGCGGTCCGAAATTCAAGATGGCTGCCAGCCACCATTTTGTACCGACGATGCAGAAATTTGTTTTTTGTACAGAACTTCCATATGAAAGCTCTGATTTGAATAATTTTGTGTATGAATGTTTAGTACCATGGGATACATCACATATAATATGGGTTTTTTTCTTGTGCGTAAATTATGCAAATTAGACTAACTTTGATGTTTTTTGGTGTCACTTTCAGCACTGTAAGTGCAAATGCCAATACGGCTCGGGCTAGAGGCAGTATTTATGAACCGATCTTTACGAAACTCCTTGGGTACCTTTGTTATCACCGTGGGATGAGAACAAATGTTTTTGGGTGCGGTCCAAAATTCAAGATGGCCGATGGCAGCCATTTTGTACAAAATTTGGTGCAATCAGATTTTTGCACAGAACTTCCATATGAAAGCGCTGATTTGAATAATTTTGTGTGTGAATGTTTAGTACCATGGGATACATCACATATAATACGGGTTTATTTCTCATGCAGAAATTATGCAAATTAGATGGACTTTGATTTTTTCAGTGCTACTTACACACAGTAAGTACACATGTCAATACGGCTCGGGCTAGAGTCTGTATTTATGAACCGATCTTCACGAAATGTCTTGGGTACCTTTGTTATCACCTTGGGACGAGAACGAGTGTTTCTGGGTGCGGTACAAAATTTAAGATGGCTGCCAGTGGCCATTTTGTACAGAAATTAGGTCTAATCAGTTTTTTGTACACAACTTCTATACGGCTCAGGCTAGAGGCCATATTTGTGAACCGATCTTTACGAAACTTCTTGGGTACCTTTGTTATCACTGTAGGATGAGAACGAGTGTTTTTGGGTGTGGTCTGAAATTCAAGATGGCCACCAGCAGCCATTTTGTACCAAAATTAGTGTAATCAGTCTTTTATACAGAACTTCTGTATGAAAGTTCTGATTTGAATAAATTTTTGTATGAATGTTTAGTAAGATGGAATACATCACATATAGTACAGGTTTTTTTCTCGTGCAGAAATTATGCAAATTAGATGAACTTTGATTTATTCAGTGCTACTTATACACTGTAAGTGCACATGTCAATACGGCTCGGGCTAGAGGCTGTATTTATGAACCGATCTTCACAAAACTTCTTGGGTACCTTTGTTATCACCTTGGGACAAGAACAAGTGTTTCTGGGTGCGGTCCAAAATTCAAGATGGCTGCCAGTGGCCATTTTGTACCGAAATTAGGTCCAATCAGTATTTTGTCACAACTTCTACACAGCTCATATTTGTGAACTGATCTTCACGAAACTTCTTGGGTACCTTTGTTTTCACCTTTGGACAGGAATGAGTATGTTTTGGGGTGCCTTTGTTATCACTGTGCTATGAGAACAAATATTTTGGGGTTCAGTCTGACCCACTCTGGGACTCAAAGATTTTTTTCTAGTTTAGCATCTGATTGTCACCCACGTTTACAATACTTTACCTGTACATTTGTTAAGGCAACGGTCAGTATTTATGTGCAGACCGTTACAATACTTTATATGTACCTTTGTTATCAGGTCATTACCTAGATGTTTGTCATTGCTGTGTCACATACTATACATGTACATGTCTTTGTCTTGACAAGTTGAGCTACAGTGTCATTGACACTTTCATTGTACAGAACTTCTGTATGAAAGTTCTGATTTGAATAAATTTGTGTATGATTGTTTAGTAACATGGAATATATCACATAAAATACAGGTTTTTTTCTTGTACAGAAATTAAGCAAATTAGATGAACTTTGATTTATTCAGTGCTACTTATACACAGTAAGTACACATGTCAATACGGCTCGGGCTAGGGGGCTGTATTTATGAACCGATCTTCACCAAGCTTCTTGGGTACCTCTGTTATCACCTAGGGACGAGAACGAGTGTTTTGGGGTGCGATCCAAAATTCAAGATGGCTGCCAGTGGCCATTTTGTACCAAAATTAGGTCCAATCAGTTTTTTGTACAGAACTTCTATACAGCTCAGGCTAGAGGCCGTATTTATGAACCAATCTTTACGAAACGCCTTGAGTACCTTTGTTATCACCGTGGGATGAGAGCAAGTGTTTTTGGGTGCAGTTCGAAATTCAAGATGGCCACTAGCAGCCAATTTGTACTAAAATTAGTGTGATCAGTTTTTTGTACAGAACTTCTGTATGAAAGTTCTGATTTGAATAAATTTTTGTATGAATGTTTAGTAACATGGAATACATCACAAAAAATACTGTATAATACAGGTTTTTTCTCTTGCAGAAATTATGCAAATTAGATGACCTTTGATTTATTCAGTACTACTTATACACTGTAAGTGCACATGTCAATATGCTAAGGCTGGAGGCTGTATTTATGAACCGATCTTCATGAAACTTCTTGGGTACCTTTGTTATCACCTTGGGATGAGAACGAGTATTTTTGGGTGCTGTGGCCCGATATTAATGATGGCTGCCAGCTTTTACACTGTTGCTTACTGAGGTGAAGTCACTTTACCATTACCAAGCTACCTACTAAATACCAAAGGGAAGATTTTTCAGCGCACTCTTATTACTTCAGCACCCATAATTCTCAAATATGGCATTAAAACCAATCACATACTAGTACTGCTTAAATCTATTTACATAATCAGAATACACCATCAGGGGTGCATTAGCTCAGTAGGTAGAGGTGCAGACTGCAAGCCGAGAGATCCTCGGTTCGAATCCCACCTGCGGCAACAGCTTTGTGCCCGTGGGCAAGACACTTCACCCCCACTACCCATGTGGGGGCAAGGTATGCTGTGTACTAAGGCATACTGCACGTTCTTGGTGCACATGTCTTCGAACAAGGCTAACCGTGCTTGTGTAGTATGTTAGGGAGCTCACAGTTGCTTGCCATTGCTCAGTGGTTCTCCTGGGTACTCTAGTTTCCTCCATCCATAAAACTGCCATGGACACAATAAGCTGTTGTGCAGATAAATGTGACCTTAAACACCAATAAATAAATAGTAAAAAAGAACACACCACCTCATACCCGTTGCTCTCCTGTTTTCATTCACCTTGGTATCCCTCGGTTGCCTCGGTGTTTAGTATGCCCGTCAGAAAAGGAGTGATTTCTTTTTCTGAAAGAGCAAAACAAGAAACGGTAATTTTTAACAGGTAGTAACAAAATAATTTTCATGAAGCGCACAATTTTATGTTAGTTAATAGCTGAAAAAACGCAGGGTGATATTTGCAAATCTTATTTTATTACTGGCGCCAGGTATTGGTAATGAAAATTGTTGTTTGTCATACTTGATCAAGTTTCTGACAAAGCACATTATACTATTCCAGTATGTTAGCTACTGTACAAAAGCACACAATTTGATGTTCGTTTACCATGATACTGGTGCTCAGCCAGGATATCTAAGTTACATGTAGGGGCAAGAGTAATACATGTATCTAGTGGGAGTCATAAAGAATAGAGCCTCATACTGTACAGAATAGCATGGGTGGTCACACACCCTCTTGTCCTCACCCCTATCTCACTGAGCCACATAGCAGTGAGATAGGGGTGAGGACAAGAGGGTGTGTGACCCTCTCATCAGTGGAGGGGTCTGGTGCACCCGCCCCCCCCCCCCCCCCCCCCTAAAAAAAAAAAAAAAAAAAAAAAAAAAATTGAAATTCAAGACAATAAAACACAATTACCTTGACTCTGCTGTCGTGGACTGGTCACTTTCCATGGATGGGCAATATTTCTGCGGATGCAATGATATTAGTTTTCAAACATTGTTTACAGCAATAATCATCAAAAATTTAATTAATGAACCACAGGATACAATTCGGTGCTTCATTAATTAAAATTTTATCGATGATGATTTTCTATTACCTGGAAAAAACATGCATGGACATCATGCACTGCCCATGCAAGGATTATGACCAGCAACTGTACTGTATGTCTGTGTCACTGCTATGAGCAGGGACTAATCTAAATGGGTGGATGTGTTTACAAATATTAATATTTTTTAAAACCTGATAAAGTAATATAAGTTTATGAACAACCACAACATTAACTTTTAATTACAATACTCCTAATTCCTATTAAACATATATGAATGTTTATTAATTTTGTGGAATTTTTACACTGTTTATGAAGCTTATTTGGGCCTGTATGACTGTATGTTTGTTAAAATTGCCCTTCCACTACGGAGGACTTTTTGAAATCAGTCTACACTGGATTGTGTGGTATACCTTTGTGTAAGACAGCGTATTCATTGTAATAATATTCATGCATAAGTTCATGTTCTTGGTTTGTTTTAGGCCTCATACTCTACAGAATAGCATGGGTGGCGGCGTATTCCATCGCTTGAGTGCAAGAAGGCTTTGCAATGCTACATGTATAGCATAAACCTTGTTGCACTCCAGAGACAAATTTATCAATTTTAATAACGTGGGTAAAATATCGGACATGAACCATTTAATTTGTTTTTTTTTTAGCTCACTTCGACAAAGTCAAGCAGGGCTTATCTAATCAGTCTCTGTCCATTGTCCATCCATCTGTCATCCATCAACACCATGTTTTGGTCAATTCAAGTTAAAGTTTGTGTGAGTAATGGTACCAAAGGGGTATTGCATTTTTGTTTAACTCAACATGCCCAGCCCCATAGGGAGGGGGTGGAGTAAAATGCTCCCAAAATATTTTTAAAATCTTATGAACCAGTGGGTACAGTGACTTGATATTCGTTATGGAACTACCTTTTGAGGTGTAGAATCACACTTTGTGAAGCAATATTTGGCTTTGTAATGGCAGTGGTTAGATTTTTGGTACCACCCAAAATTTCTATTTTCCAAACCGATGGTCCGATTTGAATGAAATTCAGTATGTGGCAATATTGGGTCATAAGTACTTGCCTCATGCAAAAAAACCCCTGCATCCCCATGGGAACCCCAGGAGCAAAAAATAGAAATGTTTTCAAACTCCCATGTTTCCCAAACCACTTGGAACAGAGAACTGTTATGTGGTATGAAGCATCCTTAGGACCAGTAGAATTGAATGGTAAAAAAAAATGCTCTCTGTTGTTGTTAGAGAGTTCTGCAGAGGGCATCAGAATAATGTTGTCACAGCATTTTTGCAAACATTTTAGAAAATCTTTTCTCAAGAACCAATGTTCAGAATCTTTTGATATTTGGTATACAGCATCCATAGAGGGGGTCAGATACAAGTTTGTTAAAATGAAGCCCATTCGTTCATATTTGGGCTCAATGCAGGAGCCCAAATTTTATGGGGAATTTCTTTAAAAATCTTCTTCAGAACCATGAGTCAGAATTGTTTAATGTTTGGTACCCTCATTGTTATGATGGTCAGATTCAAGATTGTTCAAACCAAGTCCCTATGTTAATATTTGGGCTTCCTTTGGTAGCCCAAATTTTAACTTAGGGCTATATGGGGAAGTTTTTTTAATAAATCTTCTTCTTCAGATCCACCAGTCAGAATACTTTCATATTTGGTATACAACATCTCTAGGGGGGGGGGGGGGGGGGGGGGAGATTCAAGTTTGTTCAAATTGGGTCTGTAGGTTAAAGTTTGGGCTCGCTATGGCAGCCCAAATTTTACCTAAGTGCAATATGAGGAAATTTCTTTAAAATTTTGTTCTTCAGATCCACCAGTCAGAATGCTTTCATATTTGGTATACAGCATCTCTAAGGAGATTAGATTCAACTTTGTTCAAATCGAGTGCCTGGGTTGATATTTGAGCTCCCTATGGGAGCCGGAATTGGCCAAGTAGCTGAAGAATTAGACATTTTTTATTCAGTACCCTCAAGAGGTGAAGAGTAATCTACATAGGTTGTATCAAGGGGCTTGAGAGGGGAGCTCCACATTTTACATCATGATCAACTAAAGAAAAGGCATGATGCTTGGACTGTTTTTGTCACTCCTGAGGGGCTCAAAGATTTGCAGTGTATCCTATGGAGATGGATTGCTTAATGTAGATTCATTCTTGGACTCTTATATCGTGTTCTGTTCTCTGTTTATATCGTGTTCTGTTCAAGGTGAGCGCTTCAGGCCCTGTTGGGCCTCTTGTTTATTTATTTATTTATTTATTTATTTATTGGGTTTTAACAACACTTTCGAAAGCCAGCAGCTACAAGTTTCTTCTCTCCTTGAACCAAGCGTCTCGCCCAACTGCAGCACTCATGGTCCACTGAGTTTTTAGCTCACCTGACTTTCAGTCAGGGTGAGGTGTAGTGATCACTCGCCGTCTGTCGTCCGTCGTCCGTGAACATGGTGTTTGCGTCTTCTCCTCCAAAACTGCTCACCTGATTAATCATTTAAGTGAAATTTGAGATGCTTGTTTGTTATGACATTGCATTTTGATTTTGCTTAAATCAAGTTGCCTTGCCCCTCAGTAGGGCCATGCCCAACAAGGTTGCCTAAATCTTAAAAAAATCTTCTCGTGAACCAGGAGTAGCAGAGATTTGATATGGTGTGCTGCTTCCTTTTGAGGTGTAGACTCAGTTTAGTTCAAGAGAAGTTTGTGGGTCTTTATTTGCCTTCATTATTGGAGGGCAAGTATTTTCGCCCCGCCCAAAATTTCTGTTTTTCGAACCAAGAGGCTGATTTGAACCAAATTTAATTTGTGGTTTTATTTGATCATAAGTAATTAATTTATGCCCCAAAATATTTTCCCATCCCCCCATGGGAACCGAGGGAGCTAAAAATAGAACAAAATTCAAAATGCACATATCTCCAAAACTACATGGCACTGAGAATTCTTATTTGGCGTGAAGCTTCCTTGGGACCAACAGAATGGAATGGTCTAAGCAAATTTCTGTCAGGTCTATCATGGGGTACTTTTTCAGGACTTTAAAAAAGTGCTTAGTCAGCATTCTGTAACACTGTGGGTAATGAAGAAAGCATTTAAGACTCTTCTTCACCCAATTCACTCCTCCAAAACCTTTCAAATTTCACATATACCATCTTTGGAAGATTTTTTTACACGTTTATTGAAATCAAATCCCTGGGTCCATTATTGGCCTCTCTATGGGAGTCCAAATGTTGAAATTAGTGCAGTATGAGGAATATTCTTTAAAAATCTTTTTCTTCAGACCCACCAATCAGAATCTTTTGATATTTGATATTTGCTATGCACCATCATTAGGCGGGTGAGATTTAAGCTTCTTCAGGCCAAGCCTATATTTTGGCTCTCCAGGGTTTCGCAAATTGCGAGAACGGTGATTTCATTTCTGTGATGTTCTTGCAAATGCTTGTTAAGAAGATCCATATTTACCATTCCTCCCAAAATATAAGTATTTTTCATCAGATAAAATTTAATAAAATTAAATTAATTTTAGAGCTGAAATGATTAAAGGGTTTTCGTGATTGATTAATTGCATGGGTTAACCTTGGTTAACCGATTAATCACTTGCCCCAATAGGTAGCTGAATAATTGCTGTACCGTTGACCATTTATATAATTAGAACTTTACTCAGCATAATGGACAAAACCGGGCAGCGCCATATACAAACATGTTCATTCAAATTTTATTATATTTTTAAATTTTTGTCTCAGAACATAGCTTATGACCCCTCATTGGAACAAGCTCATTATACCCCCGCTTCGAAAAAGTGGGGGCTATATAGGAATCGCCCTGTACGTCCGTACGTCCGTACATCCGTCCGTCTGTCCGTACGTCCATCCGTACGTCTTTCCGGACATGAAATTCTTGTGTGCGCAACTCCTCCTACATTTATCAATCAATTTGGACAAAACTTTTCAGACATCATCACTACTAAGTGAACATGCGCATATTCCAAGATTTTTGATCTGCGACAATTTTAACCAGGTTATCTCCCTTTGACTTAGATTTATTGTGTCTTTCCATCCGAACAAATTCTTGTGTGCGCAACTCCTCCTACATTAATGAACCGATTTTGATGAAACCTTTCAAACATCATCTCTACTAAGTGAACATGTGCATATTCCAAACTTTTTAATCTGCGACAATTTTAACCAGGTTATCTCTCTTGAACTTTGATTTAATATGGGTTTCTACATGAAATTCTTGTGTGCGCAACTCCTCCTACATTTATCAATCAATTTGGACAAAACTTTTCAGACATCATCACTACTAAGTGAACATGCGCATATTCCAAGATTTTTGATCTGCGACAATTTTAACCAGGTTATCTCCCTTTGACTTAGATTTATTATGTCTTTCCGTTTGAACAAATTCTTGTGTGCGCAACTCCTCCTACATTAATGAACCGATTTTCATGAAACCTTTCAAACATCATCTCTACTAAGTGAACATGTGCATAATCCAAACTTTTTGATCTGCGACAATTTTAACCAGGTTATCTCTCTTGAACTTTGATTTAATATGGGTTTCTGCATGAAATTCTTGTGTGCGCAACTCCTCCTACATTTATCAATCAATTTGGACGAAAGTTTACAGACATCATCACTACTAAGTGAACATGCGCATATTCCAAAATTTTTGAGCTGTGGCAATTTTAACTAGGTTATCTCCCTTTAACTCAGATTTATTATGGGTTTCTACATGAAATTCTTGTGCGTGCAACTCCTCCTACATTTATCAATCAATTTGGACAAAACTTTTCAGACATCATCACTACTAAGTGAACATGCGCATATTCCAAGATTTTTGATCTGCGACAATTTTAACCAGGTTATCTCCCTTTGACTTAGATTTATTATGTCTTTCCATTCGAACAAATTCTTGTGTGCGCAACTCCTCCTACATTAATGAACCGATTTTCATGAAACCTTTCAAACATCATCTCTACTAAGTGAACATGTGCATATTCCAAACTTTTTGATCTGCGACAATTTTAACCAGGTTATCTCTCTTGAACTTTGATTTAATATGGGTTTCTGCATGAAATTCTTGTGTGCGCAACTCCACCTACATTTATCAATCAATTTGGACGAAAGTTTACAGACATCATCACTACTAAGTGAACATGCGCATATTCCAAAATTTTTGATCTGCGACAATTTTAACCAGGTTATCTCTCTTGAACTTTGATTTAATATGGGTTTCTGCATGAAATTCTTGTGTGTGCAACTCCTCCTACATTTATCAATCAATTTGGATGAAAGTTTACAGACATCATCACTACTAAGTGAACATGCGCATATTACAAAATTTTTGAGCTGTGGCTATTTTAACTAGGTTATCTCCCTTTAACTTAGATTTATTATGGGTTTCCACATGAAATTCTTGTGCGTGCAACTCCTCCTACATTTATCAATCAATTTTGACGAAACCTTTCGAACATTATCACAACTAAGTGAACATACGCATATTCCCAAATTTTTGATCTGCGACAATTTTAACCAGGTTATCTCCCTTTAACTTGGATTTATTATGGGTTTTCAAATGGGATTCTTGTGTGTGCAACTCCTCCTACATTAATGAACCGATTTTGAATACATGTTGCACATTGTAAATGTGTTTTTCCAAATGTAAACCATATATGTGTGGGCTCTTTACGTATTCAGTGCTGTTCTGTGGAAGGCCACATGCAAATACAAATTTCAACAACAAAAAATGATCTTTATGTATACATTTCCTTATGACCTTCGCCTACATGATCAGAAGTGCATTCCTCTAAAAACCCAAAGCGGGGGTATTAATCACCTTCAGTGATAGTTCTAGTTGAGCTTGTTCCAATAAGGGGGGGGGGGGGGGGGGGGGGGAGGTCATAAGCTAAGTTTTTGAGACAAACATTGAAAATCTTTAGTAATTCAAGAATTTCTTGTGCAAGTATCGTCTGCTACCTGCATTTGGTGAAGGATTGAGAATGACTGTTTTCAGCTACTGATACAGTATAATGATCATGCAAGTGAACAAGTATTTTGGCACATAACTTAATAAACTGGCATGCATTTCTCTGTCTCATGCAATTGATGTGAGCCAGTGTGACAATGTTTGCCTGTTTTGGAGCAAGTTTGTTCCATAGTTAACCCATACAGGGTATTTTTTGTTTTTAAAAATTTGATTTACAGTTTCCATCTTGGTTTCAAAAAGTGATGATAAATAGTGAATATAAGCTTACCCAATATGAAAGAAAAATGGTTAGCAATTGGACATTTTTGTATAGCATTTTGCGATGTGAATCCAGCCATCAAATACCCTGCCATATAGTACCGTACTTCAAAAGTAACGGTTAACTGATCAATTACTTTTTTTATCAATCAAGATATTGATCATTGGTTAGTCGATTAATCGGTTAACCGTATCAGATCTAATTAATTTCTATAAACATGATTTCTGCAATTGCCTTTGATGTGGTGTTTCAACAATCTAACAATCTATGTATTTGAAGATAAATAAGCATAATTCATGTGATTACGACACATGTTGGAAATGGATCCCACAAAAAATATATTTGTGAAACCCTGGCTCACTGCGGGAGCCTGAATTATAACTTAGTTCAAAATGAAGAATTTTCTTTAAAAGCCTTTTTCAGATCCAGCAGTCGGAATGTTTTGATGTTTGGTGTGCAGCATCCTTACAGGGAGAGGTGTAGGGGCGTGGGGGGGGGGGGGTGAGATTCAAGTTTGTTTACGACAAGACCCTGTGTTCATATTTGGGCTCACTCTGGGAGCCTGAATTATAACTTAGTTCAAAATGAGGAATATTCTTCAAAACTATTCTTCACATTCAGCAGTCAGAATGTTTTGATATATACAGTATCCTTAGGGAGGTGAGATATAAGTTTGTTAAAGCCAAGTCCCTGGGTTCATATTTGGGCTTCCCGTAGGAGCCCGAATTGTACCAAAATTTCTATTTTCCAAATTCAGAGGCTGATTTGAAGCAAATTTGATATGATGGGCTTATTGGGTCGTACATGTAAGTGCCTAATTTATGCCAAAACATTTTCCTGTTGCCCTGTGGGAACTGCAGGATCAAAATATAGAAAAAATTTAAAACGCCCATTTCTTATCAACCTACTCACAATTGTTTACTACAGGCTTGCACTACAGTGGAAGTCCCTAACTCGGATAAAATACTCTCTATTTTTGTCTTTCCCAAGCAAGTTGGGAAAGAAAAGTGGTGCAAAAGCACCAATAAAAATAAGCCAAAACTGGGTCGAGTGCAACCGGCGCAGACCCAGTACGGGACGCTCTCTCCCAAGTACAACTCCACGACTTCCGTTGCCAGTGCGCATATACCGTCTCTAAAGACTCATTCTTTTTAAAATCCGCTTCGTGTCGAGATGTTTTTGCACGCTTATCAGTGTTCCACCAACTCGATGTTTGATGATTCCTGATTCATTATACCACAGTGTATCCTTTGTATTCTCAGGAACAGTGTTTTATATTCTCTTTTTTCTATTATATGTCCATAATGTATATTTATTTGCCCTCTCTCGAGTCGCGCGCGAATTTCGCGGGCCACGCGGTTCGGACTTAGATTATTTCACAATTATTGTTAATGCTTTTTTTGCAAAATTTTTTAATTGTGTTAGAGTTAGGTGTCAGCGGGGTACCACTCCTACAGTGTTTCTTCTTTCTGTTGAGAGTAGTCTTCCTGTTGGGTGGTTCCCGGTCGACCGTCTGGGGTCTTTGTTTCTGTCACCTTTCTCTCTTTGGGGGTGTTCTGTTTTCTGATCTCACCTTCTCTGCTCCTCTTACCTCTTTCATGCCTAGGACAATTCCTTGTGGGCAGTGTCTGCTGCCTAAGCATGTGGACGATGTACATTCGTCGTGTTCCTCCTGTAATGGGTGTTCGGCCGAGCGGCCGTGTGGTGTCTGTGGAACATGGTCTTCCACCTTTTGGGCGTCTGTAAATCGTGTCGTTCGTTCTCGTGCCTCCCGCTCCCGCGGGAAAGGAGAACGTGGTCGTTCGGGGCCTCCCGAGCCGACTTTGTCTGGTGAGAGTTATTCCTCCTCCGTGGGGGATGTGCAGTCTTTTCCTGTGGTGGATACTGCGGGAGCCGTTGAGTGTTCTGGTGTAGAGATGCCTGGTTCCGGGACTACGGTCCCCCTCCAGTCGACATCTGAGGCTGTCACTAGGGTTGTGACTCCTCCTTCGGAGCCGAGCCGGTGTGCTCTCTCCATTATTTCACCAGCCTCAACGACTCTCGACGTATCTTCTACTGCTGCTGGTCCGTCTGCTTCGTTGTCTGTTTCAGCCGGCCTCGGCTTTTCGCTGCAGGGGACTGCAGAACTGTCCGATACTGTAGACGTGGGATATCGGCCCCAGCCTTCCCTGACTTCAACTCGGCGAAGTCGGAAGGGGCTGCCGGCCGAGCCCATCGCTGTGGTCTCGTCGCCGTGGAGTACCACAGTTGTGTCTTTGGATTCGGATGTTCATAGTGGAAACACTATGAACTCCGTGGCGTTTCCGTCCGCTCACTCTGGTCACACGACCAGTTTTGGGGGACCAACGCCTTTTGTGCAGCCTGGACCTTCTGCCCCGCAGAGGTCCGCGGTGACTCTCATGAGTTCTCGCAATATTGATCCTCGGGGTGCATCGTACCCCTATACACGTCTGCCTTCAGATGTTTCGGCTGCCGCCCGTCGTCCCGCGTCGGGTGTTTTGGAGGATCGTGACCCTTCGCTGGTTAAGAGGGTCAGAGGTGAAGCCACTTTGCCGGTTCGCTCCCCTGTCGAACCGGTCGGTACAGGCAGTGAGCTTAGGGAGGCCCTCTCCTTACTCACTCAGGTTCTCTCAAAGAGCCTTCCTGTTGCTTCCAGCGAGGCTATGGGTGGTTTCCAGGCGCCTCCTATGGCGCCGCCTCCCGGGATTGGAAACAGGCCGGTTTCCGATTCCTCTGGTGTCCCGACACCATGGGAGGCGTCGGCTGGTTTGCCCACGATGGGCTATGTGTCTTCCGACTCTGGGGAGGAGTCCGACATGCTTGAGGTCGAGGGCCAGCAGTCTTCGGACTTGGGGGCGGCTCTTGACTTTGTGTTTGGGTTTCTGCCTGAGCTCAAACCTGCTAACCAGCCGACAGTGTCAGCCTGGCCGCGATCATCGGTCGCGCGCCAACAGCCTATGGAGCAACCTGCTTCTGGGCGCCTTCGACCGTGCCAGTCGGTACAGGTGGTTGAAGCTTTTTCAGCATTGGATGCCAAGCTGAATGCCAAGGCTTTGAAGACTTCGTTCTCCACCAGGGTTGACACCTTTTTGCCTCCTGTGCGTTATCGTTCCTACGATTCCGCCAATCCGTCAGTCTGCCAGACTTTGACGGTTCTGGATCAGGACTCCACTTCCCTCGGGCTTTCCAAGCCCAAGTCTGCCGTCATTCCAATGACGACTCTGGAGTCCACGTTGGGCTTATCTAGAGAGATGCTTGGCATGCTTTCTCTCTCAGATCACGTCGTCTCAGCTTTGGCTGCTTATCTGCCTCCAGATAAGTTTGACGAGGTACAGGCTCCTTTGCGTGTGCTGTCCAAGGCGCTTATGCACCTTACTCACACGCATGCCTGTAACACAGCCAATTTGGAATTAGTTCGAAGGGACGCTGTGCTGGACACAGGACGATCCCTTCCCGAGGAGCAGCGTGCTACTCTTCGATCTGCTTCTTTGGCAGGTCCGCAACTTTTCCATGGTTCCGTGTCGACGGTCCGGGATGAGGTCCTACGTCATTCCAAAGATCAGCTGCTGTTTTGTCAGCTTGATCAGCCTTCTCGGGGAGGCAAGGGCCGTTCCAAGCCTAACAAGTACCCTTCTGCTTCCTCTGTGAAGCAAAAGGCTGGTCCTTCTGCCGCCGCCTCTGCTTCTTACTCACGGGGTAAAGGTAGGGGTCGGCTGAATCGAGGGAAGTCTCAGGATTCTTCATTTAGCAGAGGAGGTGGTTTCTCCTCTCGCGGGCCTCGTCGGGGCTCGAAATGAAGGTCCTCACCTCGACTCGTCCCAGGTTGGAGGAAGGATAGCAGAGTTTGCAGACCATTGGACCACCATCACATCCGATCCATGGGTGTTAGATGTTGTTCGGTCCGGGCTGCGCATATCCTTCCGACGGCACCCCACTCTGTCAAGGGTGCCTCTTCCAACCACAGTTCCTTCAGACGTTTTACGTCGGGAACTTTTGTCCACGGAGATTGCCAATCTCCTGGCAAAGGGGGCGATCGAGGTCGTCAAGAACGTTCAGTCAGTGGGTTTCTATTCCCGCCTGTTCTTGGTGCCGAAGAAGGACGGCCGACTCCGACTGGTTATCGATCTGAGCATCCTGAACCAGTCTATCATTGCTCCCAAGTTCAGCATGGAGACTTTCAGGTCGGTCCGCCATTCAATTCACCAGGGAGATTTCGCAGCCAGCATCGACCTGCGAGACGCTTACTTCCACGTTCCGATGCATCGGGCGTCACGGAAGTATCTCAGGTTCGCTTTTCTGGGGCGAGTTTACCAGTTCAAGGCCATGCCTTTCGGCCTCAACCTGGCTCCTTGGGCGTTCACCAGACTGATGTCGCATGTGATAGCGTTCCATCGCACACAGTCCAGGGTGACTACTTCGGCATATCTGGACGATATCCTCCAGAGGCATTCCAATGCTGCCTTACTGGAATCGGATGTCGCCACTCTGTTGAGCTTGCTCACGTCGCTAGGATTCAGAGTCAACGAGGAGAAGTCGGACCTGGTCCCTTCTCAGTCGTTTTGTCATCTGGGGATGTCTTTCCAAACCAAATTCAATTTGGTGGCTGTTCCCCAGGCCAAGGCTGTGATTCTCTCAGCTTTTGCTCTGACTCTGTCCCAGTCCAGGTCCGCGACCGCTCGGAGTTTTCTCCGGCTGATCGGTCTCTGCGGTTCGGTGACGGATCTCATTCCTCTAGGTCGGCTGCGTGTCAGACCTCTCCAACACTTTCTGCTCAGTCGTTGGAGACCGAATGTAGATTCTCTGGATCAGGTGCTTCCGTTTCCGGACTCTCTGTATCCTCACCTTCTTCCCTGGACAGATGTTCAGTGGATTACGCAGGGTGTTCCGCTGGACTTACCCACGTCCGATCGCGTCCTGACGGCAGATGCCAGCGATTTCGGATGGGGTGCGACGTTGGATCCTCTCGGTCTTTCCCTACACGGGATGTGGGACCAGGATCAAGCAGCTCTACACATCAACCAGAAGGAGCTTCTTGCTCTTCTTCTGAGTTTCAGGCAGTGGATCCCTCACTTGTCGAATCGCCAGGTCCTTCTACTATCCGACAATTCGACAGTGGTTGCTTACATTCGGAACCAGGGCGGCACGCACTCGCTTCCGATGTACGAGTTAGCTCGGGATCTTTTACTGCTCGCTCAGGAGGTTCACGCCGGGGTGGTTGTTCGTCACATTCCCGGTCGTCTGAACGTCCTAGCCGACTCCCTGTCCCGACAGGGCAGGGTTATTTCCACCGAGTGGATGCTTCACAGGGCAGTGTTCCAGTCGCTTTGCGATCTCTGGGGACGTCCCCACATCGATCTCTTTGCGACTCGTTGGAACCATCAGGTGGACACTTTCGTGTCCCCGTGTCCAGATCCTCTGGCTTTTGCCGTGGACGCTCTGTCACTCGATTGGAACGGTCTAGTCGGCTACGCCTTCCCGCCGGTTCCGATTCTTCCTCAGGTTCTCGCCAAAATTCGAACCTGCAGTTGTCGAATCATTCTGATCGCTCCCCTGTCGCCTCAGCGGGTGTGGATCAATCAGCTCCGCTCGCTGATGGCGGCGGTTCCGGCACGTCTCCCGCTACGTCGCGACCTTCTTTGTCAAGGTCACCCGAGGAGGTTTGACGTTGACCCGACTTCATTGTGCCTTCACGCATATCTTTTGTCAGGTCCTGTCTCCTCCGTAGAGGTTTTTCGAGACGAGCAGTGGAGTACATTTCTTCTTCAAGGAGGCACTCCACTGGTTTAGCTTATGCAGCTAAATGGAAGGTCTTCTGTCGATGGTGTGCTGATCACTCTGTTGATTATGCCAATCCTTCGATTTCACAGATTGCGGAGTTTTCTGGTATATCTGTTTGATTCTCGGGGTCTCCAGCCTGTTACCATCAAGGGTTACAGGTCTATGCTTTCAGAGACTTTTTCTTATGTGGGGAAGCGTCGTATCGGCACTAATCCTTACCTCTCCAAGCTTGTTCGGCACTTTTCTTTGAAAAGGCCTCAGACTTTGCAGCTTACTCCACGATGGAATCTTTCGTGGGTGCTGCTTTGCTTGGGGGGGGGGGGGGGGGGGCGCCGTTCGAACCTTTATCCCAGGTGGATATGCAATTTCTCACATACAAGACGGCTTTTCTGATGGCATTTGCTTCGGCCAGACGGGTTAGTGAGCTTCACGCCCTCTTGGTTGACCCAGCCTTTTTTAGGAGTTCTCCCAACAGTGTTACTTTTACCACTGATTGCTCCTTTTTGGCTAAGAATCAGTTACCAGATACTACTCCTCCTCCTATCTGTATCAGGGCTCTTCCCTCTGTTGAGGGTACTCGCCCTTTGCTCTGTCCGGTCCGTGCTATTCGCATTTATCTTGATCGGACACGCTTCATACGGAAGGGCAGAAAACGGTTTTTTCTGTCTCTCATTCCGGGTCGACAGAAGATCTCTCCTCAATCCATTTCTCGATGGATTTGTCTTGCTATTCGTACGGCTTATAGTCGTTTAGCATCTGGCGATTGTATTACCAATCGTATTTCTGCCCACGAGGTGCGGGCACTGTCTACCTCTTGGGCTTATTCTAACTCCGTCAAGTTGTCGGATGTTATGCAGGCAGCCTACTGGAGAAATGCTTCTACTTTCTCCACCTTTTATTTACGCCAGTTGCAGGAGCAGTCGGAGGACTTTTTTGCCTTGGGTCCTCTTTCTTCTGCTCAGGCTGTTGTCTGCCATAGCCATTAGGCTTCTTGAAGGTCAGTTTCAGCCTTGTGCTGTTACTGCCCTTTTTTCTGTCTGTGTGTCACACAGGCTCATATGTCTCTTTTCATTGTCCTTTACCAATGATTGCGACATTATGGTTGATAAGCCTCGGGACCTCTTCCTTCTGCTTCACGGTTCCAGTGCACTAGGGTTATGTGGGGGTTGGTTATGCGATTCCCTCCAGCCTTTTGTCTATTCAGCCTGTAGTAAACAATTGTGAGTAGGTTGATAAGAAATCTAAATTTTATAGTAAATTTCCTTTCTTATTATACCTACCACAATTGTTTACATGGAGGCCCTCCCGTCTTCTTTACGGGTAAAGAATCTTTCCTCCCCGCTGATCACATAACTCTAACGTTTACGGATTCAAAAAGAATGAGTCTTTAGAGACGGTATATGCGCACTGGCAACGGAAGTCGTGGAGTTGTACTTGGGAGAGAGCGTCCCGTACTGGGTCTGCGCCGGTTGCACTCGACCCAGTTTTGGCTTATTTTTATTGGTGCTTTTGCACCACTTTTCTTTCCCAACTTGCTTGGGAAAGACAAAAATAGAGAGTATTTTATCCGAGTTAGGGACTTCCACTGTAGTGCAAGCCTGTAGTAAACAATTGTGGTAGGAATAATAAGAAAGGAAATTTACTATAAAATTTAGATATCTTGAAAACTACATGGCACTGAGAATTTTGATTTTGTGTGACGCTTCCTTACGAACAGCCGAAAACAATGGTCCAAAAAAAATTGCCATCAGTTTTATCATAGGGAAGTTTTCCAGGACTTATGCGGAGTCATCATTTTAGTAATGGGAAAAACATTAAAGAATATTCTCCCATACCACTGCTCCGAAAGCTTTCATATTTCGCATATAACATCTTTGGAAGATTTATTCACATGTTTGTTGAAATCAAATCCCTGGGTCCATATTTGGGCTATCTATGATTAGATTAGTGCAATACGAGGAATATTTTTTAACAATCTTCTTCTGATCCACTCTTCAGAATATTTTGATATTTGGGATGCTGTATCCTTAGAGGGGTGAGATTCAAGTTTGTTCGAGCCAAGTCCCCGGGTTCATATTTGGGCTCCCTGTGGGAGTCCAAATTACAACTTAGTTCAATAGGAGAAATATTCTTTAAAATCCAGTAGTCAGAATCTTTTGATATTGGTATATAGAAGCATCCTTAGGGATGTGAGATTCAAATTTGTTCAATCCAAGTCCTTGGGTTCATATTTGGGCTCTCTGTGGGAGCCTGAATTATAACTTAGTTCAATATGAGGAATATTCTTTAAAAATCCTTTTTTTTTAGATCCACCGGTCAGAATCTTTGGATATTTTGTATAAGCTTTTCTTATGAGGGGCAGATGCAACTAAATGTTCAAATAAATTCCCTGGGTTGATATTTAGGCTACCATGTCAGGCCCTCTGGGGGCTCTTGTTTGTTTTCTGTTTGACAACATTGCCCTGGCTCTTCTATCTATATTTTTCATTTTAAGTTAGTCACTACTTTAATGTAGGCTTCCAAAATTTGTTACTGCATGTCTGTCTGTCTGTCTGTCTGTCCTTCAGATGAAATGTTTCTTTGCTTTTCATTTGCCTGGGTCATCATTTTAAATAATTTGCAGCTATCTTTCACCCTCCAACACCCACACACACAAACACACACACACACACACACACACACACACAAAAATCTGGGCTGGCAAGTATTGAGTATTTTATTAAAAAAGTGGTTCTCGAGTACTACGAGTACTGAGTACTTTGGACCCAGCCTATCACAAATATATTAAACATCAAAGAGTATATTATATACTTGAAACAAATACAGTACAGTGGCTGTGTACTGCTCACTTTCCATGGATGGGCAATATTTCCACGGATACAATAATATTTGATGCCAAACACTAACTATAGGTATAGTCATCAAAAATTTAAATAATGAAGCACCAGGTACAACCCGGTGCTTCATCAATTAAAATTTTGTAGATGATGAATTTTAGCTCAACTTTGGCGAACCGATCTTTACGAAACTTCTTGGATACCTTTGTTATGACCGTGGGACGAGAACGAGTGTTTTTGGGTTCAGTCCGAACTTCAAGATGGCATTTTGTACCGACGAGGCAGAAATCTGTTTTTTGCACAGAACTCCCATATGAAAGCGCTGATTTGAATAATTTTTTGTATGAATGTTTAGTACCATGGGATACATCACATATAATACGGGTTTTTTTCTCATACGTAAATTATGGAAAACTAACTTTGATGTATTTTGTGTTACTTTCAGCACTGTCAGTGCAAATGCCAATACGGCTCAGGCTAGAGGCCCCTTTTATGAACCGATCTTTACGAAACTTCTTGCGTACCTTTGGTATCACTGTGGGATGAGAACAAGTGTTTTTGGGTGCGGTCCGAAATTCAAGATGGCCGCTGGCAGCCATTTTGTTCAAAATTAGAGGCAATCAGATTTTTGTGCAGAACTTCCACATGAAAGCTCTGATTTGAATAATTTTTTTGTGTGAATGTTTAGTACCATGGGATACATCACATATAATACAGGTTTTTTTCGCGTGCACAAATTATGCAAATTAGATGAACTTTGATTTTCTCAGTGCTATTTACACACAGTAAGTACACATGTCAATACAGCTCGGGCAAGAGGCTGTATTTATCAACCGATCTTCACGAAATGTCTTGGGTTCCTCTGCTATCACCTTGGGACGAGAACGAGTGTTTCGGAGTGCAGTCCGAAATTCAAGATGGCTGCCAGTGGCCATTTCGTACCGAAATTAGGTCTAATCAGTTTTTTGTACACAACTTCTATACGGCTCAGGCTAGAGGCCGTATTTATGAACCGATCTTTACGAATCGTCTTGGGTACCTTTGTTATCACCATGGGATGAGAACGGGTGTTTTGGGGTGTGGTCCGAAATTCAAGATGGCCACCAGGAGCCATTTTGTACCCAAATTAGTGCAATCAGTCTTTTGTTCAGAACTTCTGTATGAAAGTTCTGATTTGAATATTTTTTTGTTTGAATGTTTAGTAAAATGGAATACATCACATACAGTACAGGTTTTTTTCTCGTGCAGAAATTATGCAAATTAGATGAATTTTGATTTATTTAGTGCTCCTATTTATTTATTTATTTATTGGTGTTTAAGGTCACATACTTATGCACAATGGCTAATCGTGACCGTGACAGTTTTATGGGTGGAGGAAGCCGGAGTACCCGGAGAGAACCACCGAGCAACGACGAGCAGCTGTCAGCTCCCCAACATCGTAACTCTGAACTCTGCACCGCAGCACAGGCAGGGTTAGATTGGTTGAAGACATGCGCACCATCGACGTGCAGTACGCCTCAGTACACAGCGTCATCGTGCCCCCATGTAGGCAAGCGGGGTGAAGTGTCTTGCCCAAGGACACAACGCGGTTGCCGCAGGTGGGATTCGAACCGAGGACCTCTCGGCATTTAGTGCTCCTTCTATACTGTAAGTAGACATGTCAATACGGCTCGGGTTAGAGGCTGTATTTATCAACCGATCTTCACGAAACTTCTTGGGTACCTTTATTATCACCTTGGGACGAGAACGAGTGTTTCTGAGTGCGGTCCAAAATTCAAGATGGCTGCCAGTGGCCATTTTGTACCGAAATTAGGTCCAATCAGTTTTTTGTCACAACTTCTATACAGCTCGTATTTATGAACTGATCTTCACTAAACTTCTTGGGTACCTTTGTTTTCACCTTGGGACAGGAATGAGTGTGTTTTGGGGTGCCTTTGTTATCACTGTGCTATGAGAACAAATATTTTGGGGTTCAATCAGACCCACTCTGGGACTCAAAGATTTCTTTTCTAGTTTAGCATCTGACTGTCACCCACCTTTACAATACTTTACCTATACATTTGTTACAGGCTACAGTCAGTATTTATGTACAGGCCGTTACAATACTTTATATGTACCTTTGTTATCAGGTCATTACCTAGATGTTTGTCATTGCTGTGTCGCATACTATACATGTGCATGTCTTGACAAGTTGAGCTACAGTGTCATTGACACTTTCATTATTGACTGGTAAACGCATGAGTGGACAACACTGCCCACACGTTTATTACAACCCGTCCATGACGACTGTACTGTAAGTGATTTGTCCTCTTTGTGAACATATTTTCTACAGTTTCACTCCTTTTGACAGAATGCATGCCTGTGGGGATTAAAACCAAAATAGTGAAAGTGCACTTGTGGATATTTGCAGCACAAGCACAGCACTAATGAATCAATATTTGATGATTTTAGGAATTTTAACAGTGTCATGAGACACCACAGTAGCAGGTACTGGTCTTCTGTTGGAAAAAAATCACTGTTTTATGACTCGAGGTGCCTTAACTGAGAAAGCTTAGGCTTTTTCTTATAAAGATTGCAAAATATCAAACACAATGTGAAATGTGTTCAGAAGCAAGAATGTGATTAAAAAATAATGAGAAATTCATGTCACCATCAATTTATTTATAAATTAATATAGTTTTTTAGCTCACCTGAGCAAAGCTCAGTAGGAGCTTTGCTGATCACATTCTGTCCGCCGTCCGTCTGGCGCTAACTTTACATTATTCAAATGTTGGGTAAATGTTTATTACCTAATGCCAATTCAGATTTGTTCAAATGAAGTTGCCCCTTCTTCTGGGTGGTGCCATGCCCCAAGGGGCACCAAAATCTTCTCATCAACCAGCAGTAGCAGAGACTTGATATATGGTATGCAGCTTCCTTTTAAGGTGTAGCCTTGGATTTGTTTAAGCAAAGTTTGATGGGCTATATTTGGCGTCGTTATGGGAGGGGCAAACAAAATTTTTGGCCCCGACCAAAATTTCTATTTTCCGAACCGAGAGGCTGATTTGAATCAAATTTATGTGAGGGCTTATTGGGTCATAAGTACCTAATTTATGTCGAATTTTCTTTTTCTGTAGCCCCTTGGGAACCGCAGGAGCTAAAAATAGAAAAAACGTAAAACGCCATATCTCCAAAACTGCAGGGCACTGAGAATTTTTATTTGGTGTGAAGCTTCCTTAGGACGAACAGAAAGGATTGGTCCAAAAAATTGTCATCGGTTTTATCATAGGGTACAGTTTCGGGACTTTGAAAACACTTTTTAACACTGTAGGCAATGGGAAAAACATTAAAAAATCTTCTTCTCTAGATCTAGCAGGCAGAATCTTTTGATATTTGGTATGCAGCATTGTAGGGTGGATCTGATTCGAGTTTGTTCAAATCCGCCCCCCCTGGGTTTATATTTGGGCTCAGTATAGGAGCCCGAATTCAAACTTTGTGCATTTCAGGCAAATTTCTTAAAAAATCTTCTTCACCAGATTCAGCTGGCAGAATCTTTTGATATTTGGTATCCAACATTGTGGGGTGGATCTGATTCAAGTTTGTTCAAATCGGCCCCCTGGATTCATATTTGGGCTCACTATAGAAGCATTTCAGGCAAATTTCTTTAAAAATCTTCTCCAGATCCAGCAGGCAGAATCTTTTGATATTTGGTATGCAACATTGTGGGGTGGATCTGATTCAAGTTTGTTCAAACCGGCCCCCTGGATTCATATTTGGGCCCACTATAGAAGCCCGAATTCGAACTTAGTGTATTTCAGGCAAATTTCTTAAAAAATCTTCTCCAGATCCAGCAGGCAGAATCTTTTGATATTTGATATGCAACATTGTGGGGTGGATCTGATTCAAGTTTGTTCAAATCGGCCCCCTGGGTTCTTATTTGGGCTCAGTATAGGAGCCCAAATTTGAACTTAGTGCATTTCAGGCAAATTTCTTTGAAAATCTTCTTCTCAAGATCCAGCAGCAGAATCTTTTGATATTGGATATGCAGCATGCTTAGGGGGGTGAGATTCAAGTTGTTCAAGCCAAGTCCCCGGGTTCATATTTGGGCTCACTGTGGTAACCCGAATTATAACTTAGTTCAAAATGAGGAATTTTCTTTAAAAATCTTCTTCAGATCCGGCAGTCAGAATGTTTCGATATTTGGTATGCAACATCCTTAGGAGGGTGAGATTCAAGTTTGTTCAAGCTATGTCCCTAGGTCCATATTTGGGCTCACTGTGGGAACCCGAATGATAACTTAGTTCAGAATGAGGAATTTTCTTTAAAAATCTTCTTCTTCAGATCCAGCAGTCAGAATGTTTTAATATTTGGTATATGCAGCATTCTTAGGGCGCACTGTGGGGGCTTGAATTGTAACTTAGTTCGAAATGAGGAATTTTCTTAAAAAATCTTCTTCAGATCCAGCAGATGAATGCTTTAGATATTTTTTATGCAGCATCCTTAGGAGGCAAGATTCAAGTTTGTTCAAGCCATGTCCCTAGGTCCATGTTTGGGCTCACTGTGGGAGCTTGAATTGTAACTTAGTTCAAAATGAGGAATTTTCTTTAAAAATCTTCTTCTTCAGATCCAGCAGTTGGAATGTTTTGATATTTGGTGTGCGGCATCCTTAGGGGGGTGAGTTTCAAGTTTGTTAAAGCCAAGTCCCTGGATTCATATATGGGCTCCCTGTGGGAGCCCGAATTATAACTCAGTTCAATATGAGGAATATTCTTTAAAAATCATTTTTTTAGATCCACTTGTCAGAATCTTTGGATATTTGGTATAAGCTTTTCTTAGGAGGAGTAGATGCAACTTGTTGAAATCAATTCTCTGGGTTGGAGTAGATGCAACTTGTTGAAATCAATTCTCTGGGTTGATGTTTAGGCTACCATGTCAGGTGGGCGTCCTCAGGCCCCCTGGAGCCTCTTGTTTTAGGAAAAAGTGCATACTGAGAGGTTGAGGGCGGGGGGCACATCCAGGGCTATAATTTACCCCATCACTAGGTTAAAGAATATTTGACATCATTTGTTGAGATAAAATGGCACTTTCTATTGATATTGGTGAATTATATAGCCTCAGCCAGGGCTTATAAGAATCTGAGAATCGATTCCCATAGAGATCCGTGCAACAAAACCAGTGAGAAACCATGTAGCTTATCGTAACATTGCTGCTAGGATTCCCATGAAAAGAACTGAGTCAGTTTAACCCTTTACCTAACACAAAGGCAGCAAATTAACCAATACAACACTAACATGACCTGAAATATTGTGACACTGGCAATAAAATTTGTACAAATATGGCTGTCATTGGTACCAGCTCTCATCAGCCGGTTCCAGTAACATCCATAATTTTTACGCTTGATGAATATGTTTATTTTTAGCTCACCTGACTGTAAGTCAGGGGGCGCTTAAATGATGACTTTCAGTCTGTCGACCATCAGTCCGTCCTGTCCGGCGTGAACATTACATTATCAACCTCTCCTCATAAACAACTGAGCCGAATTGAACCAAATTTGATATTCATGTTCCTTATCATATATGAATTCCAGTTTGTTCAAATAACGTTGCCACACCCACAGGGGGCCCCAAGCATTTCTCTGATAGCATGCATAAATTGTTTTCCAAAATTGAAAAAAAATCTTCTCCAGAACCATGTATAAGAATCTTTTGATACCTGGTATACAGCATGTCTAGGGGTGTGTGGGGGGGGGGGGGGGGGAATAGGTTCAGGTTTGTTCAAATCAAGTCCCTGAGTTAATATTTGGTCTCCCTATGGGCACCCAAATATCAACAGTGCAACATGAGGAAATTTCTTTGAAAACCTCCTTCAGATCCATCAGTCAGAATGCTTTGGAATGCAACATTTCTAGTGTGGGGGGGGGGGGTGGGGGATGGGGCGTTGGGATCTATCTATTGAAGCCCAAAGTTTAACTTAGTGCAATATGAGGAAATTTCTTTAAAACTCTATTTTTTCAGATCCACCAGTCAGAATCATTTCGTATTTGGCTTACAGCATCTCTAAGGGGGTCAGATTCATGTTTGTTCAAGCCAAATCTATGGGTTAATATTTGGGCTCATTATGGGAGTGCAAATTAACTCTAAGCAACATGAGAAAATTTCTTTAAAAATCCTTTTCTTCAGACCCACTAGTTTAATGCTTTAATATTTGGTGTACAACATCTCTGGGGAGGTCAGATGTAAATTTGTTCCAGTTTGGTTCCTGCCAGTCAGAACCCTTTCATATTTGGTCTCGCAGGTGGGGGGGGGGGGGGGGGGGGGAGGGGGCAGATTTGAGTTTGTTCATTTCAGGTCTGTGGCTTAATATTTGGGCAGGGGTGGGTTAGGTTCGAGGTTGTTCATAAATGTTCAAATCCATTCCTTAGAGCTTTTCCATAAAATTTGCCTTTCAAGCTGCAGTGACACAATAACCGTTGGAAGTTTGGCAGTACTTGTCTAGAGCTGTCAGAACAGAATTGAAAGCAATCAGGGAGACCTATGCTAATAATCATCTGACATGGGCACTAGAATTATGAATAATTTCATGACATTATTCCTATGTAGAGTCCATGAACCTTGACTAACTGAATCTGACCCAAAATACTTCTCTGAACCACCTCGTCAGGTGAGCGATTAAGGCCCCTGGGGGAGTAAAAATCAGTAGTTGGTGTTGTAAAACTTAAAAAGCTGTATTGGGTAAAGGGTTAACATGTATTATCAGTATGCATCAGGGGTTCAATCATACTGACCTAATAGGATCCTGGCCCATAGCAGGTCTGAATTCTCGGAACGATTTCCGCAAGAATCCAAATGGATTCTCCCAAATTTAGAGGAATTATAAGCCCTGCACAACACCAATTTTGAAACAAAACTGACATATTGTTTCATGGTGGTGGGGCCCTATTTATCTTGCTGTATGATTAATTAAAACAGATTTTGTGAAAAGGTTTTGTGTGCTGATGCAGATTTTAGTTTTATTTTGGGATTTGGGTAGTTTCAAAGAAAGCTGTGAATTCTTATCCCTCCCAACTTATTAGGTAACAGAGTAGAAATTCTGTCGGAGGCAATAACAGTTTTTAAGCCTATTTGACACAGATTGGACAGTTCTCTTCAAAAGAACAAATTTGCTCATAGGTATGACTGTTGTAAATATTTTAATTAGATTTACCTGCCTCAAAAAGTTGCGCTCGGAAATTATGTAATTTCCGAAACTAAGCAGTCTTGGGAAAATATATTGTTTCAATAAACATTTGAAGAAGTCTACAGATGTTTTGCATTACTGTTGAATGTTCCAGATGAATAAAGAGGATGATTTGAGGACTTTTAGAACCTAAAAATTTCTTTGACTATTGATGTGTTTTGTTTAGGAATTCCCTGAGAAATATGAACATGTGACCAGCACTTCCCTTTCTGTTAGTTTTTCTTTTATTTGTTGCATGACCCGTTTAAAAATCAGAAAAAAAGGTTGTCTGAAGGGCTATACTTGACAAAAAATATTTGAATGCTAAATTTAAAATGATGCGACCATATTTTTTTCGCCTGAATGTTATAATGGTCGCCTATGGGAAAATATTTAGTACTGTGAAACGTATTCATGTTTGGCTGAAATTAAACAATTGCAGGAATTCGACTGAATAAACCAAAATGTTTTTGGAGTAATGGTTGCGGAATGAAATATTTCAATATGTTGGATACTTTGGGGTTTCTTCTTACGCCTTGCGTATTGTCATATTACAGTTCACTTTACCACACTGTGATTCCACCTCAGCAATTGCGATTTCCAAGGACACAAAACAAATGAGACAGTTCGAGATCAAATCTAAAACCTTCCGACCCGAAGAACAACGCTCTAGCCAATGAGAACGCGCGGTTCTTTCTTCAATAATTATTCATCGTGGCTACTGTGGAAGTTACATCTCCATTGACTATTTTAGTAGTGTTTGTTCGTAGAGAGAAATTATGCTTTGTGCTTGTGAACATCCAGAAAAAAATAATGCTGACTATTGATTTATCAGTGGACAATGTGCCTATTTTACACGGAGGTAACCGTTGATGCTTAAAAGGTAATAGGGTTAAAGTATACTGCAGGCGCCTTGTTTCCTACACTGGGTTCATATTCACTCAGCCCAGAAGAGTTTTGTTAATTCTGAACCCAGCTGATTTCAGAGTGTAAAGCGTTTGTACTGAGCCCGTCCAAACACTTCTAACTCACTTACGCCTGTATACATGTCCATGAGGAGACAGCTTAGCGAGCTACATGCCGGTAGAGTTGAGTTGTATTTAGTTTATTATTCAAGCCTGATGAGGATGCATGAAGAAATTCCAACCAAATTTCCTCATAAATCCTTACATAGACTCACGTGTGACATTTCTGAATACGACAATAATATTTAAGAACAGGGTACTGAAATGGTTTTTCTACAGGTAGATAGTACAAATGCACACGACTGTATTCGTCTTTATGAACGTAATACTTCAGTTATGTGTATTTCTGTCCACCCACTGAATAAATATTGCATTCAGCGTGACTCATGCTTGTCCTATATGCAGCGTATTCTGCAGGTTGGTTGTTTGCGACAGCAAAATCCAAATCCGAATTCCTTGCATCTATAACGCAGGTGAGTCTATTTAGATTAGAAACTAATTTATATGTTCTAAGTAC
Organism: Pictodentalium vernedei; assembly: GCA_031216915.1. NCBI lineage: Eukaryota > Metazoa > Mollusca > Scaphopoda > Dentaliida > Dentaliidae > Pictodentalium > Pictodentalium vernedei. The sequence continues at coordinate 175,658,165 of CM062296.1, forward strand.
ATTTTTAACAGTCCGGTAATATTTATATGTATCTAGCATCTACTACTAATAATTTCCCGAGATCTCATCAAGTGTACGTATTTTCTCCGTCAGTCCGGGTGAGCTACTTTACGGTACTTCACTTGATGACTTTCAACTCTGCAGTTGCGACCTCGTCTTTGATTCAGGAACTTATGTTTCTCCATTGTGACGTAACCAAGACTCATCTAACCAGTTTGCTTTTCCATTAGCTGATTGTTCTTTTTGTACTGACCAAATGGCAAATATTAATACACCCCAGCACACTTTTTGAAACAAACCCCTCTACCCCACCCCGAACCCCAAAGACACAAGAAGAGAGCATGTTCCAGTTCAGATAAATGAAATGGAGAAAACACCCTGTGAATAATGGGTCAAAATAGGTATCAGTAAGGATGTTCCTCTAAAAAAACGAGCCATGCGCATGCCAACATACCCCCCCCCCCCTTTTCCAAGTTTTTTTTTTATAAGTCTGTTCTATGTTATCCCCATCTACAGCAACACTAAACCATGCGGAAAATGAAAATCTGCGAAATTCCACTGGAATGTTCTACAAATCGTGCAACGCAATTGCAAATTGAATCGCTAGCGATAGCTGGAAATAGTTTCCTGAGTTCCAATGTGTTCTATGTGCCAGTTCCCCTCGCAAATTTGGTTGGGGATAAAATGTGTTCTTTTTGTTCATAGTAACTGTTGTCAAATGAATTGCTGAGTGTCCTTCTAATATTTTTTTATATACGTGAAGGCGTGTAATCAACACAGAACGGCACGCGTGTGTATGGGTTAATCGTGCCATCGCAGAAGGATAAGACTCGAGGTCTGTGGCCTTTCGTTTTCTATCCTTCCTCGCTGGTTCTCGTGCCATATCGAATAATCCATTCGCCCACGCGTGTCGTTCGGTGTGTATATTATAGTTTGTGACTTCTTTAAAAGTTATCAACAGTCCCTTTACCGACATACATTCACAGTTACCCAACCCTCACTCAAATACAAGAGCTTATTTCAGGACACAAAGACCACTGGTCTTCTTAATTTATGTAATTTTTTAGATGTTGTGTTCACTAACGTTTCCTCATCATAAAACAAATCCATCCCTGAACTAATATTATTTAACCTTTAACCTGATTCAGGGATTCCCCAAAACAGAGTAGTTAATAATCTCCTATCGATTACACATGCAAAACAGACAAGCAGACAGGCGGGCGGGCGGGCGGGCGGGTTTGGGTTTCGGGGGGGGGGGTGGGTTTTCGTGCGAGCGAGTGGGTGGGAAGGCAGGAAGGAGGGCGGCCGGAGTTTTTGCAGGCAGACAAGCAGGCGGGCGGGCGGGCGGGCGGGCTCGAGCTTTTTTTCGGATCAGGGCAGGCAGGCGGGCAGGCAGGCAGGCAGACAGAAAGTGGTTGCAAGTGTAATGAATGTACAGGACAATGTTTTTTTCTCTCTGGTAGTGCAGTACAGATAACAGTGCCATTGATTCTCTGTAGAAATCGCCAAATCCCCCTTCGACAGTACTTAACAAATACAGTTATCCTAAAAGGTGAACTCTAACCGCAAAAGTCTTATTGTCACTGTTGTCACAGACTCATCGGCATATAACTGTGGAATCCCTATAGTCTTCCTTGTCATTTAACCGCATTTTCGGGCAAGGACGGGAGTTTGTATAGGGGTATCGCACACTTATATAAAAATGTTCAATTAAACACCTCCCCGTGGGAACCCCGGGAAGTAAGCAGCACTTGTTTACTGTGGTAAACCAGTTCCGCTTTACTAGTAAAATAGGACCCAGTCACCAATGCTTGGGGTGAAAGTCTCTAAAATGGGCAACATGTTGATCAACGATTGACTAAACTTGACTTCATCTCCATGTTGTGTCACGATTAGCCATGGTGCATAAATATGTGACGTTAACCACCAACAAACAAACAAACATCAATTAAACACCGCTTTATGCCTGAGTAGCATCCCCAAACTGACAGTATTACTCTTAATAAACGTTTGCATTTTTTTCTGATATTAAGTTGTTTCGTACACTGTTTGTGGATTCGTATATTTTGCACATAAGTGATAGTTACTGTTATTTTTGTGTAGTTGGTAGAGTCTGCACTGTGACTCGGAAGGATATGCCAGGGTTGGACCCAGCATCTTGTAAGAGCTTGTGGATTAGATTATGGCAGATCTTCATTTGGAATTTACTGTCCTTTCCCTTCTCTCCAGTGCTAGTAGTCACAATCTTACGAGAAGAAAAGATGTGCATACTCTTTTGACAAAATAAAATCGTGGTTGGTTCAAGACTGCTCGTCAAATTTTCGGGTTGTGCTCATCGTGATAGCAGTCGCAAGGTTAATCGTTGATGAGTAGACTTTAATATTGGTTGCTTGTAAGTTACAGTAGTGTGCGTTTCTATTATTTAACCTCGTTAAGCTGTTAGCAAACGACGAGTTTATGCACAAACGTACATCCGGAAGTTTGGCCAAGTAAGCATGTCCAAATCGCCATTAGAATGTGTAGAACGAATATACAGTACTGCAAAAACACACAATTATGACTATTGTCGTGTGTTAATGGTTAACTTACTTCCCACCTTACGTATAGCTATTTGTCTTTTTCTCTGCCCACGCAACTGCGTGGACGGCCAACCAAATCTATGTGGATTCAGGCCCACCTAGTCTGGTTGGGTTCGATCCCGAGCTGGACTGATTTATAAGTACACCCCTCACTGTCATTCATCATATTGTTTTATGTGAATACATTATTGTTCTATGTACCTCATATATCATATTGATGATCTAGAGTGATGAATAAAATGTTAATGTTTTCAGGAACATTCTCGGGGTTAAGATTGAGGATTAGGATCTGCCCACTTAGGTTTGTCCTTTACTCATAATGCTGGAATTGTTCCCAAGTTCTCTAAGTGGATACGCACATGAGAAACAAGTACCATCGTGGTCATCTGCATATAGCTCGGTGTTTAGTGCCACGTTTTACAAACAGATAGGAGTGCCCCATATTGAAAAGTTTATCTCTCGTGAACAGTAAGTGGAGTCTGAATCCATTAATGATCAAGCGAGTAGGATAGCGTTTTCTCCACCCACTATTCAGGTTTATATTTCGAGCATTGGGACCAATACTGAAAATGCACGAGGAAAGGGACAGGTCTACCTACCCACCACCACACTGCTGGAGGTAAACAAAAGGAGGCCTTGATTTTGTAATCTCTCTAAAATGTTATTCAAAGTCAGGGGGTGTTGGGGAAGTTGCGTTCCACTCTTAACAGTCACCTGCTGGTTCTCGCAGGTGGAAAGGTTGGGACGTAACTGGAGCTGTCAGACAACTGACCAGAAGAATGGCATCACCTTGATAGTACCATATATCAACCAGTCCATTCCCACCCAAACCAGTCTTCCCGAACTCAGCATCGTGGGAGGATCAGACTCAAGATTTGGATAATGATTTACCTTCATTTTAATTGAACTATTTGTTAATGATCTGTGTGCAGTTCCAACTTCCAAATGTGCGCGAGTTCTTTGAAACGATCTTAGAATAATAATAATATACACATTTATATAACGCCAAACATGTTACTGAGCTCATGCAAATATACAAATGGAATATATACAGTATCTTATAGTCCAGAACATCACTTATAGGCTTTTTGAACATGTATGTTTTGAGATCTTTCTTGAAAAGGTTGACATTTGACAGTCTTTTTAGGTGTTCTGGTAAAGTATTCCACAAGTGAGGGCCAGCAAATGAGAATGACCTATCTCCAAATGTCTAACACCTATGTTTTGGAACATGTAGCAGCATTTTACCATCGGACCTCAGGTAGTATTGACAAACATTCTTGGTATTAAGGAGTTCTTCTAAGTAGGCTGGTGACATGTTGTTTTGTGTCTTAAAAACTAATAATACAATTTTGAAAATTATTCTGTACTTGACTGGCAGCCAGTGCATATCACTCAAAACAGGAGTGATGTGTTGAGATCGTGATATCCTACATATCACTCGGGCTGGTGCATTTAGTACCATCTGCAGGCGAGAGTACTGATATTGTGGAAGGTTGAACAGTAAAGCAATACATTAATCCAAATGTGAAGCTACAAAGGCATGAACTATGGTTTTTGTGGAGTCTTTGGTGAGGAACTGTCTTATCTGTTTAACTTTGTATAGACCTCTGAAAGCCTTATTGCACATATTTGTAACATGTCTGTCCACAGACACGGTAGAGTCGAAGAAGGCACCAAGATTACATACACTGTTACTTGCACTGATGGCGGAATCTCCTACCTTCACATAATTGATGTCAACTTTAGTGAGTTGTTGTCGAGAACCAATTATTAGGAATTCAGTCTTATCATCATTTATCATTAATTTGTTTGAAACCATCCATGTGCGAATGTCCGAAATACATGATTCAATAGTTTCTAGAGCTTTAGTTTGATGCTTGATTGATGGTCGAAAAGAGAAATAGACCTGTGTGTCATCAGCATAACCTTGGACATCAGGCAGGTGAAATTCAGTGATGGTGAGCATTTCTGAAATATAGAATAGAAACAGAACAGGACCAAGGCAACTGCCCTGTGGGACTCCACATTCAAGATGGAAGTCTTTTGACATATTTCCGTTTATTGGTACACGCAGCTATCTATTTTTGAGGTATGATGATAGCCATCTAGCAGCCACACAATGTCCAAAATCAGAATTCATTGTCTCTAGCAGAGTTTTATGACAAACAGTGTCAAAAGCAGCACTAAGGTCTAAAAGAACAAGCAATGGTACCCTTCCAGACTCCATATTAAGGAGTATGTCATTCTGAACCTTGAGTAATGCCGTTTCAGTCGAGTGAAATTTTCTGAATCCAGACGTGTTGGCCTGTAACGGAGCATGCATATCACTATGTAACACTCTTTGGTCAATTGCGGCTTTGTGTTCAGGTTACTGATTTGCCGAGCTGTATAGTTTTTGGTGTAAATCAGATGATTTGATCCCGAGATATTAACCCTTTATCCTTCAAATTGAAAATTCCTCCAATCCCTTTGGCATTCGATAACTTGAAAAATATTCCTTGGATTGTCAAGATACTTTATATTTGTGTTCAGGTTACTGATGTGCCGAGCTGTACAGTTTTTTTTGTTTGTCCGTCTGTCCGTCCGTCCGTCCGTCGGTCTGTCCATCCAGCGTCCGTATCCATTTCTTTGTCATTCAATAACTTGAAAAATATTGCTTGGCTTGTCAAGTTGCTTTATTTTTGTGTTCAGGTTACTGATGTGCCGAGCTGTATAGTTTTTGGTGTAAATCTGATAATTTGATCCTGAGATATTAACCCTTTATCCTTCAAATTGAAAATTCCTCGAATCCCTTTGGCATTCGATAACTTGAAAAAATATTGCTTGCATTGTCAAGTTACTTTATATTTGTGTTCAGGTTACTGATGTGCCGAGCTGTGTAGTTTTTGGTGTAAATCTGATAATTTGATTCTGAGATATGAACCCTTTATCCTTCAAATTGAAAATTCCTCCAATCCCTTTGGCATTCGATAACTTAACAAATATTGCTTGGATTGTCTAGTTACTTTATATTTGTGTTCAGGTTACTGATTTGCTGAGCTGTATAGTTTTTGGTGTAAATCGAATAATTTGATCCTGAGATATTAACCCTTTATCCTTCAAACTGAAAATTCCTCCAATCCCTTTGGCATTCGATAACTTGAAAAATATTGCTTGCATTGTCAAGTTACTTTATATTTGTGTTCAGGTTACTGATGTGCCGAGCTGTGTAGTTTTTGGTGTAAATCTGATAATTTGATTCTGAGATATGAACCCTTTATCCTTCAAATTGAAAATTCCTCCAATCCCTTTGGCATTCGATAACTTAAAAAATATTGCTTGGATTGTCTAGTTACTTTATATTTGTGTTCAGGTTACTGATTTGCTGAGCTGTATAGTTTTTGGTGTAAATCGAATAATTTGATCCTGAGATATTAACCCTTTATCCTTCAAATTGAAAATTCCTCCAATCCCTTTGGCATTCGATAACTTGAAAAATTTTGCTTGGATTGTCTAGTTACTTTATATTTGTGTTCAGGTTACTGATTTGCTGAGCTGTATAGTTTTTGGTGTAAATCGAATAATTTGATCCTGAGATATTAACCCTTTATCCTTCAAATTGAAAATTCCTCCAATCCCTTTGGCATTCGATAACTTGAAAAATTTTGCTTGGATTGTCAAGTTACTTTATATTTGTGTTCAGGTTACTGATGTGCCGAGCTGTGTAGTTTTTGGTGTAAATCTGATAATTTGATTCTGAGATATGAACCCTTTATCCTTCAAATTGAAAATTCCTCCAATCCCTTTGGCATTCGATAACTTAGAAAATATTGCTTGGATTGTCTAGTTACTTTATATTTGTGTTCAGGTTACTGATGTGCCGAGCTGTGTAGGTTTTGGTGTAAATCTGATAATTTGATTCTGAGATATGAACCCTTTATCCTTCAAATTGAAAATTCCTCCAATCCCTTTGGCATTCGATAACTTAAAAAATATTGCTTGGATTGTCTAGTTACTTTATATTTGTGTTCAGGTTACTGATTTGCTGAGCTGTATAGTTTTTGGTGTAAATCGAATAATTTGATCCTGAGATATTAACCCTTTATCCTTCAAATTGAAAATTCCTCCAATCCCTTTGGCATTCGATAGCTTGAAAAAATTTGCTTGGATTGTCTAGTTACTTTATATTTGTGTTCAGGTTACTGATTTGCTGAGCTGTATAGTTTTTGGTGTAAATCTGATGATTTGATCCCGAGATATTAACCCTTTATCCTTCAAATTGAAAATTCCTCCAATCCCTTTGGCATTCGATAACTTGAAAAATATTGCTTGGATTGTCAAGTTACTTTATATTTGTGTTCAGGTTACTGATGTGCTGAGCTGTATAGTTTTTTTTTGTTTGTTCGTCTGTCCGTCCGTCCGTCGGTCTGTCCATCCAGCGTCCGTATCCATTTCTTCGTCATTCGATAACTTGAAAAATATTGCTTGGCTTGTCAAGTTACTTTATATTTGTGTTCAGGCTACTGATGTGCCGAGCTGTATAGTTTTTGGTGTACATCTGATAATTTGATCCTGAGATATTAACCCTTTATCCTTCAGATTGAAAATTCCTCCACTCCCTTTGGCATTCGATAACTTGAAAAATATTGCTTGGTTTGTCAAGTTACTTTACATTTGTGTTCAGGTTACTGATGTGCCGAGCTGGATAGTTTTTTTTTGTCCGTCCGTCGGTCTGTCCGTCCGGCATCCGTATCCATTTCTTTGTCATTCGATAACTTGAAAAATATTCCTTGGATTGTCAAGTTACTTTATATTTGTGTTCAGGTTACTGATGTGCCGAGCTGTATAGTTCTTTTTCGTCCGTCCGTCCGTCCGTCCGTCCGTCGGTCTGTCCATCTGGCGTCTGTATCCATTTCTTTGTCATTCGATAACTTGAAAAATGTTGCTTGGATTGTCAAGTTACTTTATATTTGTGTTCAGGTTACTGATGTGCCGAGCTGTATAGTTTTTGGTGTAAATCTGATAATTTGATCCTGAGATATTAACCCGTTATCCTTCAAATTGAAAATTCCTCCAATCCCTTTGGCATTCGATAACTTGAAAAATATTGCTTGGATTGTCAAGTTACTTTATATTTGTGTTCAGGTTACTGATGTGCTGAGCTGTATAGTTTTTGGTGTAAATCTGTAATCTTGATTCGGAGATATTAACCCTTTCTCCATCAAATTGGAAATTCCTCCAATCCCTTTGGCATTCGATAACTTGAAAAATATTGCTTGAATTGTCAAGTTACTTTATATTTGTGTTCAGGTTACTGATGAGCCGAGCTGTATAGTTTTTGGTGTAAATCTGATAGTTTGATCCTGAGATATTAACCCTTTAACCTTCAAATTGAAAATCCCTCCAATCCCTTTGGCATTCGATAACTTGAAAAATATTGCTTGGATTGTCAGGTTACTTTATATTTGTGTTCAGGTTATTGATGTGCCGAGCTATATAGTTTTTGGTGTAAATCTGATAATTTGGTCCTGAGATATTAACTCTTTATCCTTCAAATTGAAAATTCCTCCAATCCCTTTGGCATTTGATAACTTGAAAAATATTGCTTGGATTGTCAGGCAGGCCCGTCGGAATGAAATTTATATTGGGTGGGCTGATATTGCTAATTTGGGTGAACTGGCTGATACTAAATGGGTATGGGGTATCCAGATGCCGAGTGCATTTGGCGCGAGTGCTGAAGGCACAAGCTTTTTGAGGGGTGAGGGGGGGGGGGGGGAGAGGAGGGGGGTTACTCCCCCAGAAAATGTTTTGAAAACGGCAATCAAGGGAAGCATTCTGGTAGCTTTTGAAGCAAAAACCTCTTGTTTTTTTTAAACGGCAAAAGTTGTTTTTTTTAACAAAATGTTTCAAAAATCCCAATAGAACCCCATAACATTTGGGGACGGTTCTCACACCGGGCTCACCCGTAGGCCGTGGCCGTATTCCGTCATGCTAAAAAACAGTCAGGACTTATGGTGGATTCATTAGTTTTATCATTACGCCAACGGTTGTCGTGGTCTTCTAAGCTGCCAATGGAATTGCTCAAAACGTTTGCACATCAACATATGCAGGTGCATGTTATACATTCAGTGATACGTTCATAATTCTAATCCAGGGGCGTAGAAAGCTAATTTTATTTGGGGGAGGGGGGCGGTAGGAGCTATATTCCCATGACGCGATGCGTCATCCGAGCGGTGAGTGGGGGTGAACATGAGAGGGGGTATCTTCCGTCTCGTTGATGGGGGGTGCGGGGGCCTCCCCGGGAAAATTTTCGAATTTAAGACGTAAAAACATGCATTCTGGTTGATTCTGAGCAAATAAATCGTATATTCCTATGACTCTTCGCGTCATCCAATCCGCGAAGAGGCGAGTGGGGGTGAGCACGAGAGGGGGTATCTCCCCGTCTCGTTGGTGGGGGTCCGGGGGGGGGGGCTCCCCCGGGAAATTTTTTTTAATTTAAGATGTACAAATATGCATTCTGAGTGATTCTGAGCAAATACATCGTCAGTAAGGAAATACCTCAGCTCTCTGATCAATTCAGCGTGATTTCCGAGCAGAATGACAGGAATGGTGAACATGCAATGAATTACCCTGTGGTTGGTTGGGGTTTAACATCGCTTTCCACAATTAGGCGAAAACACGACTGTCAGTTTTATTGGTGGAAGAAAGCCCACATGGAACCCACTCAATCCAGTAATCATTAACAGCAATGTCGGAATATGGTAACCAGTGGGCATCCCGGGTGGAAAAACCACCAACCCAGCCCAGTAAAGCCTACTTTTGACAAATTTGTGGGGGTGGGGTGGGTGGAAAATATCTCCCTTACCACCACCACCACCACCACCCCCCCCCCCCCCCCCCGGTTCCTACGCCACTGTTCTAATCTGAGTTAAATAATGTAATGTCCAGTTTTATTCAGATTACATCGGTTGTTCCCATCATGGATAAACTAACGACGAAATATGAGCAAATTATTGGGGGGGGGGGGGGGGCTGCAGCCCCCCCCCCCCCCCCCCGGTTCCGACGGGCCTGTCAGGTTACTTTATATTTGTGTTCAGGTTATTGATGTGCCGAGCTATATAGTTTTTGGTGTAAATCTGATAATTTGATCCTGAGATATTAACCCTTTATCCTTCAAATTGAAAATTCCTCCAATCCCTTTGGCATTTGATAACTTGAAAAATATTGCTTGGATTGTCAAGTTACTTTATATTTGTATTCAGGTTACTGATGTGCCGAGCTGTATAGTTTTGGTGTAAATCTGTTATTTTGATCCTGAGATATTAACCCTTTATCCTTCAAATTGAAAATTCCTCCAATCCCTTTGGCATGAGATAACTTGAAAAATGTTGCTTGGATTGTCAAGTTACTTTATATTTGTGTTCAGGTTACTGATGTGCCAAGCTGTATAGTTTTTGGTGTAAATCTGATAATTTGATCCTGAGATATTAACCCTTTATCCTTCAAATTGAAAATTCCTCCAATCCCTTTGGCATGAGATAACTTAAAAAATATCAATCCGATTGTCATGTTACTTCATATATATGTTCAGGTTACCGATGTGCTGTGCTCTATAGTTTTTTATGTAAATCTGATAATTTGATCCGGAGATATTAACCCTTTATCCATCAAATTAGACACTCCTCCAATCCATTTCTATATGTACCCATACCATGTATGGTGTACATAATGTCGGCATCCGTGGTGGCCCTCCATCATACAGCTTTCTACTAGTTGCGCGTATGGGTACACATCTGACGATTTCATCGGCCTATTTTCAACAACTTTAAACAGTTTTTTGCTGTCACCATTACAAGCTTCAACACATGTTGTGTAGTAAGATTTTCTGGCATCTTTTAGTTTGTTGGAGAACTAATTACGAATAGTCTTATATGCTGCTTCCTCATTGTAAGATTTAGATCTTTCCCGCTCTCGCTTTCGACGATTAGCTTTCAGAGTTCTCAGTTCATTAGTAAACCAGGGTATATTTGGGCGAATAATTAATGTTTTTGTTTTCAGAGGGGCATGCTCATCCAGTAGAAAAGACAATGTGTTGTTGTATGATTTTGCCAGATCATCCAGGTTAGCACACTGAAAATTACACAAATCTGATTTTTCAGTGTCACATTTAAGCTTGTTAATGTCAAGTTGATTGAATTTTCGGAGTGTTACTTCTTTACGTGTAAGAGATGGTTTTCGAACACATAGTGTGCACTCAACAAATGAATGGTCAGATAATCTGGATGGGATTAATGGCTCCAAAAGCTGAAAGTCATTAGTACATCTTGTGATGATAAAGTCAAGAGTGTGTCCAGAGGTATGAGTAGGCCCAGTAACATGTTGTTGTAAACCAAATGTTTCGAAGAGGTTCATAAACTTGTTAGCATCACTGTCATTGTTGTCATCCATATGTATATTAAAATCACTGATAAGGAGTTTTTTAGAACACATAACAATGGATTCAAGGTACACAGAAAATTCTTCAAAGAAAACACTGGTCGAGATAGGATGATTTTTGGAGTAAGGTGGTCGATATACACCCACAGTTCGGGTGTTGGGTGTCAGCCAAGCATATAGTCCATTCGGCATATTCAAAAGCGGATTTATCTCCTTGGGTTGAGGTTTTAATTTGTATATTCTCTCGGCACATGAGACCAATTCCACCTCCATTCCTAGCATTAATCCCAAGGGAACTCTTGAAAATATATCCTTCACAGGAAAGTCCTGAAACAATTACACTGACCTGATCAGTTAGCCAAGTCTCAGTAACCAAACAGAAATCCATTTTGTTATTGACGATGTATTCTACAAAATCAGGAACATTATTCCTATCAGATCTGGCATTTACAGTTGAAAATTTTACTCTTGAGGTAATCGGGGAATGAATAGTAGTATATGTCCTGATTACATGAATGTTGTTGGTATTCACACCCGAGTTAATAGGCTTTGGTCTTATTGCTTCTTTGTGTTGAATTTTTTTAATCCCTTTAGTTGGTATACTTTATCTGAGCTGTTGTTGGTAAAACAACATTCAGGTTTTAGTATGCTTTAGGCCTGTGCTTGACATGAGCCATAGTGTTGTTGATTAAATGGAGCTCATCTGAGGTGTAATTAAACAAACACATTTTAAATGTCAGTAATTGAAACTCATGAAACCCATGGCATCAGGTGTGAGGTAGCTGTCTCCCAGTAGCAGTGAATAGAATGGCAAATAGGCTTCACAGTCCAATCCGGTTCAGAACAATAGGCGACATAATCCGGATTAACTTTGCACATGAAGAAAGAATTCAAACTGGAAAAATAGTCAGTCAGTATATTTCAGAGTATATTTGTTAAAAAACACAAATATGTTGAGATTTTTTCTTCAAAGTCACATCAAAACAATGCACAACTGATAAGGAATATGTACAGCAATTTTCAGCCGATAAATCCAAAAATGTCCAGTAGAAAACCAGGAAACAGCAGGAGCTCAAAAAAGTGTGACCACACTTGGTGGCAATACAAATTCTTGCCACCAAGAATTCTTTCTACAAATCGTGCAACGCAATTAGTCTAACTCTCAGGCCACCGGTCTAATTCTGTAGATATTTCGACGCTGTAATATCCTGGAACTTGCCTAGGCATTACATAGTCCATCACATATAAACCTGCGGTTCTCAGCCAAATTGATATTTATTATACATCTGGTCTGGGGGGGGGGGGGGGGTAGAGGGGGCACATCCCCTCAAGTTTCAGTCATGCCTCCCCAGGTGATGTGCCCTAATTATTGATTCCTTTCACAACTTGTAAATTATGGACACAAAACGGACTCAGAGTCAAAGAAATGGCGTTTTTTGTCTTGAATTTCAAAATCTTTCCCGATAGAGCCCTCCTCCGCCGATAGGGAGTGCCGCCCTCTTTTGCCGCGCCCCCATCGTCGGAACGTGGCTCGAGTGATGCTGCGCATCCTTTTCTGTATGCCCACCCTCCCCTAAATAGTTCAGCGATCTGACAACAGGGATGAATTCCGAATAGAATAAGATTGGTGACCTGAGAGTTTGAGAATATGTTCGAAAACACTGTGACTTGTGCTCCCATATAAATAAGAGCATCTAGTTTAAAATTTTCTGGAATTACGACTGTGTAAAAAAATGTAGCATTCAACTGATAGATTTAGTCTGTGTGAAACACACATACTATTGTTTTTGTACGGTTTCTTTTCCTAACCTGTGTGAAACACACAGATTGTTGTTTTTGTACGGTTTCTTTCTTTCTTTTCATTCTCCTGATTTCTGTCTTCTCTTCACTTCCTTGTCGGCACAATAACTCGAACACGAAATATCCTATCTCACTGATTTTTGGCATTCTGAAAGACACTCACAAGTTCTCGGCCACCTAATAATAATAACACTTTGGCCAGCCGCTGATTTGTTGCGGTTCTCGGACGAGAAGGCCTTGATTACCCTTGTACTCCCAACTGCCTCCCTATTCCCACGCTTCTCCTCTCCCCCAACACTCGGAGACGAACTGCTTGACATCCCTTGCCTCATTCTTCCCAATCTCTCTGATTAGCATATTAACCCTCTCCTTTGAGTCTCCCCCAACCACATGCCCTTCATTCTCCCATCCCACTTCCCCATTATACTCCCAGTGAATCTCATTCTTTTAGACTGGTACTTTGGGCATTCTAGAAGAAAGTGTTCTAGGGTCTCCACCATGCCCAAGTTACTCATTAGGCACTCCCCTTTCACCGTCTTTCCTAATTTTCCCCCTCAGCTCCAGAGATCGCGCCTCAGCTTGAACAACAGTGACCCCCAAAGGTGCCATCAAGGTACTCTTCAAAACCTGGCTTCTCTTTATCACACAGGCCACCCAAAGACCTCTTTGATTTGACCCCCTCTCGCCAATTACGGTTACAATCCTCCATGACCCTTTCTCTGGCGATTTTTTTACCCTGGTTTGCCCCATCGTCCAAGTCCGAGATCTTAATGAGTAGTTCTCTTCTAACTCCCTCACTTGGACCATCCACCCCGTTTTGATATTTGAGTTGAAAATTCTCAGAAACATTAATTTCTTTACACCATCGGCTGTCGGGGAGATTTACCAAATAATTAAGGTAACCGAGTTTCAACAGGTCTTTCCTGTCCTTGATCCTCATCCACCCAAGTTCACCCCGATTGTTTCTAGCGCTGCGGCATTACTCGACCCCGTTATCCATCGACCTGCATCGTTCTGCAGGATTTCCAAGCTCTTTACGGCCGTCTGGTTTAGGGGTACCACTTCCGTACCGTATGTTATACTTGGCAGCCCCACCACCATTTCCCAAATGGTTTTCCCCACGACAACCTTATTGAAACTGTTTTACCCTATAAGTTTCATTTGGTTAAGGATTCGCTTCCCATTCAGAATCAATTTATTTGGGTGGTTTCGGTAGATGCCTCTTCCTGTAATGTTTATATTTACCCCCAAATACTCGTAATCACCTGTTTCTCCTACACTGAGAAGTTTGCTGCTCCTTTCCGGAATGCAGAACTCACCCACTCTCCACCTTCAAATGGGGTCCACTTTGCGGCCCATAGGTATAACTATGCTCTTGCTTTCGTTAAGTTCGAGTCTCTATTTGCTCCCATATTTCCCAACAATTCCCAGCATTTTCGGTAGCCCCTCTTCGCTTTCTGACATTAGAACCATATCGTCTGCAAAAAATAGCCCTGGGATCTTCACGTCCCCAACTGCTACCCCCTCGTCGCAACGCAGGAGTTCATCTTCTAAACCTTTGATGTTCAATGCAAACAGGAATGGCGAAAGTATATACCCCTGTTTTAGGCGTATCTCCATAGGCACACGTTTTGTTGTAATGTTTCCCAGGCTTAGTTCACTCTGCACATCTTTATATAATGTTTTCATAATTCCAACACACGTGCCTCCTAAGCCCAGAGCCTCCAGCTTGATTCACATACCCTCCCTCCATACGCTATCGTATGCCTTTTTCACATCCAAAAAGGCCATAAACATCTTTTTCTTTTTTGCTTTCGCGGATTCTATCATTTGGGATAGCGTGAAAAGATGGTCAGTAACTCTCCTTCCCTTCCCTTCCTGGAGCCATTCTGGATTTCTCCCCAAAAAACCTTCTCTTCAATCACCTCCTCTAGTCTCCCATACAGCACTTTACAGAAAACCTTTCCAATGTTGCTACTGACAGAGACCTATGTTTTTCAGATTCCTGGGGCATCTGCAGGTGTGTTTTGAAGGTGGGTCACGCCCATATCTCAGACGTGGTATGACCTATGGATCTGGGACCAAGACCAAATGAGTCGACACTCGATAGAGGTTCAAAATATGGACCACGGTCACTGAGGTCACCCAGGGATCACCGAGTGCATTTTTCAGAATTGCTGAAAATCACATTTTTTCACACTCTAATGCTTTCCCGAAGTTGATACATGTATGTTTTATACTCTAAAATGTTTTGAGTGTGGGTCACACTCATATCTCAAGCATGGTATGACGTATGGTCCTGGGACTACCACCAAATGAGTCGAAACCCAATGGAGGTTCAAAATATGTGTCAGGGTCACTGAGGTCATCAGGGGTTATTGAGAGCATTTTTTAAGAATTACTAAAAATCACATTTTGGACCCGCTAATGCATTCCCTTGATCGGACCCTCTGAATGCTGAACACATATATGCCTTTTCTGCTTTATTCGAAAACTTTATCTGATTCCTGAATGAATATGTTTAAATACAGTTAACGACAACCTATTTCTGATTTCTTTATAACTATTTTATCCCCGAAAACTAGCCTCCGAAGTATTCAAATTACATTTATAGAGGGGGCGCGGTGGCTCAGTAGGTAGAGGTGCAGGCTGCAATCCCACCTGCGACAACCGCGTTTTGTCCTTGGAGAAGACACTTCACCCCCATCGCCAACGAAAGGGCACGGTGGCGTTGGGTACTAAGGCGTACTGCAGGTCGTCTTCAACCATTGCTAACCCAGCTTCTGTGGAGTTAGTATGTCTGTGAGCCTGGCAGTTGCTCGCAATTTCTCGGTGGTTCTCTCCGGGTATTCCGGCGTCCTTCACCAGTACAACTGTCTGACACGAGGTGACCCTAGCTGTCGGTGCCATTAAACCCCGATAAATAAATAACATTCATTCATGTAGTTGGAATATTTCTGTCTTTTATTTATTGTTTGTCATCACGATAACCCGAATACAATCAATCCTATCTCAATGTTTTTGTTATACTGATAGACTGCCACTTCTACTCGGTCATCTATGATATTGAGGCATGTGGGGCCTTGGGTGTGGCTCTAGAGGCTAAAAGATGTTCACAGCTTCCACTTGTACGGACACATGAGTTCACTGAAGCAGTAACCATTATTTGAAACAGGAGAGAATCTCTCACAAATAAAGCAGTCAGAGAGAAAGCTGTAACTGTTACATAGAATAACGCTGTATATTTGTTCAATATCATTTAATATTTAAATTCCTTCTCAATCCATGTTGAATAAAGAACCCTTCACTTGTTAATTCATTTTAGAATATATTTATTCTCGGTCATAACTCAGGATCGACAGGTTTCGGGATGGATTGTGGTGTGTGACTTTCTCGAAACACCTATCACAATTATATTGAAGTAATGAAATGGAATTTTTGAATGGTCTGTTTTTAACAATCTTAATACTTCAATGTGAGTACAAACACCTTACATATATCTCATGGCTACAGAATAGTTTCTTTTCTGAAACATTTAATTCTATATGGAATGGGACACCTTTTCAGTGGACCCACCAAAGTAGGGCATTCTTAACCCTTTACCCAACATAACGGAGAAACCTGGCCAGGGTTATTCGTAGAAATTTCCATTCAATTTTCATAATTTTTTTATTTTTGCTTGAAAAAACATAGCTTATGACCCCTCATTGGAACAAGCTATTTTTAAAGTGTTAAATGGAGTATTTAAGGCGAGTATTTTAACCTTCTCAAGGTCTTAATATGGGTCTCATGAAGTTTATTTTATGCAATCGAGAATAATAATAACTCTTTCCGTTCTCACAATGTTGCTCTAAACACACATGTGCCAGGCCAATAAGTCTTCAGATACGCTCTTGGGGGCTTTTAAGGCCTTTTTACATCTCTATTCTAACATTACTGAATTCTTTTACTCGTAATATATTTTCTAGAGTTACCATGTACCTTAACCATTTTCTAGCTCATATGAATATTTGCTGTCATCTACAAATACGGCAGATCTGGAGTTGGTGGAGCCAATATTTTTAAAGTTGTTTATGCTCATACTTCAGGCTTGGAATGACTTATAGAGATGGGAGCTACACCGAATGAGTTTAAACTTCCTGGAGGTTTAAAATGTGGTCCACCGAAATGCAGTCAACAGAGGTCATTAAGTGCATATTTTTCAGAACTATTAGGAATTGCATTTTTATGACAACTATTACATTTCTAAAGATTATACATGTATCTCATCATTCAAATAAGTAGCAAAGCCAGTAATATCAATTTCTGATTCCTCGATAGAACCCTTTAAATGCTGTGCACATATATGCCTTTTCTGGTTTCTTAGAAAAAATGTTCTGATTCCTGTATGAATATCTGTAAATACTGTTAACGAAAATCCATTTCTGATTTGTTCAAAAATATTTTTCTCCCGAAAATAAGCCTCCATAAAATCTCTTTCTGTATATTTTTTTCCTGATACTTTAACCCTTTTCACACAGACTTGAATTTACTAGATGCTGTAAATTTCGTTTATCCAGTTGTAAATTGTACTGATAAAACTCCAATTTGCGACTTCATCAGTTGATGTGTTGCGATGAGGAACTGTTAATTCTCCCACGACTTGAGCTAAGGTATGGCTTGTAGTTGATTTCTGTATGTGTAAAAATCTGGGATTGTGATGCTGATTGTTAACTGATAGAGTGCTAAATTATTTTCGTTCAGCAAAATTTGTTCTTATGTCTTTGCCTTGCTACAGTTTATGGGAGAGAGCCTGGGGGAAAAAAGATCTCAAACGTCTGGTGCCTCCCAAATTTAAATGCAAGGCATCTTTTTCTGCTAACAATACTCTTTTGGGCTTACCTCCCCTACGAAAAGGCCTAATGGACTTAACAAACATAGCATATCTATAAAACACAGATCCTTCAATTTTGACTTCTATGACCTTACAGTATAGAGTGTCAAAATCTTTTAGTCGAGAGAGGAAAGAAGAAAACACAATTTAGCTTCAGAACAATTTCTAGAAAGTATTATCAAATTATTATGTGCAAAAATAAGCTGTCCTGTCGATTTCCTTTCTATATCATTACTTCCAACATGAAACAGTACATGTAAAAACTGGAAATGGCAAGTTGACCACTATTCCTGAGATATGTAATTACTGCAACTGTGTATCCAGGAAAACTTTAATGACTGTATCACAAATATCGGAAACATACTTGCATTTAGAGTCAGATACGATTATAACTTTCTTGTTCCTCTTCGCTGAAAAAGAAATGGAGTTTTGTCAAAATTGAGGGACTAAGAAAGGGCGAAATTGCATTCCATATATAATTTAAAGTAAACCTATATTGTAAATAAATTTAATGAGCTAAGGATGGAATCGTGCATTTTTGCAGCTACTATAAAGTTCTCCTTCAGGGTGTAATGAAGATATTTTTAAGCGTCATTAACAGAATCTCCCATAAACTGAATGAGCTCCCCGGGCACATCAGACTGAAATGCCCAAAAAGTTCCAGCTCCATGAAAACTAAGAGAGGAGTAGTTATGAGGATCTCTCCCGGTCAATGTAATTAACTCCTTCATAACATTTTTGCAGTTGTGGGTATGTTAAACATTTTAACCTTGCCATGAATGGTTATGAAAACCGGAACAGAAGAGTTACCAGACACAAGACGACACCTGTTTTTGTACGCACAAAGGAGTGAACCTGGAATAGCCAGTACAATTATTTATTACACGCCTGTTCTGTGTAATTCCCATCTACAGCATCACTAATCGATGCGGATAATGAAAACTGTTCCGCACATATGTGCGGAACGGAAATCGTTGACGGACTACTTTTAAATAGAAACGACACTTCACTGGGATTTTCTACAAATCGTGCAACGCAATTACAATTTGAATCGCTAGCGATAGCTGAAAATCGTCCCATGAGTTCCAATGTGTTCTATGTGCCAGTAGGCGCATAGAACACATTGGACCTCAGGGGACGGAATACTAACACGGGTTCCCCTCACAAATTTGGTTGGCGATAATATTTGTTCTTTTTGTTGCTAGTTTGAACTGCTGAGTGTCCTTCTAATAATTGTTTTTTATGGACATGAAGGCGTGTAAAAACACAGAACGCCACACGCGTGTGAATGAGTTAATCGATATGGCACTTGTGTCATCGAAGAAGGATAAAACTCGAGACCTGCGGCCTCTTGTTTTATTCTTCCGCGCTGGCACTCGTCCATCTCGATTAACCCATTCTCTCGCATGTGTCGTTCTCTG
The DNA here is from genome assembly GCA_031216915.1 of Pictodentalium vernedei. NCBI lineage: Eukaryota > Metazoa > Mollusca > Scaphopoda > Dentaliida > Dentaliidae > Pictodentalium > Pictodentalium vernedei. Next base: position 175,677,256 of record CM062296.1, read on the forward strand.
TATTAACCCTGCCATGAACTGTCATGAAAACCGGATCTGATGAGTTATCAGATACAAGACGACATATGTTTTTGTATGCACGAAGGGGTGAATCTGAAATGGCCAGCACCGTTATTTTAGAAATCGTTTGACCGAATTGTAAAGTTTTAGACCATTTTATGACAACTTAAAGAAGTTCGTTAGACTGGAAGATATCTCCTCTCGCTAAGTGTTGATGTGAATTAAAGTATTTAGTAGAATTAGGAACCAAATTCGATTTTCTAATCATAAGAAAAATGGCTAATAAAAATAAACACCAAAAGAACGACTTAAGAATTATGAGTAAAGTTTAAAAACATCAGAAGTAACAGGAAATGCTACTGAATTATAATATTACAAAATAGAAGATAAGTTTTACATTGAACGATTCAATTTCTGTTCGCCACATCAACAAAGGCTTTTGACAAGGTAAAATGAACATCACTCCTCGGGTCTCTAATCTCGAACTCTGCAGTGATCAAAGTGAAATAACTCCGGTGAAATGATTTTCTCTGAGAGAAGCATATCACCAACTTACCTCTTAAAGTGGTTCTTTAGCAATGGATTCTCTTCTCATCTTGATAAAAAATCTTCCAATCTATTATCTGTATCCCGAATATGCGAAGCCCTGATTTCAAATTCGAAAACAAATTTTTCTCAAACAGGCTTATAAAAACATGTTTTTGTCGCACCCGAATTAAGAAGTTAAATTGTCATAATTGACTATTACTTTTTGACCCTTCAAAACAGAGTCCAACACCTCCAGACACATCACTGTAGTAAGTTCTAGCTGATTGATATGTAACTGCAAGCTCTAATAAATGTAGAAAAGACGGAGTAACGATATTGGCCTTTGAAAAAAAAACACCACAACCGCAGAGATGAGCATCGCAAGAGAAGATAGAATCAGGAGAACTCCACGAATCTAAGACCATCATTTAAATACCATTGCATGATTCTAAAAAGTAATTCCACCACAACAAATCTTTCTGAATGAAGAGGTATAACATGAACCTAAATTTCTCAGGTATGACAGAAGAATCCTGGATACGGTCTAACAGATGAAGATATAAAATGAAACTTGCTCAGCAAAGACTGAACCTCTTTTAAAGTAGCTCCTTCTGTACACATCCAAAGTGACACTAAATTATCAGTTTCATTTAATCTGTCGGTATTAAGCTCAAGGCTGGGCCTCTTCGAGTCAAACATAACAGCCAGAAAAAAACATTCTGTGAGAAGGTACACTTGCTTTTTTTCATATTCTTCCAAACCACACAACTGCAAAATTTGACCTTACATGTCAAATCAATGTGAAGAAACTCCAGTACCAGCAATATCGTCCAAGTAATTAATTATTTCTACACCCAACTGTCCACAAATATAAGATACTGCATTTGTGACTTTCTGACAAATAAAGGTGGCTGATTTCATTTTTCCATTTGTAGGCCACTAATTGAATATTCCAGGATGAATGGGAATTGCCTGCAAGCACGTTTTAAATCTCGCTTGTATAGAAAACAACTTCGACCGTGCTTCGTTACCAGAGAAACGGGACTGTCAACAGAAGGATATTTCAATTTGAACCGAGATCCCAAATAAGAAGACTTAGAAATTCCCACATTAACTGAATTACCAGGAGGAAAACTTAAATCCATGATAATCCATTCCTCCAAAAACTCCGTTTTGGAACTGAATTCAGAGTGTTCAATTTAATTTCTACTTTTAACGGACGACTTCCGAAAGGGCCTAAAATGGCATTGTAATCAGACTCCTTTCTAAAATATTTTTTATTATATGCTGGCCTGTGAATTATCGCAAATTATCTAAAAGTTATTTCTCGATATCCATCGAATAGATGGATATCGAGGAATATCTCTCAGGAGCTTCCTAAATGATGTCATGCTGCGCCGCATCACGTCGCCTTGAAGGAAAGATCAGCTAATCTTTGTTATTGTTTTGAAACATACGCATTTGGGGTCGAATTAGGCTGAATATTGTGCAATAAACTGTCTCGTAGCGTATAATAAAAAATAAAATCTACTCTATTTTATTCAGTATCGGGAATTATCTCATAAGTGTGGACCTGAAAGTTTTCTCTTTCGCCAGCGCTTGCGCGAGGGAAAAATAATACTTTAAGATCCACACGATGATTTTTTTCAGTAGCTTCCCAAATGACGTTACGCTTCGGCGAACGACGTCGCCTTGAACGTTGCCCTGAAGGAACGATCAACACATCTTTGTTATTGTCTTGAAGCTGTTTGTAGTCGAATTGGGTTGAATATTGCGCAGAAAAATGTCACGTAGCAAATAATAAAAAGAAAATCTACGCTATTTTTGTGAATATCGGGAATTATCTCATTCATGTGGACCTAAAAGTATTAGTTTTCCTTCGTGCAAGCGCTCGTGAAAAATAAGACTTTCAGATCCACACTCATGAGATAATTCTTGACATTCACAAAAATAGCGTAGATTTCCTCTATATATCATGTGGAAATCTTACGGCACCTTTGTGATTTAATACTTTTCGAATGAATGAAAATAATCACCGCTGAAACCGACTGGAAAACTAAATTCCATATATTCACACACTTTTTTATCTTTGAGGAAAAGGAGTATTCAAGTGAGTATTAACCCTTTAGCTAACATGAAAAGCAGACGACACTTGCAAATAAAATTCTTGAATAACTATTTTTTTTTCAGCTCCACGGGCTCGTTCCAAAGAGGGGTCATAACATATGTTTCTGAGACAAAAAATAAAAAATATAATGAAAATTAATTGGCGATTTTTGTGAACAGCGCTGGCCGGTTTTGGCCGTTACGTCGGGTAAAGGGTTAACTGGAAGTTTTAAAACATCAAAATTATGGTTGCATGAATATAAAATTTGGAAAAATTTGTGTCAGAAATAGAATCTAAGACAGGAACCTTTGTTGTCAGAAGATAATTTTAAAGAGGTGCCCTTCTCCATTTAAAGGTATTATAAAAATGCACAATCTTTATCAAAAAGGACAAACGACCTTTTATTTCGATAGCATCTATCCTGAAGTTGTAATGCTCTCAAGCTAAACCCCAACAAAATATTGACAAATCAGATCAGATCCTATAAATTCAAATTGCAGTTGTGAATGAGGAATGATTTGAGGAAATAATACTCTGTCGTAAGATTTGGAAGTGATACCAGATTTTTTGTTTGGGTATTTCAATTCCTTCAATTTGTTACGAGTTTATAAAGACTCTGAATCTGTCTGAAAAAATAAATTCAGATTTAACTGATTTCTCTTGGCCACTACATTTCTTAAATGGTAAAGTGCTAAATTATTTTTGGCCATCAAATCTTGTACACTTGTCTTTGCCCTGTTATAATTTATAGGAGAGTGCCTCGCTCATAAATTGTAACAAGGCAAACCCTTACAGACTAAATAATATCACTTCAAAGATAATACAAAGCACATACACTGAATGTGAGCCTTCAAGCTGTGGTACCTGTACTGCAGAAGAAAGCCCAAATATGGGCTTCCAGCACTCTACCAGTTAAAAGTGTCCGATTCTTCGTCGCAACAAAATCCGAACTAGACGATAAGACATGTTTCGATTTCTTACTCTTGACTTTTGTAACATTGATGTTTGTTTTGCCACTACTAGATGTCAAGGCATTAAACCCAACTTTGTCAATTGTCTGTCAACTGCAATGTTCAGTTTCTCCATATTTCTCAGCGCATTGAGATCTTTGTTATGAGAAGGGATTTGTTTGCTGGAAGAATCTGTACCTTTCAAACGATTAATATCCTCTTTTGGTGAGTTTAAATTTCTGCCTCAAATGTTTCATTTCCAAGGCGATCTCTTGTTGCACTTTCTCATATTCAACTTTCGCTAACTGCTTATGGAGATCATCCAGTTATTCATCGTCGTTGAGGTTCCCTGAAGGAGCGGCTGTAATTTCCGAATAATCAGCAGACATCTGTTGTTGAGATGTTTCGTCTTTATTTTAATCAGCAACAGTACTGTCAAAAGGAAAATAGTCTCCGTCATTTAGCTTTTTATGATCAACACTCTCTTTTATATTTCTTCTGGCTCGATCTGACTCCATTTTGAGTAAAACTCACAATTTAAGTACTTGACAATAGTATCTGCATAAAAAGAGAGCTCGGTGGCTCAGTAGTAGACTGTTGGACTTATCTGCTAGAGGTCCTGAGTTCGATCCCCGTCCGGGACGATCCGCGTTGTGTCCTTGGGCAAGGCACTTTATCCCGGTTTCCTACATGGGAGCACGATGCCGCTGTGTACTGTATGTCGATGATGTACATGTCTTCAAACGCTGTAACCCTGCTTGAACGGAGCTTGAACAGAGTCCGAATGTTGAGGAGCTGGCAGTTGCTCGTGGATTCTCAGTGGTTCTCTCTGGGTACTCCGGCTTCCTCCACGCGAAAAACTGTCACGGTCACGATTAGCCATTTTGCATAAGTGTGTCACCTTAAACACCAATAAATAAATAAACAAATTCTTGCATGTTTACATTTCTCTGACATTTTAACCCTTTACCAAACATGAAAAGCAGACAACACTTACAAACAAAATTCTTGAATAACTATTCTGTTTTCATTTTTTGTTTCAAAAACACATTGCAACGAGCTATGATTTTTGAGACAAAAATGAAAATTTATTGGCGATTTTTAAGAATAACACCGGTTGGTTTTGGCTGCTACGTTGGGTAAAGGGATAAAGAATATACATACGCTGATATAAGTGAAAAATAAATATGATGACAAGGTGCACACTTGAATATTTGCAACATATACACAGACTGTTTTATCCTTCCACGCTGGCACTCGCGCCATATCGATCGACCCATTCACACGCGCGTGTTGTTCTTTGTTTATTACATACCCTTGCGTCTGTAAAAAACAATTATTAGAAGGACACTCAACTTCATCGTCCAGAAATGGTCTGTCAACGATTTCCGATCGGCACTTGTGTGGCGAACGGATTTCCATTTTCGCATGGTGTAGTGGTGCTGTAGATGGGAATTCATAGAGCAGGCGTGTAATAAATTTTAGAAAGTTGATACAGCGTTACTAGTTTCCATGCAAATTAAACGCCATGACGTTTGATAAGGTAAAAACTGCTGCGCTGTAACTTCAGTGACAACGTAACCACTTTCATGTGATCGACTGGGGGAGTTATTGCTTTGATTGACTTGGCGCCATCTTGTGAAGAGTGGGGGGGGGGGGGTGATGACGTTCTTTGCTGACGTTCTAGTAAGCCAGTTGTATATAAATCAGTGCTTATACCTCAATATAATATTGAATGAACCCGGGCTTTGCTCGCAATGGGAAACACCCACATTTGAAGGGAACTTTTGAACTCGTGTTCTCGGAACTGCGGTCGAAAATTTACTTGGTACTATCTATTAAGTAAATTAGCTTATCTCATTAACATACCTGCCAGCGGCGTATTCTCCACTAGTAAAATTCCATGTGAGCCCCTCATTGGGCCCCCCTGGGCCCCCCAAATTGATGCAGCCCGACAGCTGTTTGTACGTGAAATTTTGGGAAAATGACCAAAAGCCGAAATGGATCCGATTGAATAGACTGTCCGTATATTGAAATAGAGGACATTTCGATACACCAGCAGTGTCGTCTGCCATTAATAGCTCAGCTGAAAGAACGCAGCGTTCCTTCAATTTTAAAAATCATGTCAGGCTAATTATAATCGATCTTTTCTCCAGTTGGGCCCAAGCATGGTCTTCACGATGCCACCCCTCCCCGCCCCTTACCTTTAGAACCATTTTTATCGAATGAATGGTGAAGATAATACAAAATGTCACAGAGATGCCCTCTATGTGGACTGCCATTGATCGCTCAGAAGCAAGGAAGCCGCGTTCGTTCAGTTCGAAAATAAAAATTTTCTTCGGGTCTGGGGACACCCCTCTTGGTACATTTCTCGATAACATTTTTTGCCAAGTCTGCCCCTGATACCGGTTGAATGAAAACCCACGATGTATTCCAGACCAGGTACGTCGTGGGTGGGAGGGGGTGGTTGTGTAGTAGCCAACATTTTCACCAGTTATAAATTTGAAGCTTCAAACCACCAACAGTTAGAAATGTTATGCCCTGTGGTAACAGATTTCGTGGCCTTTTATCTGCAACTGTGACAGTTTGCAATAGATATTTAGAGATTTTTAAACCACATTTCATTGGATTTTCCAATTGCTGTCATTATTTCGTTTCGTACGTGCAACACGGCTCCACTTGCAATGCTGAAGCATTCAGAGTGCCTTCTTGAACTCATGAGACAATTTCCATCTAGGTCTCAAACGTTATTTTTAATATTTCAAACAGAGGAGGGGAGTGAGCATTCGGGTTTCTTTTGACTCTGAAAATTCATAGATAGCATTTCAAAAATTCTCACACAAGTCGGGATGAGAGTCCAGAAGGTTTTAAAAAAGATAAGATGTTTGGCAGCCGCCGGGAGGGGCAGTTGAAAAATCAGACCCCTCCCCCACCAAAAAAACCCCGACACCCGCGAAAGCGCAATCGTAGAGAGTTGTGTCCGGCTCCATGCTAATCTTTGGGCACAGTTACATATATATCGAGATGTAGCTTATCCATATCTCGAAAAAGGAATGAATACACAGAGAGAGAGAGAGAGACAGACAGACAGACAGAGGGAGAGAGAGAATCGCTTTAGGCCATTTTTCACTTCACGCCATACCAAACTGTCACGTTCGACTTACTTACCAACCTAAATATCCCGTGGCATCAAGGAAAAGTAAAATTCGCGTGAACTTGGAGAGATGATGCATTTTTCTTAGTCGTCAATGGTTCCACTTTGTGTAAATGTTTTAACTGACCAATTGTTGAAATGTTTTAACTGAATACTTTGTTGATTCTTTTCAAAACTGGGTCACTTGAGACCATAACTAAAGTTGTGTCTCTTCAGTTCAAAGCTGAACTCCACCGTAGATGTAACAATCGCATCTAAAAAGTAACATACGTCGATTTTCTTCGAGAAGACAATACCCAGCAAAGAGATATTTCCCCAAAATGTGCGGAATGGAAAATCTTTGTGCTTGTCATTTGCAACCAAAAATCTAGGGTCCTGCGAATATTCGAGATTCGATTCGAAATCGATACCATACATGTACGTGTACTTCGCGATCGATATCGACTGAGTCTCAGGATTCGATTTTTTTCGAATCTCTCGTACTTACTTCAACAAAAATGGATAAAATAGGCACCAGGCAATTCATTCATGTAGGCTCAATTCATATTTAATTGAGTAATTGACAAAGGTTAATTGTTAAGTAAGTAGTGGATTTTGTCCGGAACATCTTCCAGAGTTTTAGTTGTTGAAGGATTAACTTGTTACTATTCACGTTCTTAAGAACGCGAATAGTAACAAGTTAAGCCTTCAAAAGCTAAAACTGTGTGCAATGGGCCAAACTGTTTCAGCGACGGTGCAACCGAGAATATTTATTTATTGGTTTTTTCAGGTGTCAGTCAGTATTGTTAGGGTCATCACAGTGTACCGTAACTTCCGTTTGGTGCAATATGAAATTATGAGTCTATTAAGATTCGATTCGAGATTCGATTCGATATCGATATCACAGACACGATTCGAGATTCGATTCGAAAAAAATGTGTGACTCGCAGATCCCTATAAAAAGCCCATGTAATCCAAATCAAAGCACTGTTGCGATTTTCATTTGTACTGAGTGAAGAATCATGAATGCAAAATGGAGAAGAGTAATAAGATATCCGGAAAAGGCTCAGATTCTCCAGAAACACTCTATGTGTTTCGATTTGATTCATTTCAGATTTCTGTGTGGTACCGATGTTCACAATGGATGACAAGATATACACTGGGGATGACTATGAAGAAATGTTTGACATCGATTTTTATCTGAACTCGGCATACGAAGTGGATAGCCTAAAAAAGATAATCCGCTCCCATAATGCATGGCTTGTAGAATTAGGAGAACAAGGTGAGATTTTACCCCGAAGGGTGTTTTCCCATTTTCTAACCAGCTAGTTATTTTTTGCAATATTTACCTCAAAACATCTTTTGTGGCCCCTAATTAAAAAGGACTCGGTAAGCGGCACCACCATCAGCTTCCCTTGGATAGTTCGCTATGGGAAAGTACTGTCTGGGGATTCCCGCAGGGATATCTTGAGTCGTTAATTCCCACCGGAAGGGATCGACCGATGAAATCTCCCGATACTGCGAATATCTGGCAGTGAGAGTTCCGCCACACCTGGACATCGACAGCTCCTCTGTCTGTCAATCCTGAAGGTCGAGCATACATGCATATATATATAAATGATTTCCACCAAATAATTTTTTATTGTGCATCTGTTATTTTGAACTACTGAGCCTTCTTATAGGACAGGGGGGTATGTTCGGAGGGTATGTGTACAAGAGTAATTTCCCGATTCGTAGACTTACCACAAACAACCCGATAATCTCTCCAAATCACCAAAAACGACTTTATTTACTACGGATTCTCCATTTTATCGGCTTAGCACGTATTGCTATTGTACCGAGGGGGCACCGGGGGTAAGTTCGTTTGAATAGGAGTAAATGTAATTACCCAAATAAACCCGATTTCCCTCAGAATCCTTTTTAGGGCCGACATACCATGGCTTGTAATAGAAGCACGTAGTACTATAGTACTGAGGGGCCCCTTTGGATTATAGCCAACTGATAGACAACATCCATGAAAGCCTATATTATTCCTAATGCCAAGAATCTATCGAGTAGTTACTGATAAGTCATTGCTCGAACGACTCGAATCCCACCGAGCAAATAAGCCATACAGTATTTACTCGGCCGAGTGACTCGCACATGCGACTCTTAGCCTCATTTCCTATAACCTGGTATTGTATTATTTGAGGATACCTATCGAGGATCCCTTCTGGAGAATCCCTTTTTGTCGTATGAGGCCATGAGGTCCATCAGAAAATCCCTCAATGAGGTCTAATTTATTATCCCTCTTAAACTCATTTATTTTGAGCCCACGAGATCCATGAAAAAATCCCTCTATGAGGTCTAATTTACAATCCCTCTTAGCCTCACCTCGGTATTTAACAGCCATAACCCGTGGCCCCCCAATTTCAGCACCCCTTTTCGGTAAACGTCTGGCCTTCGTCACCCGTTTTTAGTCGTATGAGGCCATGAGGGCTATGAGAAAAGCCTTCAGAGAGGTCTAATTTACTATCCCTCTTCGCCTCATTTCGTTTGAGGCCATGAGGGCCTTGAACAAATCCCTCAATGAGGTCTCAATTTACTATCCCTCTTAGCCTTATTTCGGTATTTAAGGATACCTATGATCCAGCTCCTATATGGCTCCTAGCTCCCATATGGCTCCTATACAGTTCCTATACGGGTAGTCTTACCAACGGCGTCCATCTTATCTCCAAAGCTCCAAGGCCACTACTTGTCTCTAGTCTATCTGTCCTATCATTGATTAGCTTCTACAGCAGTCTTGTACCATTTCAGGCTTGTACCAGTACTATTGGCTATAGTATCATCCATTAATATTGACTTGTAACACTACTTCCCAGCTATACCTTCGCCCAGGCCTTCAAAATGTGGCTATATAAGGGATTCCGTAAGTGGGATTCTTAACCGATTCCTTAAAGTTGGATTCCGTGTTTTAACATCAGCACTCGATGGTATTCCCATTCCTATCAGAGATGGCCAACAATGAATTATCGAAAATCGACAATTGGTGTTTAGCAAATAAGTTAGCGTTAAATGCTAAAAAACAAAAGTTTTTTTTCTTCACCCTCACGACGACAACTATAAATACAACAACGCACAGCCCAAAATTTCATTGAACAACTCAGACATAATATTTGCAGATAATAATGGTCATGGCAAAATCATAAAATTTCTAGAAATTAACCTGGACGAGAATCTTAAATTTAATCAGCATGTATCTGCTCTCTGTACAAAGCTATCGAGGGCAATTTATATTCTATGAAGAGCCAAAAACGTTTTGCCGCTCGAGACATTGCGTTCACTCTATTTCACCCTAATTCAAAGCCATTTAATTTATGGGATTCATATATGAGGTAATACACCAGCAAGTAAACAAATTCTGAATTTGCAGATAAAAGCTTTTCGTATCATAGCAAACACAAAATACAACTCACACAGGGACCATCTTTTCAAACGTTTGAGACTTCTCAAATTTAACGATTTTATAAGCTACACTCACTTCTATTCATGCACGATTGGTCAGAACACAACCTTCCTGTCAGTTTTGAAAATACATTCCAAGTGTACTCAAACCCCTCAGGCATGAATACAAGGCAATGTGGAAACCAAAACAAACCCCGCATCCAGTCTCAGTCGCTCTTCCATATTTTTCTATTCCCAAAATGAGGAACGACCTTGATACAATGTTAAGAACATCCAACCGCAGGTTATTCCAAAAAACATTAATCGATCAATTTCTAAACACATATAACGCTGATATTAACTGTTCCTACCCGAGATGTCCCGACTGTCTGTGGCCTAATAGTCTTCTGGGTTGTTATCGCCTTTTTTCTCTTCGCGAGCTCAGGAACATGTTATCCTGCCATTTACGGTTTTCGGATTATATATCTCCCCATTACCTTACTGGTCTGCTAAGAAAAATATATTTTTTCATTTATTCGGAAACACAGTCAATTAATTGATTAATTGATTGATTAGTTGATTGCTTAATTGGCCAACTGCTGCCTAATAAGTAGACTCTCGGGTCGTTATCGCCTTCTTTTTCTCCACGCGATCTCAGGAACATGTTCCCCTCCCATTTACGGTTTCCGGTTTTCCGATTAGACATCACCCCATTTGTGGCATAGCAGGGTTAAGTACCCCGGAAAAATGATCGTCTAGTGGATTTGGGTTAGGACTTCAATCGTGGCAAATGACCACAGGTCAATTCAAATGTTCAATCAAGGAGGCAACCAGTTTCTGTGGAGTCTGCAAAGGTTCTTGATACTGCAGCCGCAGCGAAAGGGTGAATTCAAAAACACATAAAAGTTACTTACAGTTTTCTACGTTTTAATCAAACCCTAAGTATAATTCCTACAATTTAAACTGTCAATAAATATTCTCTCTGGTAAATTTATAAAATATATCAGATACGAAATGAGACTAAGTCGAAACTATCGCATCACTCTCATCGCGTCCTGCGTCTGGGTGTCTGGAACTGTTTTCTGGCCTGGCAGCGTTCGGCAGCGTTCTTCCACGAAAATAGGAGAGTGACTTCTAAGCGTGTTGAAAGACCAAGAGAGAAGTGAAGTCTCGGGTGTTTCTGTCGGTTTATATTCAGTTTGGTTCGTGCATACTCGTGCATATCTTATTCCAATTGACGTCATAAAACACCACAGAACACCACTTATACCCCAAGATGGCGGAGAGGTATTTCTTAACCCCTCACTTCCATTCTGGGATAGTGGGGCATCCTGTGGGTATCCTATGCTAACAGTATACGTTCTCGCGTTCAAAAGGACTCTGGCATGTTGGTGGTTATAATTTCAACACCGCTATTGACACCAATCTTGCACAATTCTCAGAGTTGAAAGTGATACTGGTTGTGTTGAGGTTAGGCCGGGTCAGTATACAGTGCTAAAATCTGCCAAAAACATTCTGATGGGGTTATCATAGGTTAGGCCTATACTAGCTAATTATACCAATCATAATATCAAATTCTGTCGAAAACACCTTAGCGAGGTTACTATAGGTCAGACTATTGTCTAGTTTTCGTGTCTCATGTTCTACTTCTGCACCAAGTGTGCAGAGAACTTGTAGGGCAGTTGCACTGATGTTATGCAATTCGAATTAGACTAGGAATATTAATAAAATATCACGATTACATAACCGTGCTTTTGAACAACGTTTATACTTATTAAAGTTTACTCAACAGAGAATTATTACCAAGTAGGACTTGGCCACTCTGATTAACACTTAGGGAACCGAGACTCCCAAGTGCAATGAGATTAACCCGACGCGTTCCATGGAGGGCATTTCGTTACACATTACCTTTCTGGTTTTCTTGCAAAAAGATATTATTATTATTTCATTATTCGGAAACACGGTCAGTTAATTAATTGATTAACTGATTGATTAGTTGATTGCTCAATTGTCCAATTGTCTTGACTGATCAATTGATTAACCAATTACCCAATTACTCATTCAATGGTCCAAATCAAAATAACTAATGATAGAACATTTGGGAGTTTGATCCATGATGGAGAAAATAATAGCCAGTTCCAATCAATTCAATCTCAACACAAAAGTAACAACTACTTGCTGTCCATATATATTTTATTTAACTTTAATATTTGCCATTTGCCATTCTGTTATTTTAATTCACATTATCAGAGTGTCCAGGGGATGACAGGAAGACAGTCGTAAGACTATGTCATTCCCCACAGTATACACCTATCTGTGATTTTGTAACTTTCTTTTTCACCTCATGCTTGTATTTGTATGCTGTGAAATAAACTGAATTGAATTGAATTCCCTATTGGAATGATTGCATTCAAATGGTTGTAGTTCAAAAATATAGTTCATTCAGATCACCTTCCTTATATTTTCATTAAGGCTGTAGTTCAAAAGTTTGTTATGGAGCCCGGTCTTTACTCAGTCATTGGTATGTTCTGTTCACTTGGATCCTGGTTTTGTTGGATCTTCGTTTTGTTCGGTTTAAGGGTGTTACTATTATTTATATATATATTATATGTAATCCACTCAAACAGTTCAAAGACAATAACACTGGGATCTATTTTCATTATGGTTGAAGTTCAAAAGAACTATGTTGAGTTCAAGGGTGTTAATATTTATTTATATTATATAGAGTCATTCAAAACTTTGTTCTGTTCACCTGGAGCTTGGTTGTGTTTGATCAGATCAGTTCAATCTTCGTTCAGTTCGTTATGTTCTGTTCACTTCGATATTGGCTGTGTTGGATCTTCGTTCACTTCGATCTTGGTTGCTTTGCAGTGGTTGATTGTATAATGTTATATCTTTTTCTGTTCAGTTTCTTGCAATAATAATTGGGTGTTATTACCCATTTCCTTACCCTCGAGTGCTGATGTTAAAACACGGAATCCAACTTTACGGAATCGATAAAGAATCCCACTTACGGAATCCCCTATATAGCCTGTCTATATGTATACAGGGGAAATGAAGCAATCAGATTGAACATTTTGAAGGCCTGAGCGAAGGTATAGCTAAAAAGTAGTGTTACAAGTCACTATTAATGGATGATAGTATAGCCAATAGTACTGGTACAAGCCTACAATGGTACAAGACTGCTGTAGAAGCTAATGAATGATAGGACAGATAGACCATAGACAAGTAGTGGCCTTGGAGCTTTGGAGATAAGATGGAAGCCGTTGGTAGGACTACCTGTGTAGGAGCCATATGGGAGCTAGGAGCCATATAGGAGCTGGATCATAGGTATCCTTAAATACTCAAATGAGGCTAAGAGGGATGGTAAATTAGACCTCATAGAGGACTTTTTCATGGACCTCATGGCCTCAAACGAAATGAGGCGAAGAGGGGTAGTAAATTAGGCCTCATTGAGGGCTTTTCTCATAGCCCTCATGGCCTCATACGACTAAAAAGGGGTGCCGAAGGCCAGACGTTTACTAAAAATGGGTGCTGAAATTGGCGTGCCACGGGTTATGACTGTTAAATACCGAGATGAGGTTAAGGGGTATAGTAAATTAGGCCTCATGGAGGGGTTATTTCATGGCCCTCATCGTCTCAAAAGAAATGAGGTTAAGAGGGATAGTAAATTAGACCCCATTGAGGGATTTTCTCATGTACCTCATGGCCTCATACGACAAAAAAGGGATTCCCCAGAAAATACCCTCGATAGAGGTATCCTTAAATAATACAACACCAGGTCATAGGTATCCTCAAATACCGAAATTAGGCTAAGAGGGATGGTAAATTAGGCCTCATTGAAGGATTGTTCATAGCCTCAAACAAAATGAGGTTAAGAGGGATAATAAATTAGACCTCATTGAGGGATTTTCTAATGGACCTCATGGCCTCATACGACAAAAAAGGGATTCTCCAGAAGGTATCCTCGATAGGTATCCTCAAATAATACAATACCAGGTCATAGGTATCCTCAAATACCGAACTGAGGCTAAGAGTCGCATGTGCGAGTCATTCGGCCGAGTAAATACTGTAATAGCTTACTTGCTCGGTTGGATTCGAGTCATTCGAGCAATGACTTATCAGTAACTACTCGATAGATTCTTGGCATTAGGAATAATATAGGCTTTCATGGAGGTTGTTTATCAGTAGGCTATAATCCAAAGAGACCCCTCAGTACTATAGCACTATGTGCTACTATTATTAGCCATGGTATGGCGGTCCTAAAAAATGATTCTGGAGGAAGTCCGTAGTAAATAAAGTAAACTTCTGTAGTTTGGGTGGATTTTAGTGATTTGGAGGAATTGTCGGGTTTATTAGGGTCATTACATTTACTCCTATTCAATCGAACGTACCCCGGTGCCCCCTCGGTACAATAGCACTACGTGCTAAGATGATAAAATGGGGAATACGTAGTAAATAATGTCGTTTTTGGTAATTTGGAGAGAATGAATGAATGAATGATTTATTTGCCATATACAGTACATATATAACAGTGGAAAGAAAATACAGTTACAAAATTTATTTATTTTATTTTTATACATATAGTTTGCGGTTTATTGTCACCCTGTTGTATATGGAATGTATGGCTGGGAAGAGGCATAGCTACAACGGCTGTCTTCCTGCCAATTCCCACATGGGTAAGCAACATGCGCCAGCCTGAGAATTGCGACAGTCATCTTTCAAGAATCTCACCCTCGGGGCATGATATCTGAACCAGACCCTCGGCAAGCCTAGGGTCTGGTTCAAATATCTTGCCCCTCGCGTGAGATTTTCCCCTCCCACCTCCAGACTCATCGGGGATCATAATAATCTTCCTCCGAGAGGATTTGAACTTGTTTATCTCCCACACCCTGATTGTCCCCACCCGAAGGATTTTCTCTCTCTGGTTACCTACTTGAAACTTTTCTTTTCTCAGTCAGTGCCATTTTGTGATTCAAAACTTGTATTGGTGGTGAGCGTATCACATACCTCTCCAGCAGGTCGACTGAGTAGAAGTCAAGGAATTTTATTTCATCAATAATCATTTTCTTCAAGGTAAAAACGTACATTTGACAGACAACTCAGTCTTCTAAAAGCAGAAAATGTCCCTATTAACTCGTTGACTAAAAAAGTACATTTAGATCAAGAAAACTTGATACATATTATTGAATAATATT
This sequence comes from Pictodentalium vernedei, assembly GCA_031216915.1. Taxonomy (NCBI): domain Eukaryota; kingdom Metazoa; phylum Mollusca; class Scaphopoda; order Dentaliida; family Dentaliidae; genus Pictodentalium; species Pictodentalium vernedei. The sequence continues at coordinate 175,692,595 of CM062296.1, forward strand.
AATTTATATGACAAGGGGGGGGGGGGGAGGTGGGGGTAACAGTTTATAACATCTGAATATTCTTCCCTCATTAGCTAAGCCACATTTTTGTGAATAACGCTGGCCGGTTTCGGTCGTTACATTGGGCAAAGGGTTAACACTTTAACCACGAGCGGCCGCTTTTTCGGCCAAGGAATATGATACATCATCATTTCATTACGTGGGGTGGCTGCTTTTTGAATGTGAGGGTAGAGCCATCAATATTTAATTGGTCTACTCGTAAATAATGAATATGAACTCTCCCAATTGCTGCCATTGAACTGACATGGGGGGTCACATTCAGTGTTGAACGGGTTAAAGCCGTTTCTCTATAAGTTTCAGCTTTTTTCAAGACCCTTCAATGCCCAAATTCAAGGATTGGACCTCCGGTCATTACCCCAAACTCCCATAACCCAACAATAGACGTGGGAGGATGGGGTAGTGACAGGGTGGTCCAAGGTCTATACTTTCACGTATTCTGGCATATAAAACTATCTACACCACTCACATTTTGCATAGGATAATGCCCTGTATACATCGACATAATTTGTTCGCGAAAGGAAAATGGGTACATTATTTGTTTATTTATTTGTTGTGTAACAATGACACTTTTAACAGTCTGGGTCATATCAAGTTGTACACATTTACTGGTAGTGGAAGCCAGCGTGCCCACAGGGAAGCACTCGGAAATGCTGAGTAACTGTCACACTCTCTAATTTAGCATGGTTAGCATTGATTGAAGACAAGTGAACCGTGGGCATATAACGCGTCGGCCGTTGATGTACAGCATGTCAACGCAGAACTTACCTCCAACAAGTGCCAACTGCTTGTGTCATGATTGGAAATTAGACAGCGCGAATGTTACTCGCCATTACTTAGTGGTATTCTCCGGGTACTCCGACTCCTTCCACCCATAGCATTGTGGAACATGATACGATCCAAGCTCTTGAAAGTGTCATTAAACCTTAATGAACAAATAAACAAACCGAAAATTATATACATTTGACCTGCTATTTATCAAATATATTGATGGTAGGAGTGATCCTTAGCAAAATGTAAGCAGTATAGCCATGATAACATGCTTCATTAGCATTTTTTTATTTCGTGAATAGCCAAGGCCTCCCGACACAATATCCAGGATTTCTGGTCTTGAATGACCCTTAGTCAAATTCAAAGCTGTTCCTTAACCCTTTACGCAACGTAACGGCCAAAACCGGCCAGCGCTATTCTCAAAAATCGCCAATTAATTTTCATTATTTTTTTCATTTTTTGTCTCAAAAACATAGGTTATGACCCCTCGTTGGAACGAGCTCGTCGAGCTCGTTCCAACGAGGGGTCATAACCTATGTTTTTGAGACAAAAAATGAAAAAAATTAGTTATTCAAGAATTATTTTTGCAAGTGTCGTCTGCTTTCTACGTTAGGTAAAGGGTTAAATAAAAGGTTACGTAGAAACCTTGGATAAATGACCATGGAATGTTCTCTAAGGAAGCGGAACTAAACATCATGGCAAATGCCATGATCGAGAATGGAGTTTTAAGTGGTCGAAAACGTAATGGAGAAGAAAGAGAGAGAAAAAAAGGAACAAAATTCCAATATGTCATTTCAGCTTCGATTAACATAACTTATTTATTTATTTATTGGGGTTTAACGACACTTTCGGCAGCCTGGGTCACCTCTTGTTGGACAGTTTTACGGGTGGAGGAAGCCGGAGTACCCTGAGAGAACCAGCGAGCAACGGCGAGCAACTGCCAGACTCCCCAACGAAATAACTCCACACAAGCAGAGTCAGCATTGGCTGAAGACAAGTGCACCATCGACGTGCAGTACGCCTTGCTACACAACCCAACCGTGCCCCCACGTGGGCAGTTTGGATTAAGTGTCTTGCCCAAGAACACAACGCGGTTGCCGCGGGTGGGATTCGAACCGACGACCGCTATCTACTGAGCCACCGCGCTCCCGATTGACATAACAAGAAATGCTTTAGACACGGCCAGATTGAACGAAGCACACTTTCCTGTTTTGGTATTGCGTTGTTGAGGAACAAAACAAATAAAATAAACAAATAGCACAGTACAGTTCATTGGACACATGGTACTCAGTGTCCACATTACTAATAACAAATACAATTCCACTCTCTCCCGCCCTATCCAAATAGTCAACCGTCCATTTGAGTTGGAAGGTTTGGAATTTTCAGGTTCGGATCCGGTTTCGGTTCGATTTCAGGGAAAAACTTCGTTTTCGGTTCAGTTTGTCTGTGTATTAAGAACAGATAATAAATAACACTTCACTTCTGGCTCCTTAATTTTGATAAAATCCACGATAGTTTGTAATGACACGACTCACCACAAAAACCCTGTCTGTATTCGGTTCACCTTAACGTACCTTTGATCATTCTTAGAGGTTTTAAGGAATCATTTGCTCAGACGTTTCAGTAAAAAAATCCCCTAAATCAGGATAACAAATGAATAATATTCATCTAATCTATGTTATAATATCATTGTCATATTTCTCCCTTATTGACTTGTCCTGGTGGGCGGGACAACAACGGGGAAAATGTGATAATCAGAAATACACAGAACGACACACGCGTGTGAATTGGTTAATCGGCACTGTGTCCTCTCGTTTTATCCTTCCGCGTTGGCACAAGTGCCACATCGATTAACCCATTCACACGCGTGTGTCGTTCTGTGTTTCTCACACGCCTTCGCGTAAAGCAATTATTAGGACACTCTGCAATTCATTTGCCAACTCGTCCTCTGAGTTCCAATGTGTTCTATGTGCCAGTAACCCTGTGGACCAACTGTCAACAAAAAGAGCACATTTTATCCTCAACCAAATTTGTGTAGGGAACCCGTGATACTATTTTTAGATATCGCCAGCGATTCAAATTGTAATTGCGGTGCATGATTTGTAGAAAATTCCATTGAAATTCCTCTTCTATTTAAAAATAGCCCGTCAATGATTTCCGTTCCGAACATGTGTGCGGAACGGATTTTCGTTTTCCGCATGGTTTAGTGTTGCTGTAGATGGGGATTTCATGGAACAGGTGTGTAATAAAACGACGTGCCCCCCCCCCCCCCCCTTTCCCGGATAGACTAAGTGATGGGGACCATGGTGGTCACTAGGCAAGTTCCCTCCAGGTAAGATAGTTTGATCAGTTTATGCACAAACATTCCAAAATCTTTCGGTCGGTTTTTACTGTGTTCTTGCAATTCGGTTTTCCAGTTTGCCGAGAAAACCGGAACCGAACCGGAAAGTACCCAGCCCCAACCGTCCACATTTTGAATCGATTAGCTGTTATTGTGGTCTGTTGTTCACAGAGTTCTGAATCTGGGTGTGTAAATCCCTTCCATTGGAAAGAATAAGAATGATTAAAACAGTGGGACAAAGGTTAATCCTTCGAAGTGTTTGTTAGCATGTGTCCGAGGATGTGATTTGCACTCACGGTTGGAACAGCTGATAAGATGGGTAGGGACTTTCATGATGCATGACAGTAGCCTCACAGGTAATTTTATCATTCACCACCGAAATATTATCAGAGTATGGCTTGAAGAGTTAACGACGTTTCATCCGATAATCCAACATTGTGTTATAGACTGTTATAGTCAATAATATCAAAGTATAGATGATGACACTATAAAACTGTCACTCATTATTTTGCTGGAAAGTATTGATACAAGAACCATATAACACTGAGAATCAAATGAGAATATATCAAGCTTCTACAGTGTAAGATTGAAGGCGCACAAGTCCTTCATCCGTGACAACACATCAATTTGTAAGTTTCTTGTTGCTGTTTTGTTTGGCGCAGTGTTGTCTTAAGTAACCTCAGGTTGTGATGCTCATTTTCATAAGGTATGATACTTTTTTTAAAATGCTGACATGGTGTGATTTTATCATGATATTATCATATGGTATTTTATTTTAATTTTAAATGCAGAGTTGATTATACTGTCCGGGAGCAGGTGGCTCGGTAGTTACGACATTTGATTTCAAACCGAAAAGACCACGGTTCGATCCCCGCCAGGGCAACTGCGTTGTGACTGTGGGCAAGGCACTTAATCCCGATTGTACACGCGGGAGCACGGTGGCGCTATTACTAAGGCGTACTGCACGTCGATGGTGCACCTGCCTTTAACAATGTGAACCCTGCTTGTGCGGAGTAAGTGCCTTGAGGAGTTTGACATTACTCGTCGCTGTTCGATGTTTCTCCCCGGGTACTCCCCCGTCCTCCACCAGTAAAACTGCCCGACATGAAGGGGTCGAAAGTATCGATGCACGCAATAAATAAACAAAAATATCATACTGTTAAAATTCCCCAGATCTGTAATCTGTAAGGTGTACTTCTCTGGAATTGATCAAAGTCAATGACTGAAGGAGACCAGAGCAGGATTTTATAAGTATGATGCACTAGCCTGTTTAGGGGGTCCAAACAATTTATTCGTTAGGTCGTTGTGGGCGTGGTGGGGCATCCCCTAGTCACAACTAGACCCTCCCCTCGATACACCCCGAAGGAAAGTGGGGCGTGTGTAACGAAAAGAGGATCCTAGTTAGGATTAGCATCTCCCCGTGAGAAAAATTTACAAACATCAGTGATCTAAAAACGAATCTGACGCATTTATAGTGTGTGTATCCCTATATTAGATTATGTTTGGGCTCTATGTTACTTGAAAGTTGCATTGGGCCATTTTTGTTGAGGGGACCCTACAATTTTAGAGGGACGTAGGGGACAGTGCCCCCCCCCCCCCCTTCTGCATCCCCGTGGCTGCGTCAGGAGATATCAACTTGCATTTATGTACATGGATAATAAACATAGTGTATGCCTATCTCAAAATGGTCTCATTTAGACCACTGTGGACTACAAAAGAATCTTTTAATGTTTCAGTGACATAATGCCGCCAGGAAAAAAAAATGTGCAAATGCTCGAATACTACTGAAGTCGCAAGGAACCATACATTGTACTTGCAAGGGTGCTTACTTCGGCAATAACATGGCCACCCAACAGATAAATCCATTCTCAACTCTTTTAAACACGATTGTATCACAAGTCAATGTTATAATTTTCCCGTTGGAATTTAAAAGTTCGGACCTAGATGTCTTCTGTAACTGTTTCTGCGTGATTTCTCAAAAATATTGTTAGGAAGCAACGATGATCGAGACCGCGTGCGATCATTTATGGCTGCGATCTGAAGGCCGTGTGTTGGAATAGAACTGCCTCTCTATTCTTTATGGCGATAGGTAATGATCTGATTCCTCTACAATAAAGTGAACATGTTAATTACTTAAACTCATTTTGTTTAACAGACGGCAGATGAAAATTGGTGAACGGACTGTATTTCTCCCCTATTGACGATCGCATTTCCTATTTCGCGTACACCAATGAAACAAAATTGTGACAAAATTGTGACTCAAACTGGCGGAAAATATGTTAAATCTAAAATTGACTCTCAGGCAATCTCTCATTGAAGTATTTATTTATTTATTTATTTATTTATTTATTTATTTATTTATTGGTGTTTTAGGTCACATACTTATGCACAATGGCTAATCGTGACCGTGACAGTTTTACGGGTGGACGAAGCCGGAGTACCCGGATATAACCACAGAGCATCACGAGCATCAACGAGCAACTGTCAGCTCCTCAACATTCAAACTCTGTTCACGCTACGCTCAAGCAGGAGGGTTACAGCGGTTGAAGACATGTGCATCCTCGACGTACAGTACACCTTAGTATTCGGCGTCATCGTTCTCCCATGTAGGCAACCGGGATAAAGTGCGTTGCCTGAGGACACAGCATGGGTCGTCCCGGAAATCTCATTGAATTTGAACCCCCTCATTGAATTTGATATTTCAATTGCCATTCAGTGTCTGCCAATATTGATACAAACTTAGGGAGATCCGAAACTTTTTACAGTTTTTTTTATTGATGCATATGTATTCGGTTGCGACTATACTATTTTTGCCCTGTTACATTTTTTTTTTTTTTTTGGTGGGGGGTGGGGGGGGGGGGGGGGGGGTGCGCCAGTAGACACTCTCCCATAATTGTAACGATGCAAATCCCCATATATTAAATACTCTTATTTGAAAGATACAGTACGTGGAGAGTGGACTGTAACCAAATCACCCGGGGAGTGGAGTTATCACCCAAAGTATCACTTTCAAATTCTGTACATGTGGACAAAAAACATAAGCAATGTTCAGCCAATGGACCTCCGAGAACAACCCGGAGGTCCATTGGCTGGAACTTTACTTGTGCTCGTTATGTTTTGCAACAAATTTGCAATTATTGCATGGGTGGAATCTCCACTCTATGGGTGTTTCAGTGACAATACACTCTCCATGTACTGTAATATGAAGAGTATCGAAAGAATATGCATCCTTTTGAATTGCAGTACCTACAGTTTGTTTTTATGGGAATGTTTTATTTTTTACAAATAAGAAATGATTTTATTTGTATAAATATGAAGTTTCTATATTTCTGTGTGTAAAAAGAGAGCCGATATCCTCTCCATGTTTGCTCACTGTTTGCAAAAGAAAAATGGCATGGCAAAGGTCAGGTTGGATGTATTTCCTACTGTAGTTGTAAATTTGTCTCAACCGCAGTGGAAGCTTTACACCGGTAGTGGCGTTAAGAGATACAATTTAACATACGGGCTTAGGTTACATAGGTGAGCATGGTATAAATAGACGTTTAAGTCTCAAAAGAATTTTAATTATTTGGTCAAAATCTTTTAGACACAAGTCTTAAACATCGACATTTAGAAGTAGAGAAAAAATACAATTGTCTGCAGTGTCCACATTTTTCAGAGTAAGCAAAATGTACGCTATTTGTAATGACCTTTTTCAAACCTGACATTCTTCTTTTAGTAGTGCTGCAAGAAATGCACTTGAAAATATTTCCATCAGTGGGGATTGGAGGTTATAGCTTCATATCACCACCGACCAAAAACCCTTTGGTCAGAACAAAAATGAATGTTACTGAAGGCAAATATCATTTATTTTTTGGCCTCTTGGCTGTTATTTCCATTTGAAGCTCCACTCCAGACGGGGAGGAATATGGTACCAGGCGGTCTTCACTAGACAATCCTAATGTTCCGCAAGCGCCTTGCGAAATGACTTCAATCCCTTTGTTTATTTAGCGCACTTATACCGAGGAATCCGAACGATCAACATCGTAACTTAAACTTTTCATTAACCTGCTTTGCAGAGAGCTGGAAGTGACATTCTCATGTCGCAAAATCACTTCATCACAAATGGTTCAAGAAATTTGTTGTGATCAACTTGTTTCATCACCTCGTGGATTTCGAACAGCCACGATTTAATTCTTTAGTCAATTGTCGTGGCCAATATTCTGCCATTGCAAAATTAAATAAATCTGAGATAAGGTATTTAAATCGTTCTAGGTAAAATCGGAGGACAAACCCTGTTAGAAATAGGAACTGGTCCAGTACTTCAAAACGCGGCTCTTACTGCCAATTATTATGAGCGAATTATATTATCTGAATTCGCAGAGAGAAACAGAACTTGGTTAAATGATTGGTGGCAGGGACATTCTTCTCCATCTTCACAAAAACAGATTCAACAAGTAATAGATGTCGAAGGAAGCGGGTAAGAAATTTTTAATTTAACACTTACGCTGCCCAAATGGACTTTTGTCACCTATTTTACGATTATTATGTGTACCTTCTGGTATGCGCAGATCAAACCTAAAATCAGATTAATTGGTGCAAAGGGCTCAGAGAGCCCTTTCCAACAATTAATCAGATTACAGAGTTTCAAGTATGTCATAAATTTTATTAAACTTCCTCGCATACGGGCGTACATGGAGGTCTTCCATATATGGCTAAAGTGGGCGTTGCTGTAAAGAGGTTAACCCTTTAACCAACGCGTACGAAATCAAAATTTATTTTAAATACTGTTTTTTCCGACATTTTCAAAACAATTTAAAATTTAAAAAAAAAATCAACTTACATGTCATTGGAACAAGCTCGATGAGCTCGTTATACTGATGTGTCACATGATATGGTTTTGTTAATTTTTTGAAAAATAACTTTTAGCTGCTCAATTTGTATATTATGTGGTCGGATTTTTTTGATTCGTTGGGTGAAGGGTTACAAAATTAGAGAATGAGTAATAACGCAAGGTGAGAGAGGTAGTATCTTATCATCCCAGCTGGTGTAATTTTTTATTCCCCCTTTTAACCAAAAGAATGGCGGTGCAGCAGGGCACATGGGTGGATGCAGGAGCATCTAGAACCTAAAAATCGGATTTTCAACATTGCTCCCATTCCATACGCTCGCTATGGTAACTAACTTTCATCCCTTTACCTGAAGTAATGGCCATTAACGGCAAGCGCTATTTTCAAAAATCGTCTTTCAAATTGTATTATTTTTTAAATCACCTTTTGGACAAAACAATGTTTATGACGACCCCTCATTTGATAGAGCACGTTGGGCACTTTCCGATGAGGGATGATAGGCTATGTTTTTAATGCAATCAAAAATCAGTTATTCACGATTTTCTTTGCCAGTGCCGACTGCTATTCGTGTTGGGTAATGTGTTAACGTAAATTATTACCACTTTTTTAGGGCGTTCCTTCTAGATTAACGTTTTGTTACAAAATATTTTGCATTTTGTCACAAAATCAATTTTTTTAGCTTGCCTGACTGAAAGTTAGTGGGAGCAATTGACATCACTTGACGTCCGTCGTCCGTTGGGCGTCGTTCTTTAATATTTGAAACTTGTCTTCTTCTTCAAAACCACCGGTCAAAATTCTAACATATGGCGCAGACCATCTTTGGAGTATACCCTTTCTGTTTTGTTCAAATGAAGTTGCTGCCGTATTTGGGCTGTGGTTAATGTCCCGAAAGCCTAAAAGCCTTTAAAAATCTTCTTCTCATGAACCATCAGAGAGAATGCCTTGATATTTGGTTTGGAAGTATCTTTGGCGATTGGCGATTAAAGTTTGTTCAAGGGAAGTTTGTACGTCAATATTTGGGCTATCTGTAGGGGCATGCCCATTTTAGGCTCCACCCACTATTTGTGTTTCAAGAACCGGTGGGCTGATTTGAACTAAATTTGGCATGTAGTATGATTGGGTCATAAGTTGATGCCTAAACAATTTTTCCAAAGTCCGATGAGAATCCGAAGAGCTAACAGTTGTCAAAAATTCAAACGCCCATATTTCAAATACTACAAGGACCAGAATATTGCTTTATTGGGTATACAGCTTCGTTAGGACCAGTGGAATCAGATGGACCAAAATATTGCTATCGATTTTGTCACAGGATGCCTTATGGGGATGTTCATTTTAAACTATTGGTAATGGGGTTGTGCTGAGTCTTCATCTTTCTTGTCGGAGGACTAATTCAACTAATTTGAAAATTTTCTTTCACTTTAAAACCACCGTGCCAAATTCATCCACATAATTCACCAACCATCTTTGGAGTATACTCTTTCCACTTTGTTCAAATGAAGCTGCTGCCATCTTTGGGCTGGGGTTAATACCCCAAAAGCCTGAAATCTTTAAAACTCTTCTTCTCATGAAACACCACAGAAAATGCTTTTATATTTGGTATGGAACGTCCTATGGTGGTGAAGATTAAAGTTTGTTAAAGGCAAGTTGGTAGGTCAATAGGCTTTTTGTGGGAGCATGCCCATTTTGGGTTCCATCCAAAATTTCTGTTTTTCAATGACCGATGGGCTGATTTGAACGACGTTTTAAATGTAGTTCGATTGGGTCATAGGTACGTAATTCATGCTGGGACATTTTTTGCAGCTCCATGGGCACCCAGGGCACCAAAAGATAGAAACAAACTAAACGCCCGTATTACAAAAACTCGACGGACATGAATAATGTTTTTTTGGTATGCTGCATCCTTAGGACCACTGGAAACATATGGGGCCCCAAAAATTGCTATCGGTTTTGTCATGGGGTGCTGTATGGGGATGCCAATTTCAACACTGGTGGCAAAGGGGAAATCCGACTCACCATATTTTTTGCGGTGTATCAACTAAGTATTCTGCTGCTTGCTTCAGAACCTTTCGGCTAAATCTAAACAAACCTGGTACAAATCATTCTGGTGGCGTGTACTCTTCTGCGGTTGTTCCAGAAAAAGTTGCTCCTCCCCTCGGGGCTAGAGATAATGCCCCCAAAAGCCTAAAATGTTTTAAAAATCATCATTTCATAAACCACTAGATTTCTGGTATAGAACTTCCTTTCGTGATGCAGATTCAAATTGTTCAAAGGAACTCAGTAGGTCAATATTTGGGCTCCCTGTGGAAGGATGCCCATTTTGGGTTACACCCAAAATTTCTATTTTTCGAACCAAATGGGATGATTTGAACTAAATTTGTCATGTGGTAGATTTTGGTCACAAGTACTTGATTTATACCCTTAATTTTTTTTCATGACCCCGTTGGAAATTCATGAGTTAAAAATAATAAAACTATTCAAATGCTCATATTTCAAAACTGCACGGATCTGAATATTTTTATGTATACTGGTTTCGTAAGACCAGTGGAAACAGATGTATCAAACAAATTGCTCTCAGTTTTGTCTGGAGTGCCATATGGGGTACCCATTTTAACTGTTGGCAATGGGAAAACGCTGAGTAATCATCTATCTCTGTTGTGCCCCATCAACTAGGTATTCTTCTACAGAACCTTCGGGTCAAATCGAAACTAATTTGGTACAAAACATATTGGTGGAGTATACTCTTCTGTCTTGTTTTCCTTACAGTTGCTACTCAACTTGCACTGAGGTAAATGCTCGAAAAGCCGATAAATCTTTTAATGTCTTCTTTCCATGAACTACCGAGGGGAATGCTTTAATATTTGATATAAAACTTCCTTTTGTGGTGAGAATTAAAATTTGTTCAAGTCAAGTTAGTAGGTCATCGTTTGGCCTCTCTGTTGTAGCATGATCTGATGGGCTGATTGGAACTAAATTAGTAACAGATAAACAAATGTCCCAAATAGATATTATGAAATAAATAAATAAATAAATAAATATATTAAATTTGAAAAAAAAGACTATTTTAGAAAATGATAAATTGCTTGATTATATATACAAATATCTGAAAAAAATATCAAAAAAGAAATCTTCTCGATTGTACTTCATCTTCTCCTCATCCTTCTTTACCAACCACTCCTGAATGTAATCACAATAAAAATGTCGCCGAATATAATTGTAATACAGCGGGTGCAGATGATATGAGGAATTGTAACTTTTGAGAGCAGTTAATGATGACTGACATTTAGTGTTTCAAGATAGAATATTTTCGAAATTTTTGGGGAAGGATTAAGAAAGAAAAAATGTTTTCCAATATCAATCGAAAAAGAAAAGTTGAAGTTCACTTTTTATCGAGGGAGATTAAGAGAGACAATATAGTCAGGAATAATAAAAAAAAATATTACTAAGATAAAAAAAATATTTATCGTTAAAGGAAAATAAAATTAACTGGATGGAAAAAAAAGAAAAAAATGTTTATATATATATACATACACTTTTATATCAGAAGTTTATAAACAAATCATTGTGCTGGTAGTTATAAGAAAAAATTATTAAAGTTCAAAACAAATACAACGACATCACTGAATATATTCCTGTTAGCGCTTTCACCGCTCTCTGCGCGGATCTTCAGACATTTTTACTTTTATAAAATACGTTATACAAATATTTACAAAATAAGGCTATGATGTAAACCACTGGGTGTGGTGTAGATCGATTTTGGAGACGTTGTTCCGGAAACTGCATATACAAGAATTATTTCATACATTTGAACAGAGGTGTGTTGATCCTTTATCGAAAGAAATTATAACGAAATTAACATAACAAATAAAATAATGATGTTTCTTTTATCCTAGAAATTAAGTTATAAAGGTTTTGGGCTCCGAAAAAACTCTGTATATTTGTATCCCACAAATGCTTCCCACGCTAACTCTCTATATATTACTATGTTGGTAATACCCATATTTCTGCATAATGTTAGGGAATGAACTCCTTACTCCGACTCCAGCTCGAACCCCTGGGAGTGTTTGTCACTCTCGAGCCGGAATCGGGGCAAGCGCCATTGTACATATGACTCTCTGGCAAAGAGAGAAGAAAAGGTTGGGTAAGTAGGGGGGCTATACACAAAGACTCACTGTGCCAATCGTGTTATTTCTATGAAACATAACGATATAAACTATGATGTTGCCATCGTACTAGAAGTAAAGTTTATGAACTCTGAATATATGTGTTTTTCCACGAATGTTTCCTATCTTAACCATCTATTTATATTTATCTTCACGATACCAGTATTACCGCATAATTTAAATACATGGCTGTGAGCGCCTTACTCAGACTCCAGCTCGACACCACGAGATTGTTTACTTCCCTCGTGGAGTCGAGCTGGACCCGGTGCAAGCGTTCTTGTACAGAGAACTAATTCGACGCAAACGGAGTCCAGCATGATATTCCGATAAATAAATTCAAGTTATCCGTAGAGAGGCTATACTTTTATAACTCCGTGGTTTGCCCCCCCCCCCCCCCCCCCGGGGAATCCGTACCCATTATGTGTCCCACTGACGCCACTCCTGTAATAAGGAAAAATAGTACGATTAGATAAAGAATTAAAATAGGAATTATAAGGATGAACAAATTAATAATTCTTAATGAGCTGGTCATCCAACCCACCCCCTCCCATCACCCCCTACACCAAACTAATGCTTACAATCATCCCCATTATATTACATTACTTAAACTCATCCTCAGTCTCAACAAAGGAAGTCCCCCTCCCTCCCCCCAAGTGAACATCGACAAAAGCCTTATAAAAACAAGCAGGTGTTGGTAATTACTATTATAAAAAGAGCCATCCCAAACGATTTAAAAGGGATTGATTATCTACCCCCAAAGTTAAGACTATAATAATAATAATATAGTGCATAATTTGGAAGCCTTGGGTGCCCGTCCCCACCACCACCAACACCCATCTAAAGCTTTAAACTACAGCCATTACATTACGCTTGGAAAGTCAAAGCGCCACCCAGTAGCATTAAATTGACCGTTGCATGAATGAGCCAAAACCGTAAATCCATGGGAGATACGAACTATGACCGAGCCACATGGATCGACATCACGCGCATGAGTTAAATTAAGGCTGTAGACTGCATATAAAAATTAATAATTCCTTCTCGTCACGCAACATGTAATTATATGTGAACAATTGATATAGTTGGCTGTTAATGCAATGTAATGCGTTTTCGCAATTAGATTTAAGTTTGGCCGATACAGAAATATTTGATTTTGTCACAAAATAAAGGTATATACGACCATGGTTTTAAGAAAATTCATAAAACAAATTCATATCCCCCCCCCCACCCCCTCCGAACCTAATGCTTTTAAACAATACAAGCTTCAACGTGCTGCTCGGTGTCAACAGTAAAATCCGTTTCTCCCAAGCGAACATCGAGAATATCTTGATAAAAACACGCTGGTATTGTGACGGGCAGAAAGGTGCATGGCGACAGAGCTATGTAAAAATACAGTGTATATTAAAAGGTCGGTAGTTTTGGCACACTTATAAGATAAGACGGGAAATGTTACGATCATATTGAAGCGTGGGAATATTAGTACCTGTAGTATTTAGCCGGGCCAATCAGAAATAGAGCGCGAACAGCGACGCGGGAACGCCGCCCAATCACTTGTGGAGGAGCGTATTCGTTAACTTCCGATTGGTTTGAGAGGCAGAAAGCGCGGTAATCACGTGGTCGCACAACAGTATGTTTAGTCCGGATTACTCCACAGGCAATAGCAATAGCAATGGCAATTGCATGCCTGTGGTCTAGCCCTCTAAAGTTCAGGTCTCTCCAGGTAGTAGAAATCAACAAAAAAGAAAACAACAGAGACGAGAAAGTTCAGATTGCGACATTGAACTGCAGGAAAGCACGAACGAGTAGGGCCTCGACACCTTGACGGAGCGCAAAGTCAAGCGGTTTCGGAGTCTCATTCCTCGTCCGTGCCCTCCTGGTTCTATCTCTGTCTCTGTCCCCAGTCAAACGGACCGTAATTGCGTCTCCGATAAAGCTAAAAATTCCAGCAATCCGAGTAATTCCAGTAACTCTAGCCCAGCTGCTAAGGCACCAGGTCAGCCGATACAAAGCAGTTCAGAACCAACTCCATCAGCGCCTAAGGCAACGGATCAACCGCTTCAATGTTATTCAGGATCAACTCCATCACCAACCCCAATGACACTTATGGAAATGGATTTCTCCGCTGCTGTCAAAAAGACAGCAGATCGCCTAATCACTAAAACTAAAAGGCAGGGGCAAGGGAAAGCTACTCCCGTCCCACCCGTAAAAAAGGGAAACTCATTCGTAATAGTTGTTACTAGGGTCCACCCAGATACCCCCAGGGAGGCTATTTCTAGGGGGTTGCCGGAATGCGATTGGGAGATGTTTACCTCTAGAGCCACGGGCAAATGCACGTGGCGACTTAAGGTAAACTGCCCAAGCAACTCCATTAAACAAAAATTTACCGCAAACGGGGTCATGATTAATGGCAGAAGACATGTGGTGGAGGATTACAGATCTACCCCTCCACCAATTCAATGTCACAAGTGCCAGAAATGCGGGCACTTAGCTACCAAATGCAGGGGGAATCTGACCTGCATGAGATGTGGAGGCAATCACCTCACACAGGGATGCAAGTCAGACTCTCTCTCATGCCCAAATTGTAAAGGAGGCCATGTGAGTAGATATCGTGGGTGTCCCCACTTTAAAAAAGTTAAACAGAGCATAGAACTAAAAAACCTAAACCTAAAATATCCCGACAGTGCCTCCTCCCCCCATACAATCTGCTCACTAGTTGCGGAAGCACTGTTTTCTGTACTGGATAAGCACGTGAATACTAGTCTGTCCGACATCTGTCGTGATGTTAGCCGGTCAACGTCAGGGCTTTCAAAACACAGATGTCTGATTCCCTAATTAAAGCCTCAATCAACACCCAGTAAGGCCGCCAATAAACCCCTAACAAAACACCGTAATCAAACTACAACCCCATCATGAATAAGTTACAAATAGCCGTGCGGAACGCTAGAAGCGTTAACAATAAAAAACTTCAGATCAGCCGATATTTCGAAGACACAGACATTATCTGTATCTGCGAAAGTTGGCTCCAACCCAGCAAAAATTTCTCAGTAAGCGGGTTTAGCACTATTAAAAGAGACCGACAAACCACCACAGGTGGCGGCGTCGCTCTTCTAATAAAGCAGAACATCAAAACCAAAACCATAAAAACTAATCACTTCGATGCAGAGGTAATTGCTACTGAAATCACTGTTGACAATAAAAACATCGCGATTGTTTGTTATTATAACGACCCAAGCAAAATTGTTTCTGACACTGTTTTTGAATTCTTCACGAGGAAATACAAACACTGCATTTTCCTCGGCGACTTCAGTGCCAAACACCTGTACGTTGGCTGCAATAAAACTACCCACCAACGGTGAAACCCTACTTGAAATCACAAAAAAACATAACCTTCATGTGATTATGAATGACAGTTCAGCAACTTATATCAGTAACAACCCATTATTCGCATCCGAAATCCTCGATCTAATTATCGCCAGTGACTCCCTGATAAACCACTTCGACGACCACTGGGTCGGCAATGACGACTAAGGCAGCAACCACCTCCCGGTCCATGCCAACCTGCAGTTAGGAAATGGCCCACTCAGGTACCCCCACTCTCCACAGAAACTTCAGGAAATTGAAACCTCTACCGCGACATCATTGATGTCAAATTCACTAACTCCCCCCCCCCCCCCCTCCTCATCCAATGCAGCGGAACTAGAAACCCAATGCCAGAGCATTGAGAAAATCATTAACTCAACCTTAAACGAAATATGCCCAAAAGAGGAAGTACGCCCCTGGAGAAACACTATCTCGGGCGAGACTCTGTCACTTATCAAATCTAAATGGAAAACTCTTCGCGCTCACAAAAACGAAACTGACCCCAGCAAGAAATCTGAACTGAAAAAACATACAACCACCTTCACGGCGAAGTCAAAGAAGCCCTCAAAGCTGAAAAACAAGCCAGCTGGGAAAAGGCAACAGGCAACCTAAACGGGACCCAAGATGTTAAACAATTCTGGGACTCTTTCAAAATTCTTACTGGTAAAAAAAAAACAAGGGAGGCAAAGCCGCAGCAAAACCTCTTGAGAAGGAAGACGGCTCTTTCACTCGCACCGACAAAGAGAAGGCCGACACCTTCGCGACCTCCTAAGAAAAAACGCATCGCCCGTATCAAGGCACGGGCAATGATGACGCCGTCATCAAGGAGATTGATGACTTCATCAATGAACACCCTGATATCTACCGTGACCCCAATTTCGATAACGAGCCAGAAGACGGGGATGATGATGACCTTGTCACCCACATCACCAATGACGAAATCATTAATGTCATAAAAAAATGCAAAAACTCCTCCTCACCCGGCGAAGACAAAGTAAGCTACAAAACTCCCTAATCGAAAAACTAAACAAACTCTTCAACGCATGCCTCACCCATGGCTACTTTCCCAAATGCTGGAAAAAGCCATCGGTGTCATGATACCAAAACCCGAGAAGGACCCCTCCGATCCAGTCAGCTACCGCCCAATCAGCCTCCTCAGCTGCATTGGTAAGACATTCGAACGAATCCTTACCAATCGGTTCAGGGGGCACCTTGAAGACAACGATTTTTTCAATAAATAGCAAAGAGCCTATAGAAACCGTAAAAAGGCATCGAACATGTCTACCGACTAGTCACCCAAATGAAAACCGCTATCAACAATCAGCAAATAGGCGCGGCAGTCCTGTTGGACGTCGAAAAAGCATTTGACTCCATTTGGCACAATGGAATGCGCTACAAATTATCAAAAATGAGACTCCCCAAGAAACTGCTCAGATTACTATCCTCTTTCCTAAATGATCGCGAAATTAAAGTCAGAGTGAACAATAAAATGTCTGACAGTGTCCCCCTTGAAGCAGGCACCCCCCAAGGATCCGTTCTAAGCTCCCTCCTTTACATCTTCTATGTAAATGACCTCAACTTCTCCGAGGATTGTGTTCAAGTCTTCCAATTCGCGGATGATAAGGGCCTCTGGGACTCTAACAATACGGCCAACCTGCTCCGAAAAACCCATGCAACGCGCTCTCGATGACCTAGAACAAGGGTGTGCCAAATGGAGAATTAAGCTAAACGCCAATAAAACCCAACGAATCACCTTTACTCGCAAGAAAAATGAACGTGATTTTGACCTAAAACTTATGGATAACACCCTCCCAGAATGCAAAGAGGCGAGATTCCTGGGCATCACCATTGATCAAAAATTGTCCTTTAACAAACACACCGACGACATGGCAAAAAAAGCCACCAAACGCATTAACTTACTGAAAATGCTTAAGGGAACTTCATGGTGAGCCAACCAGTCCACCCTACTCAGATTATATAAAGCCTTTGTGCGCCCAGTACTCGAGTACGGTGCAATCATACTAACTGATCTCAATCAAACTAATATGGGAAAACTCCAGAAGGTCCAAAATCACGCACTTAGAGTTGCCCTCCGCGCCCCATGGGACACACCCATCAAAACACTCCACGACAGGGCCGATATCCCCACCATTAAAGACTGCCTAGCCACTCTGGCCGCGAAAAATCATGACCGTTTAGCCGACAGCGAACTAATCTCCGAACTTGGAGCCATTTGCGAAAGCCGACAAAAGCCCAAAAATTGCAATCAAAACAAAGAGCGCTCGAAAAAACTAGGGAACGAGAAGGTGAACTAACAGGCAGAAAAACAGCTTAACTGTGGCCTTCTACCAGAAAGGCTGCCTTCACCGACTCACTAAAATTACATCACGATTGGAATCTGTAGGTCTCATTTCCGGCCAGGGGGGGGGGGGGGGGGGAGGGCTCGGTCCACAAAGCACGCTCGCGATACCAAGCGAGAGCGTTTTGTGAGGGCTGGGCCTTCCCGGCTGGAGGTGGGATTTGCAGTGTTTAATCGGGATCCAAAATAAGCTCAAACTAATCAAAATATGGTCGAAACTAGCGAAGGGCATAACAGAAACACCCTCATGTGTGGTTTAGTGTCTAAACCTGTTACCCTCCCGCTACAAACTCACCATCACCCTAAGAAGGTGATCTAACAGGCAGATCAACAGCTAAACTGTGATCACAGTTAAAACATAATGTGCTACTTTTATCTTTTTATTTCTACATATTCTAATGAAAACTAATTCTGCCTTCTTCTTTTAAGCAGGTACACAGAAGATGCTTTTTGACCAGCACCCCAATAACCGCTATGGACAGTCCAGCCGTTACAGAAACGGTAACCCCCATGGTTCCTGTTCATCCTTCACTCCATCCCTAAAAGTGGTCGACCACTTTAAGGGAGGCGAGCGTTGGTCCTGCGTCCCACCTCGGCCCCTTTTTGTAAGCACACTGCGCATCTTTTTGTCCCAACCCATTATGATTACAATGCAGGCCTGCCCCGAACCAGGGAAGTTCGGGTCTTCTTCTTGGTGGTCCCAGAAAGGGGTCGTTGTTGTTTCCTTCAAAGGCATCCTATCAAACAGAGACAGCCTGAGGCAGATTATACTTGCCAGTGATGGCCATCACTCAATATCATCTCCGAAGTGGCAGACTATACTTGCCTGAAAATCCAAATTGACCGCACCCTCGGGGAGAGGTAGTACCTGTGTGAGAGGACCCAACCTCTCGCACTGGTCCTCACCCGAGGGTTCAACCGACATCAGTCAAAGAGACCATCATGCCACAACCGGTGACACCTGCCGAGAACCTGAACCTGTTCCTCCTTCAACACGAGTAGACATGTGGAAATTAATCATTTACAGCCAATGAGGGTCGAAAGGGGCTTGTTACCCATACCGTCCCTGCGCGCCTTCGGCTCGTTAAACCATTCCATTCGAAAGGGGAAAGAAGAGAACAAGGACAGAAATTACAGAGAATTAGAAATCGCCTATTGTTTAGAGTTTGGTAAGTCTTCGAATAGTGATATATAGATCGGAATACTGAAGAAGTTGCCCGTTCAATAACAGCTATATCAAAGACAAAGCCACGACTAGCTTGGTCAGAACTGGGGTATCGTTACACCCAAGTTAAAGGAGCCTAGTAGTCATGACTAGGTTGTCGCGACTACATTTTAATGGCAAGTTATAGAGACACGGTTGCAGTCGCAATCAAAGTGATTGCGACTTGGGATACTGTTAGAAATACCGGCGTTGTTCACGACTCAGTGGTAGTCGCGAACCTTGTAGGCCGTCGCAACTCACAATCACGAGTCATAGACACGACCATCTCATAGGTTAGGTCGTAGTCGCAGCGTATAGCCACGACTCGTAACAGCGCTCAGAGGTTCAGGTGGTCACAGACACAGGTGCATCTCGGCCAGGGTTTGTTGATAGCATATCAGAGAGAGACTTTCCATCAACGAACCGAGGTGCTAGTTTACGATACAGTGCCCACAGAAATTATTTCAGAGTCATGCAAAGGCTTCTTTGACTTAGTCGGGTTTCTTTTCTTTACCCTAGTCATGACCTATCACAGATTGAAGGGATGACATATTGTTCTCTTATTATTATTGTTATTCTGCCATGTAAGATGTGTTAATTGCTTCACTGTATGTGTTTTCTTTAAGTTAGAATTTTAGTTTAGTCACTTTATCCTCAGCAAGTTATCTGACGGAACCCACTTAGTTTTCATTGATCGCTCGGGTGTAGTGTGTCCGTCAGTGCCGAGGTACGGCAGTGTTCACGGCGATTCAGGCCAGATAAAAGTTCGAACACGCTGCACATCACAGTATTACTGATAACTATTATAAATTAACATAATATATACAAATAATGCTGTTTCCTTTATCCTAGAAATTAAGTTAGAAAAGGTTGTGGGCTCTGAAAATACCCGGTATATTTGTTTCCCCACTCGAGATCTCTCTGGACATATATCGATAAGTCTGTTTGGACAAGTCGATATATGATCAAACGACGAGATGAAGACTTCAATACACTGTCACGGAAACCCACTTGCTGGTAATAACCAATTTATCTTATAATATTCCTCCCTTTCTGTGAATTTTTGCACATATATATATCGTTTAGCGTTTTTGAGTTGATTTTTTCTATCCATGAAAATCAGGAAATCTTAGTATTCTGTTCTTGAACTGTACAATATTCAACTTGTACTGAAGACGCCGATATTTATAGCAGTATTTCAGATATGTATTTCTTTTTTTTAATTTTTTTAGATTTAACGTATGGTAAACATATATAGAAATATTAGCATCGCAATAAATGATCTCATCTTATTCATTTCATTGAGTTGGTCTTTATTTATCATTTAATTACGGTTATCAAAAAATGGTGTCCTCGACATGTGTAATCAGTTTTCAGTTAGCACAGGTAAACAACGTTCTCTTACTGAATCGAATGACCACACGTGCGGTTGTTATCCTCAATACAGATTTTTATTACACATCCATTAACCTTTAAACCCTTGTATTCAACGAAATCGCCACTATGATATAAATCAGTCTGTATTCAACGGGTGATAAACAAGCCAGAACTTTTTTACCGCATCGTTTAGTTGCACTTCGAAAAGTTTCCAAATTTCGTTATACAATCATCGACCGTCTGTCGCTTAGAGTGAAAATGAAAACGTCCAAAGCAAAATAAAGTTGGTTCAAAAAAAATAGCCAAAAATGAGATAATATTTAAAAAAAATCCCAATCATTTCTAACCAGAACATTAACCCAGTCCCATGGCCATCTCGTTTTGTGTATCTCATTATATCTAAATTGACTTTATTTCGGTAAATCTTCGTACATCTTGACATGCTTCGAACTTCTTTTAAAAACGTTTCTCCCAGCTGTTTTGCAAATCTGCACATATTTGTACTTATATTTTTACTAACAGTAATTGGTGGGTGTTTTACATAACATCGTTGGAATGGCGTAATCATATTTTGCGAGAGCCTTAGGCTCGAGCGAAATATGACTACGCCATTCCAACTCATTATGTAAAACACCCACCGATTCAAACACACATCGCTTTCTGTCTGTGTATTTTGTCTGAACATTTTTACTGGTATTGGTGGAAATACGTTCTTGCTGAAAGTTAAAATACTACAGAATCAAAACCGATCCAAAAAATACAAATACAAATGTTATCTGAGATGCAATATTTTCGTGTCTACTTTCAGGAAGAATGCTGATTCCACAGTGTTGTGGTTAGAATTGTGGACATAAAATTTCGAAATCGTTTGTTCACTTCAGTGCCAACAGCTGTACTGTACTGCTGTTTCTTCAATATTAATAGCTAGTATTAATAATGAAGAAAAAAAAGAGAGTAATTTATTTTACTGTGTCAATCCGCAACCTCTTCCAGCTGACATTGCAATTAAATTAATTTTCATGTTCTTGGTATTTGGTTAATGAAAAACGTCTTTCTTTCATTTTAGAAAGTCAGTGGAAGACAAAGAACAAGAAATAAGAGAAAAAGTGATGGCCATATTACCTAGCAACATAAAGTATGTTAACCCGCTAATGCCGTGCATCTTTGCGCCTTTTGACACAGTCCTTATGAGATACGTTTTTGATGCTGCCGTTAGAGGAGAAAAAGAGTATGCTGTAGCACTAGACAACGTTGCCAGCCTCATTCGCCCGGGAGGTCTGCTTATTGTGTTGGGCCTTGCGTGTGACAAATATGCATTGAATGTTACATTTCAAGGTTGTGGCCTGTCAGCGACTTCAGTTAGAAAAGTGTGGGAGGAATCTAACTTTGAGCTATTGGTTTTTAAGGAAGATTATACGGTGTTCAAAGGGGAAACATTGTATGTGTTCAATATCCTTGGGCGGAAACTATAGTGTTGAACTGTCCTGTTTTATTTTATTTAGACTAATACATGCAACAGTGGATATTTGGATTTGAGTCGTTGATACAAACTTTTGTCTGGTCTGAGGACGAAACACAAGATATTTTCAGGTGTGTGGCAATAGTGCAATATGACCAAGCTGCAAACTTCAGACCATGTTACCGTAAATTCGCCACAATAAAGTATATGTTCCAATAAGACCTTACCAACAGCAGTAGTATGTCATGTTCCCCTACAGGGAATGGTTGGATGATCTCATTTGGATGATCTCAGGTGATGTCATGTCACGTGACCTAGTGGCGTACTTTTTAATCTACTATATCAGTAAAACCATGAATGCCATCGAGTGCAAACTTCAGCTGTGCTTAAACAGAATCCAGAAATCTGATACAGAAGTTTTTCGAAGGCCAAACTAATTGTGTTCATTTCTGTGTGCTTGGGAAGCACCACCTTGATCTGGATTTTAAAATGGATGGGAGTATCATTAAAGTTGAAAAGGATGTGTAATTGTTAGGTTTATTGCTTTGATAATAAACTGAATTCCTTTCACTTCTCATATAAAACAACCAAATGGGCACTGAACCTTGTCAAGGTAGTTGGTAGCATTGACTGGGGTGCTGATCAAACAACTTTACTCTATCTGTATAGATCACCTTTTAGATCCAAATTGCACTACGGCTGTGTGGTTAATAGAGCTGCAAGAAACTCGCACCTCAAATCGCTTAACCCTTTACCCAAGGTAACGGTAAAAACCGGGCAGCGCTATTCTCAAAAGTCGCCAATAAATTTTTATTATATTTTCATTTTCTGTCTCAAAAACATAGGTTATGACCTTTCATTGGAACGAGCTCGTTCCAATCAGGAGTGATAACCTATGTGTTTGATACAAAAACTTTAAAAAATTAGTTATTCAAGAAATTTTGGGGCAAGTGTCGTCTGCTTTTCATGTTAGGTAAAGGGTTAATACAATTCATAATAGTAGTATCAGAATTAGCTTGGGTGCTTTTAGCACATCAACAATAAATTCAATTCTTACTGAAACAGAGGAGCCTTCTCTTGAGAAGAGCAGAATTAAACTGTCACTCCAATATGTTTCTAAACTGCTTGCTAATCCATCGAAGCCCGCTTATAACTCTGTCTCAGACTCTTAAAATACTGAATTTTTTAACCGACACCAGAAACATATTTATCCATTGTGAATTAGAATTAAACCCCACATGGAGTCTGCCAAAATTAATTCTGATTCTGTAAAAGAAAACCGTAAATCACATATTCCTCCTTGGCATTTTAAAAAACCTACAGTTATTTTGGACCTTGCTTCTTCCAAAATGTCCAAGACAAATTCTTTGGAGTTTAAACGAAAATATGCCTCATTAAAGTCGAAGTATAGTGCATATACAATTATCTGTACAGATGGATCTAAAGACGGTGACAAAGTATCATCAGCTGTTGTTACTGGTGATCAAATCACCTCAATCAGAATACCAAACAGAAGTTCTATTTTTACAGCTGAAATTAAAGTTTCACAACTAGCACTTGAACACATCGAGAATGTACAGGAAGAGAAGTTGATCACATTTTCCGACTCTCTTTCCAACAACATATCTATAATTAAACAAATCTGTGTGACAGGCAAAATGGGATAGTGCGATAAACAAGTTCCGTCGCTTCCGACCAAATATCTTTGATCACTACTCGACTGGTAAGCTTTGTAGAAAAGATAATGTAATTCTGACACGGAGTCATATTGGTCACACAGACTTACACATTCCTTTCTGTTAGAGGATATTCTGGGATCAGAGTGTGTTTTTCGCCAGCAAGTGTTGTCAGTGGAGCACATTATTTTACAATGTACTGATTTAATCATGTTGTGGGGCAGTATGTCACTTTAGGATCTCTAAGAGATCTTGTTTATAATACGAGCCCGCACAAGATCCTCTAATTTCTCAAAGTTCTCAACGTTTTAATAACTTTTAGGAGTATTTTATGCCTTTAACCCTTTACCCAACGAAACGGCCGCATCCGCCCGCGTAATATGCAAATTCAGTAGTTGAAAAAATATTATTTTTCAAAAAAATTCAACAAAACCACATCATGTGACCCCTCGTTGGAATGAGCTCATCGAGCTCGTTCCAAAGAGGGGTCACATGATATGGTTCTGTTGAAATGTTTTCAAAAATAAAAAAAAAATGATATTTAAAATAATAAATTTTGATATCGTCTGCCTTGAGTAAAGGGTTAAACTAGACTTTTCTAGTCTCAAACTAAACAGGTTGATTTAAGAGATATTCGATATTCACATATCGTCACTCATTCCTGTTGCTGCTCATACCACACTGTGTTTGCCATTCACGTTGTAGTTGTTTCATATTTTTATTATTTATTATTATTTATTAGTGTTTAAGGTCACATATTTCTGCACAATGGCTAATCATGACCACGACAGTTTTACGGGTGGAGGAAGCCGGAGTACCCAGAGAGAACCACCAAGCAACGGCGAGCAGCTGTCAGCTCCCCAACATACTAACTCCACACAAGCAGGGTTAGCATTGGTTGAAGACAGGTGCACCATCGACGTGCAGTACGCCTTGGTGCACAGCGTCACCGTGCCCCACATTGGCAATGGGAGTGAAGTGTCATACCCAAGGACACAATGCGGTTGCCGCAGGTGGGATTCGAAGCGAGGACCCCTCGGCTTGCAGCCTGCACCTCTACCTACTGAGCCACCACGCCCCTCATATTTTTATTTAATCTATTTCATTGTTTTGGATTTCTCATATAAATGTTTCATCGGAAAGTAGACTGTTATTTAAAATCCACATACCTTGTCCCCTATCTGTTTTTTCGAGATTATTTTTTGAAATCATGAAAGACTCATCACTGAAAATGGTATGGTGTGTGTAAGAATACTGATTCAAATATGAAAGGGATTTTGAACAGAAAATATAATCACTCCTGCTTTTTTGTAATTTACCTGTTGTAATCCTATGCCATGAAAACTCTTGTTTGTTTGGATTTTTGAGTCTGCCTATATCCGTGAGATTATTATCATTGAAAAACATTTCATAAGTTTTGTTATTACTCATCCATTAATCTTTAAACCCTTGCATTTAACGCCATGATACAAATGTTTCTCTATTCAACTGGTGATGTACAAGCCGAAACCTTTTCCCCGCGACGTTTAGACTAGTTCCCTTCCCGTCAAGTCATATGCGACGATTCGAAAAATTTCCAAATTCCGTTATATAATTATCGATTGTCTGTGTTTCTCTCAGCTCTTTTGCAAATCTGTCCAAATTTGTACATATATTTTTACTCTCAGTAATAGCCACCAAATAGTTAGGCGTGAATTGGCACCAGCCGAAGAGAAACAGCGATATGAATTTCAACAAACATGCTCAATAGAAAAGATAACGAACGTAATTTGGACTGGTTCCCTAAAGGTTGTTTTGATTTTTTTTATCGATCCATTTGATCAGTATCGCTTCAAACAAAAATAAGGGTCACGTCGCCTTTGGGTTTAAATATCAGAATGTAAATTTGTTATAAATGAAGTTTAATGCATGGGGTGTGTAATAAACACAGAACGAATCGTTCAACTCGTTGGGATGGCGTAGTCATGTTTCACTCGAGCCTACGGCTCCCGCGAAATATGCGCCTACGTCATTCCAACTTGTTATGTAAAACACCCAACGATTCAGAAACACATCGTGTTCCGCCTGTTTACCGGTCTGTCAAAATCACCACACATGAGTATATTTACTCTGTTCTGAATATAATCAAAAATGTCCTACCAAACATTGACTTGGTCAAATATTCTGTTGGGGGCATATGTTCAGATCAGATCAAAATCTTGATCATTTACTGAGAAGGAAAGTGCTAACAGTCAGTAGTCACTAAAACTAACTATCTTTATATTCACTGTTGATCTTTATTTTGGTATTCTTTTTTATCAAAATAGCCCCCGCCCTCTTAGATGAACCAAAAGAGTTGAAAAAAATATCACCTTTCCACTAGTGTTTGAAGGTAAGTATCGAATTAACATCCCAATGAGTCTCTTGGAGACAAATAATCTCAAAATATTATTCTTCAATAAGGGCCACACCACTGTCAAACTTATTTATATCCCTCATTCCATTGACATTTAAAGAAGCTATGATTGTCATAATGGTGAACAATAAACAGCCTGAGAGTGATAAGGCCATAAATTCCGAATGTTTCCCTCTCGTAAGGTAACATGACACTTAGACTCATTATTTCAGCATTTGTGTTCCCTGAATGAATATAACTTCTTCAGTTTTCTCACCAAGAGTTACAGTGTTATTAACATTATTCTGAGAAGAACATTTATTTTTTTGTTTTCACCCAATTCATGAACAGAAGCAGTTTCATTATCTAAAAAAGTGTTGATATTTACATTATCCTCATTTGAATGCACATTTCTTTTGTCATTAATAACTATTAAATCACACTAGTTTTCACTGTCATGAAGGCCATAATCCACAGGACGCTTAGCTTCATCTATGTTATTAGTGTAATTGAACTGGTGATTTGAAGTACTTGGATCTTGAGGATTTGAAGTACCGATGTTCACATTGACACTCTCAAATTTATCAGTTTGTCAATGACAACATGAAATTCAAAGACTTGACCTATCAATAATTTACTGCGGGAGAATTAGAGATAATTTCCAGATCAGATATTTCGGACTCAGAAAAGGAAGGTCAATTGCAACTTTAAAAATGATTGTTTATTATTATTCAGTGTATGATTTGAAATCATTGTTAGTCTTTTATTTTGATTGGTTGAGGACGATCGATTGGGTTTGAATGTTTGATGTGATGATTCAAATGTTACTGAAACACGAATTGTGGCAAAAGCAGTTAAATCAAAATTTAATTTCGGTAGAGCTGTCTCATCTGTTTTTGATAAACAGGGAGGCGATTCTGCTAATATTTGGTTTTGTTCAGCTTACCAGTTAAATAAATGTTCTTCATCGAGCCTTCACAATATGCCGCCCGCCTCCCCTATCACATTTCCAATGGAGTTCAAGAGTAAACTCTTCGGAAAAGAACTGACGACTCGTTTGAGTTTTTTGTTTTTGATTTTTTTCCATGTTGATGTGTGCCTGCTATTTCGTCGCCTCAGAGCGAGCTATTCCCTGCCGCTGTGTTTCTGTCGTTTGAACAAATGCCACACACTGAGATCCATGCAATGAGGGAGTCAACACCTAGGCTATTAAATTTAAGTCTTTATTCATTGATTCTTCAAATGATAAGTTGATAACTGGTAGGATGGTGAGTCAATGACCGGGCTCAAAACTTTATTCAGGGATAAATGACTTCCCGAGTAGCAGTGCGAAAAGTCAGAAAATTGTTTGTTCTGAGGATATGAAATAGCAGCACACATCAACAGAGGAAAAGAATGGTCGTCAGTTCTTTTTCGAAGTCCGAGTTTACTCTTGAACTCCATTGAAAGTGTGACAGGTGTTCGGGGGGGGGGGGGGGCGAAATAAGACAATGCATTGGCCTAACGTGCGCTAACCCTGTGTTTTCGAAAACAAGTGGCAGAACCATTACACCCCCGTCTTCCCAAAATACCAACCAGGCATTTGCCTAACAGACGCAGTCAAAATAAAGTAACGAGAGAATGATTTTCTGACACGAAGGATACACTAAACGCGTGCACACATATATGTAGTTACATGTACGATAATAACATGTTTGCTACAAACGAAACAATCATTTCTTTCTTTCTTTTCATTTCTTTCTTTGAGTGACATATTTATAGTCATGAATTAAATTTGCGTTTGCAGTGAAAAATTATTAGTCTGATCGGTCCGCTGCGGATTTTAATCCTTTCCACCCGTTGTAGTTGCCACAGAAACCGGATATAAAAAGACTGTTTTCCGGTTTCTATAGTCGCTGCGGCAGCTACGGGCGTTTTGTGGTAAAACGCCTCGCACGTACTGTGTACCCAAAACAACTAAATGTTTCGCACAGAACCGCTGAGAACCCTCCATACACACCGCAGGGAATCTGCTGACGTCTAAATTGTGCCCATTTTAAAACGATTCACGATGCCCCATTCAAATTGTTTTCATTCCCAATATATTTCGCTTCCAATGTATCACCTCAGATTCCTAAAATTATGCATACAAATTGGTTAAAAATCCACCTGATTGTCCATAAGGTAGAAATTCTACCAGCCCCCCCAAGGGTTGTGCAGCCTATTTTCCTGCCTAAAACATAAGTTACGTCTCGCCCAGTCTCAGGCGATAGCCCTGCTACTTGATAAATGCAAAGGTGCTGATAAATACCCTCTCCATCTTACTCGTGTGACTGCGACCGTAATTGCTTAGTGAAAAGACGCGATTTCACCATCGAAACTTATAAACATCAACAGAGAATCCTCTGATTGCTCATAGAATCCGAGAACCTATTGGTCAGTGTGATTATAGCGGAGAGGTAGAGTGTAAGAATAATATGTAAAATCTAAACGGAAGAAGCGACAACCGTTTTTAAGTTTTGCAATGGAGAGTTGATTTTCATGCGTATATTCCAACATCTATTCATCGATTTCCAATAAGAATCGACACGAAAGGACAGCGCACCTGACAGAACAGCTTCCGTTCCAGTTTTGTGAATAGATATTCACAAGGAAAGACAGTAGAAAGACTGACATGAGAAGCAACACCAGGTGTAGATCACTTTTGACTGTCGATTCTGTGATAAGACGTATTCGAGAAAGTTTGACAGAAACGTCACGAGTTTGAAAGCCATCCCATCGATGGGCGATCGCCACTGACAAGATTTCAGTACGAACAGTGTTTTGAAGATTACGTGAGAAAGGAAGATTTGGTCCACCATAAAAAACCTGCCATGCGACCTACACTTGCAGTACCTGTGGATAAACTTTTCATCAACTGCTCCACTTTAAC
Source organism: Pictodentalium vernedei (assembly GCA_031216915.1). Lineage (NCBI taxonomy): Eukaryota > Metazoa > Mollusca > Scaphopoda > Dentaliida > Dentaliidae > Pictodentalium > Pictodentalium vernedei. Next base: position 175,721,470 of record CM062296.1, read on the forward strand.
CGTCACAATGCAACACCATCAACTGTTCACTGAGATAAAAATAGACGAGATGCAGCCACCCTCCGAAGCCACCAAAATAGTCAGGGTAGCCACCGAAATTCATGGTATCGACCCAGAAGATATCAACGAAGATTTGTTGGAAGAAGACGAACCTCTGGACGTTATTGACTGGTATCGAGAGCATTGAGGTGACCCACAGAAGACACCTTCAATTATCGGATGGGTCACGGCTGATGTGAGATCCCTGAATGATGATTTACTGGACACCGTTTTCAAAATTCAACAGTCAAAATTCAAAATTAAATTGAGCCTTGGATTTAATCTAAAGCTCGCAGAGACAGAGGAACTGCGCTATTTCCACCCATCGGCAAATAACGCACGCGTGTCTGACCAGCCATGTTTGATAACTAATCCAGGCGATTTCAACCAGTTTTGAAGATAATTAAAGAAGATTTGTAGGAGGAGGCACACTAGCGTCGACCAACAACAAAGTGGCGCATGTACAGACTCACGAACATAACATTTTATGTCAGTAACCTCGCTGACCACCGATAGGAGGGGCACCGATAAAAATGCCTTACTACATTTTAAATAACCACTCTATCGCGGCTCTTCAGTCATTCCACCATACTGGAAGTTGTTATCTGAACAATCTTTGTTTGTTTCTCTGTTTGCCGTTATGGAACAAATCGACACGTCATAATCTTGAGAAGGACATCGAAAGCTACTTCAAGAAATATTATAATGTGTCCAAAAAAAGTCAAAGGTGTGCGTCTGTCTCACCTAGTGGAAATTGGAGATCTTTTCAGGTGAATGTCGTGGTTTGCAAGCTCCTATCAAAACAACAATAAATGAGATATGTGCGACTCTTGTGCAGCGGTCCCTCGGACGATATAGAGACAGTTTTCAAAAAACATTTCTGCTACTTTAAAGACGTTGATGGCAACTCAAAGTACAACACTTGTCGAAAATGCTGCAAACTCTGGAGGCTGAGAAGAAACTGCTACGGCACGAGAAGACATGTACCAGTGAAGTGGTTCGTTCGTACCTTGGAAAGGGGGGGGGGGGGGAGGGGGGTACGTGCCGTCCTCAAAAGACTATCTTGTACAAAAAGATGTACTTGTACCATCAACTGCCTTTATTCGTTTCGGGTAGAAATAAGAAAGTGCGTTTTTGGTCTTCGTGTATATTATCACTTTCTGGTTTATGATGAAGCCTAGATTGATTCACGTTCCACTTTGTTGGGTTCTAAGAACGCCCGTTACTTTTCTTTCCTCATCTGATTAAGCCGTTTGTTGACGCCCTTGCAGCTCACGTAATGTTTTTCACCGAAACAATGGTATGTTTTGCTACAAAGTGCAACAATTCCATCGCCTTCCCATTCAACTCTTAAAAGTCCAGGTGTTATTTTGTCATAGGCTTTCCTCTCAACGCAACACTTCTCCTGTGTCCACACCCTGCCAGATAGTTTGGTTATGTACATTTCGCAGTACTGGAAATCTTGTCTGTCCAATTACACATCGATAAAGTCGAAATAAATTTCCTGCATTCTCAGTTTTGTGTACCGGTACACGAAATGCCCGATGTGATGAGATAGATCGAACTGCATTCTCGTTTTGTTCAGCTCCACTTCAATTAAATCCTCTCACAAAGTGTTTAAAGCTCTGAAGGTGAGCAGACAATGGTACCGTGATGCACTTCACAATGCGCAGTATTTGACATAGCGCTGTTTCTTTTTGGTTGTGACTGTTTCTCCGCCGCAAGTGCCCAGTAATTTCTGGTGTCAGCAACAATAGCGCGATCCGGATGGGCGTCTCCTTCTCTTCTGGCGTCTGACACTTATTCACCAAGTTTCTGGAAACAGGCTTTCGGTTGGTACTGGACGACTTCATATTTTTTGTCACATCTAACCCGTGACGCAGGTACCAGACTAGAAGTGATGTCATAAACAGGATTTTTTCTCCTTGAAAACTTCCATCTGTAAGAGGCATAAAAATGGGATTCTAGAAAAATCTGAACCAGTATTCCCGTGTAATAGAACATACCACCCAGGACATATCTCGATCATATAGCACTACATGATACTGTTATAAATCCTAAATGGGGGAATACAAGTCCGTTTCAGTTGTTTTGGGTGGGTGGATTTGGGGGATTATCGGGTTTAATTGGGTTTATTTGGGTAATTCTGCAAATTAGATAACTAGTGTTGTACAAAGGAACATATCCTCCGAGCAAACCCCTGTCCTATTAGAAGGTTTTAGGTCACATAGAAACCAGGTCCTACCATGGACACCATGATGGCTGCCTGTAGTATACAAAATGGATGACGGAAACGCGTATCACCCTAACAACACGCACTGTGCATGCGGACTAGACCACGTATTACTATCGGGATCACGTCTCAAGATGGCCGCTCATGGGGGTTACCGTGACAACCAAACATGGCGCCACTGGATCACGTGGGATGATTTCACTTCTGGGGTTCTGCTCGGGGTCCTGCAACCTTTAACTGTCCGGGTACATGATATACTACTTTCCTTGGAGAACTTGTATACCTTACACCCTTTCCACTCGTCTTCTGATTTGTCTTGCGCTGTTTTTGATTTTTGGGTGATCTAGCTAATCCTTAATACTCATTTCATTCCAAAGTTTAATTAATATGATTGTTTCTTCATCTATCCAGCCTGTTCCTCGCGTTTTCGCCAGTTTGATCTAATATGTTGCATCTGTGTATGAGTTACACTTTTAGGGCGATTTGTTTCGTGATGATGCAATATTCTGTCTTACAATGAATTTCAACAGGGTCATGTACTGTTTGCTTCAGGGTATAAATTTGCTATGCGTTCATGTTCCACATTTGCATAGCATGCAAATTTACCTACATGTAAATTAACTTTTTCACTACCTCCCGAGTCTCTGCAAATTTACTCCATAGTAAATTTACATATATATGTAACTGCATTCATGTGCCGTATTTGCGCACATAAGTATTTTAACTCATGTAAGTATATATACTCACGTGTGTAAATCATGGCACATGAACGGGTCTTATATAATATGTAGTTAGACATACGGTAGTATCATTACTGCACGGGTTTATTTATTAATGGTGTTCAAGGAAACTTTGAGCATCAAGGAAATATCTTAATCTCAACATGGACAAGCTTTCTCCTTGGTACTGAAAGAATGGGGCCTTACGTCTCTCATCACTCATTCCAATGTTTGCACGCGATGATTTGACCCAAATTTGCTGTGAAGTATTATTGGATGACGTGTAACAGAGTAAAGGTATAAGTGGGGCGCGATGGCTCAGTAGATAGAGATGCAGGCTGCAAGCCGAGAGGTCCTCGGTTTGAATCCGACCTGCGGCAACCGCGCTGGGTCCTTGGGCAAGACACTTCACTCCCATTGCCCACGCGGGGCATGCTGGCGCTGTGTACTAAGGTGTACTGCACGTCGATGGTGCACCTGTCTTCAACCAATGCTAACCCTACTTGTGTGGTTACTATGTTGGGGAGCTGACAGTTGCTCGCCGTTGATCAGCAATTCTCTCCTGTACTCCGGCTCCTTCTATCCGTAAAACTGTCACGGTTATGAATATTCATAACACAAATAAAAAAGGGTATAAGTATAACAGTAAATTAGGGTTACCAGCCATAACAAATTGCAATGTCGGAAATGATGCAATAATCTGCGAAACTAAGCAGCCGTGAAAAAAGTGTACTGATTTAAAAATCTTTTGATGTATTGTATTGAACTCTTGAATCATTGCTGAATATTCATCTGGTACGCGGATTATTGTTTCCAAAAATGATGCAAACTATGTTTATAATCAGACATAATTTGCGCAAACCTATCACAGGAGATTGACTCACTCCTACTTGGAATGAGTTTCCCCCCATAGTATACCAGTCATTTCACAAGGATGGGAAACCCTGTCCCTTGGGCTTTACTTTAATACCAGCTGTTGGGAGCTGTTAACCGTCAACGGACAACATTTTCGGTGCGAGAACAGGTACTTCAGCATATATTCTGGAAGGGGTCCCCTTGACAAGAGACAAACTACCTTGGAAGTGGTTTGCAGTCAAGTCTTGTCTCCCTCTAGAGACAGCCAAAACGTGGCTCTCTATGTCCGCCAATGCTGTCTTTTCAATGCCAAATGTACTCCCCTTATCACCCCAAAGACTGCAATGGGCAGTGCCGCCGAGAGCAAGGACGGCCTCCGGGTCAATGTGTTTTTTTATGTGAATAGAAACTGGTCAGTAATGTAACTACGTACTCTTGCCACCTCCATCAGCGTTAGAGGCTAGAACCAAAAACCTTCCCACGACTTTCAGCTTTGTAAAACATCAAATATCCCGGACAGTTGCCCCCTTACCCACCCCTTCCCCCTCGGCTCTAATGGCTATGGGTAAGAGTCAAGAGCTACCCCAACTATGGACACAAATAACTGATACTAAAACATTTACCTGTGTTTTACACAGGTAAATGTTTTATTATCAGTCATTTGTGTCCATTATGTGGGGAGCCCATGGTATGAACATGGTATGAACTGCTGCCAACACACTCTCCCACACGATTCCTTTAGATAAGAGAAACAGAGTCACTTTGTTTCTCTTATCTAAAGAAATCATGTGGGAAAAAATATTCTCGGGTGAATAATGTATAAAATGGAAATAAAAATCAAATCGGTCTAAATCAAAAAAAAAAAAAAAATCCAATTTAAATTTTTAAAAATGATTTTAAAAAATTCATCAACGCAGAATATTACAATATAATCCTGCACCTAAAACTGCTAAGGCTGAAAAAGGTGTTTTGATTCTCAGGCAATCCCTCATTGAATCTGAACCCCAGCATTGGACATTTTTATTGCCTTTCAGTGTCTTCCAATATTAGTACAAACTCAGGGAGACCCAAAACTTTTTACATTATTTGATTGATGCATATTTATTTAGTCGCGTTTCCAATATGTTTGCCTTGTTACAATTTATGGGAGTATGCCTGCGGGCACTCTCTCCATAAATTGCAACGAGGCAAATCACCATAGATTAAATACTTTTACTTCAAAGATAATATGAAGAACATCGAAAGAATATGATGCCTTTAAATTGCAGTACCTACAGTTTGTTTTTAGAGGAATGTTTTATTTTTCTAATTAAAAAAATGAATTTATTTGTATAAATATGCACATTCTATATTTCTGTGTGTAAAAAGACATCCGAATACCCACTCCACGTTTGCTCACTTTTTGCAAAAGAAAATTAAAAATAAAACCCTCCCTCCCTCACCGATTTGAAAAAAAAGCCCGAGAATCAATTAATTTTTTTTATGTTGCCTAATAAACAGCACATGCAAAAGGCTAAAGGATTAACCAGAAATCCGAGCAAAATAAAGTCTTTTTTGGTGACTTGGGGGTAGATGTCGGGTGGTTTGCTGTAATTAGATATACCCCCTCACCGATTTTAAAAAAAGCCCAAGAATCAATTAATTTATTTCATGTTGCCTAATAAACAGCACATGCAAAAGGCTAAAGGATTAACCAGAAATCCGAGCAAAATAAAGTCTTTTTTTGGTGACTTGGGGTAGATGTCGGGTGGTTTGTTGTAATTAGATATACCCCCGTTCATTCGCACACAACCTCCGAATACACTCTCGTCCTGTTAGAGACGTGTCGGTCACATAGCAACCACATACACGTACCATCTTAGAAACCAAGGTGGCGGCCTCCAGTGTACAAAATGGGTAACGGAAGCACGTGTCATCGTAACAACACGCGTCGCGCTTGCGTACTGAAAATACGTGTCACTGTGGTAATGACGTCAGAACATGGCCGCTCACACGGGCTAGTAAGAAAACTCCATATGACGTAACTGGGTCACGTGGCATGGCGTTACTACTGGGCTGCTGCCAATGGTGTGGGGGGGGGGGGGCGAGGGATGAGGTGTGACAACGACTACTGTCGCTAATGTTATTAGTGAGCCGGTTCCATTCGATAAAAGAATCGCGAATCTGTTGACCAGTTCGATTCGAAGTCACATTTTCGATGTACAACCTCAGTACAGGGTCCTACGATATGTCCCTTTACTCAACACAACTAATAACTGACGCTTGTAAAAATATTCAGGCTTAACTGAGAATATTCATCTTCAAGAGGTCATTCCAATGTAGGTCACAAATTGTGTTTTAGAGGCACAATATGAATATAAATAATAAAATTTGAATGGCGATTTATGTGAAAAGCGCTGGTTAAATATGGACTTTTCGATAGAGAAACGGACGAGAACACCGGCCTGAACGGGTTACACGACGTGTTGGTGCACAAGTTTAATCTTAAATATCTTAGACTTATCTAGCGTAACAAAAAACTTGTTTAGCTGCTTTTTTCACCTGCCTTTGGGTAAACAATTAGGAAAAGTCATTGGCTGAGCAAAAATTCATTCATAAAACGTTCATGCTGCGCATCGGTGTAGAAGGACAGCTGTATGAGCCAGCCGTTTCAGCTGTTAAAATCAAATCTCAAATTCCTGCCTTCATACTGGTTCGACTATATGGTGGCTGACTAGCTGGAAGTGATATTAGTTTTTGAAGGGAAGTGTCCAAGAACGTAAAACTGGAAAGGGCGGTTTAATAATAGGGAAGCATCAGCAAATCTCTAATTTCCTTTCCTTTGGAGATACACGGCGCCACAGCCAAGGAAGAGATCCTCCTGCGAAACAAAACCCCTCCAAGGAGAAGACAGTGTCTCTTTCCGTAAAATATTGCCCTTCCTTACCTGGGTAGACTGAGTAAAAGCTCGAGCTGACTTCGAACTTGACAGCGCCCTCTGTTAATCCCGTGATAGTCTCACGGTTGATCGACAGATCTGTCTTCACGTTGGTATACGAAGTGAGTCCAAAGTAACAAAGTTAGTCCCAACTACGATCAAACTGTCATTACCGCCTTCTCCCACTCCTTCAGCAGAATTGAAATGCGAGGTGGGTTAACGACGGGGGTCCTAGTTAAGACTAGAACCAATTGATATCGTTCGGCCTTATAAAAATATCAACACTAGACCAACACACCTCTCAGTGTAATGGGTGTTACTCTTCATTACACTTCTTTACCATTCTGGGTAATATTTTATGTTAAACCTTTACCTAACTTGAAACTCAGACGACACTTCACAAACAAAATTAGTGAATAACATTTTTTTTAATTTTTTTGGGTCAAACACATAGCTTATGACCCTCATTGGAAGGAACTCAACACGCTCGTTCCAATGAGGGGTCATACGCTATGTTTTGAGACAAAAATGAAAGAAATAATGAAAATTGAATGGCGATTTTTGTGAATAGCGCCGGCCGGTTTTTTCCGTTACGTTGAGTAAAGGATTAAATATACGAAAGTTATGCGAAAAATCTTAAATTATCGAGATAAACTAACGAGACGCACGCACGTTCACAGCGAAGAATGTCTAACCGCAAAAAAAAGCCGCGTGTGCACCGTGTGCAGAGAATTGAATGTGCGATCTGATTGGATAACACTGAAGTCTACGGAAACGTCAATTATGATGATTTAACATAACAGTATAGAGCTCTGTGAAGCTTCGAAATTCGATTTGATTTGAAATGTTGCGATGATCAGTTTCGATTCGATTCGGACTGATTCGGAAACTTTTGAGTCGTCGAGATATTCTCAAAATTCTAGCAAGTTTCTCCCTTGAACTCTCCTTCTGTCGCTAGAACTCTTATCGCCATGATTCCTGTACAGGAAACCAGATAATAGAATAATAGGTTCCAGTTTTAAACTTCTTTCATTTGTAACGGGAATCATTTTAGACAGACCCGGTTTCGGTTTTGATAATCCCCGAAATTATTATTCAAAATTTATTAAGTTATTTTTTTTATTCCAGTTATACACATAGCAGTTTTCTTTTGAAAGATTTAATTTTCAGCACATAATATAAAAAAAGAATATTATTTCCCTGTTTTCCAGGAAGATTTTACAATCAGTCCCTCAATTCACAATTGTGGCATCCGATGGCTTACTGGCGATGGCTTACTGGCAGAATGTCATTTTTTCTGAAAGGTGAAACATTTCACTGTATTTTCTCTGATCTTTAGAGCATAGAAATTCCCGATAAAACGGGACTAAATTACCCATTTTCAAGGTATACGCAAATTCCCCCGGAAAAGCATACCCTACCATTTTGGCTTCCCGAAAATTGACCCTGTTCATCGGAATTACACTCTAATTTTTGGTATCACCTAAATTCGCCCCCCTTTAAAAATATCCGAAATTCACCCTCTCAGTTTTGGACCCTGTTGAGATCGGCCCCGTTTTGACATTGGCTATTTTTTATCATGCTCTGCCCACCAGGAAACTAAAGTCATTCTTTCCCTTTCACAGACCAAACGTAATACCATTACTCAATAAAAAGACTATGAAATTGAATTAATTTCCTAAAAGGAAAATACATTTGTTATTGTATAGGAAAAAAATATATATTTTTCTTTCTTGTTCTTTCTTTCTCCTTTTCCAACACATTACGAGAGCGGAATTCTCAAGAATGCTCTTGCAGATTTCGTTAAAACTTCGCAGAGTCATAGACGGCTATACTTTGTCTTGACAGAAAGCTTTTGACTGTGGGCGTTAACTTTCTTCTGCCAAAACCTGCCCCAAAACGCCCAAATTTGCATTGGACAATATCTCCTGGTCCGAATGGGCTAATGACCTGACATTTTCACAGATTTATCATAAATACACTTTTCCATAAATAACTGGTAAACAACGTTACCAAAATTATATTTTCTGCCAAAATGGTCCAAAACATAAAAATAGACCTGAAAATAGAACATTTTGGCCTACAACCTCGGCACTGTGAATCAGCAGAACAACAGTAATGGACTGAATAGTAAGAATGTAATGTATCATTATCATAAATTCAGACGAAAATTCGATTTTATCGATAATTTGCCCAAAATGGCCGCCAAACATGGAAAAAAACGTCCAAATTTTCATTGACCAATATCTTCTAGTTCCAATGGCCTAATGACCTGAAATTTTCACAGATAATAAACACACCTTTCCACAAATAACTGGTAACAAAAGTTTACCAAAATTACTTTTTCTGCCAAAAATTTCAAAATATAAAAAATAGGCCTGAAAATAGGATATTTTGGCCTACGATCTCGGCACTGTGAATTAGGAGAACACCAGCAATGGACTGAATGGTACGAACATAATGTCTCATTCTTATAAATGCAAAAGAAATTTCGATTTTATCCGCGGTGAGTCCACAATGGCCAATAAGCGCGATCATTTTTAAAATCCTAGATCTCATAACTGACAAACGATTGGTTAACATAATGTTACATCACTGTACTCCGTGATCATAGCGGAATGACATAGGCCTACAGGGCAGCCTATATGTCTATTACAAAGTATACCGTTTTGCGATATTTTTTTTGTTAATGACAGTAGTGTAGGCTGACACTATATGGACAAGCATTTAACACTGAATTCTCTATACCCCAAGACTACCACTATAGGGACAAAATTAACAAAGGATTCTCCATATGGTTTTGTCCCTATAGTGTAAATGTCCCTATAGTGTCAACATTGGAGGCAGGAAAAAGATTTCAAAATCTTTTTCCTGCCTCCAATGTTGACACTATAGGGACAAGGATAGGGATTATGGATTCACTTTAATTCAAATATTTTCAACAATGAAAAAATATGACAAGTGTCTAGATGATTTTCCAGATTCCAAATCTTTATTTGCACTCATGGTACTAGATGATCAAAGAACAATATTTAGTACCATAATTGCAAGAAAAGCTTCAGGACAGTTCAAAACTAAGTTAGACAAAATGTTTACAGATATGTTTTAAAAATTTTTTCCTGCCTCCAATGTTGACACAAAAGGGACAAAAATGACACTATAGGGACAAAACCCTATGGAGAATCCTATGTTAATTCTGTCCCTATAGAGGCAGTCTTGGGGTATGGGGAATTTGTTGACACTATAGGGACAAAAATGACACTATAGGGACAAAACCCTATGGAAAATCCTATGTTAATTTTATCCCTATAGTGGCAGTCTTGGGGTATGGGGAATTCAGTGTTAAATGCTTGTCCCTATAGTGTCAGCCTACACTACTAATGATGCCATATTAGCGCCATATTTTGGCGATATTCCTATAGCATTAACGCGGTATTTTCAACGGGTTGTGGCGAATATCGCAAGACAAACACGGGCGTGGCGCGATGTTTTCATAGCCATCGTTCGTAATATTTTGGATGAAAAGAGAAGAGGGTGTAAACATATAATTATAAAGGACGATTTCAGCCATGCAGGCTTTTTTTATGTTAAACGAACCGGGGTAGTCAATGTATTCGTACACGTCGACGCAATTAAAGCTTCGATTTCCTGTGGCCAACCCGGCATCACGAGAGCTCTCGAGAGTGTGTGTTACATACATGTAGCTGAAATTTTAACTTGTATAAATATTTAATCTCTCAATCTTTAAAATCAAAGGGAGAGGGGGTGGGGTGAGTCCTCCTTTCGTGCTCGATAACGGCGATATAAAATACGAATTGGGGTGATGTAAAATGAAATAAAAATATCCCTGAAAGCAACGAAATGGCCTACTTAAATGTAAAATTAGCCTATATTACAATTTATTTTAAAAAAGGAAACATAAATTCCCGAGCTCCGCTATTAAACTGTATCTGATCAGACTGAAGTTGCAAAAGACCATATTTCCAAATCACAGTTTAAGCAAACTCGCCAACGGCCGAGCCCATCTCGTTCGTTTGAAGAAGAGGGGGGTGGGGGGGGGGGGGGATGGCTGCACTTGTGACTGGGGAGCCAAAGCGGGCATGCTGTGTAGCACATGTCTATTGGGGCATGCAACCCATTACACCCGTTCATATTTCCTGAATTAATTGGTAGGCCATGGTCCAGATCGAACAGGCCCAGGGAGAGCGCCACCAAACCGCCTGAAGCAGAGAAGACAGACTGGCCACAAAGGGACCAAGATTCAGCGCCCAGGAGTAAAAGTGGGGAAGGGGAGGAAGAGAAAGGACGGCCATAGCCAGAAGACTACCTCAGGGGTCGGTCGTGGGGCGTTAAGGTCATGATTGTCCCAACCAAGTCCCAATAGCGAGATTCGGGGGCGGGGTGGCAGTGAGGCCTACTGCAACCGTGTTTCTAGGGCCCAGGCGGACTAAAACTTAAATGTAATCTTAACCTACAGGGGCGTCACTGCCAGTGATTTAGCAGGCCTGAGCGTGCCGGACTTGCAATATTGCTCACTTTTACTTATGACATCCGACTTTTAGTCCTTTGCCGAGTGATATGTGGGCGGCACACAACACTCCCTTTCAACAAATGAAGTGCGTCGTGTCCTTGGGCAAGGCACTCAATCCCGATTGCCTACGTGGGGGCAAGGTAGCGCTGAGCATCTGACTTCAACCAATGCCCACCCTGCACTCTAAAAAAATACAAAACATTTTGGTATTTCAGGATACCAACAGCATATGAGATACCTAAAACACCGAATATAGATAGCCTCTCCAAAATTTAGCGCCAAATGGATGGTTGTGGAATACCAAACTATCGATAAACAGGAGTTACATCCCCTGCATATCCACCACTTGAGCAACTTGGCCGCCAAGCTCGCGCGCGTCGTCTATATCAACTATGGCAGTTTCGGTGGAAGCCTGGAACCTTGGAAACGTGACTGAATGGCCCATATGTTGGGAGCGGGTTGGATGACTTGGTGCAAACTGTATTTGACTGATGTGAGTTGCAGTATGTGTTTAATATCTGCTGAAAGTTATTAAAGGAACTGCACAACTGCATAACTCAATTTTTCTTCTTTCATTTTCTTTTCATAGCGACATGATTTGAGGTGTTATCTACACAATAAATATATCTTGGCCCGTGATGGAGGCTGGTACTTCTGCAGCTTTTCATACTTCGGTTTTTTGGATACCTCAATGGAGCAATATTTGATCCTACCTGTCCCATGTATATGTTGTGAACATGAAAGGGATGGGGAAGGGGAAGGGGGGGGGGGGGGACTAACTAAGTACCTGTGCAGAACCACAATAAAGTACCAAAACGAGGTACCAGACAGTTTTGGTTTCTCAAAGTACCATTACAGTTTGGTTTCTTGGAGTACCAACAATGTTTTGGTTTCCCGGGGTACCATAATTTTGGTACGCACACGGGACAAGTTGAGTACCACATTTGGTATCACAGAGTACCTAGAGTTTTTAGTGTGCTTGTGTGAAGTTAGTTCGTTGGGGAGTCTGACAGTTGCTCGCCGCTGCTCGGCGGTTCGCTCCGGGTACTCCGGCTTCCTCCACACGTCAAACTGCCGATACGAGGTGAGCCTGGCTGTTGGAAGTGTCGTTAAACTCCAATACATGGATGAATAAATAAATAAATTGGAGGACAAATCGTCCCTGTCCCTGTCAAGTTTGGCCCAGACAATCGCGGTGCTAACGGGGAGAACATGCCGATGCGTGTTAATGGAATTTACCTTTTCGAGTCCGTACGGCGGATGACATAGATTACCACTAAACCACCGCAGGAGGGTGTTTTCTACCCAACATTTTTTCAGGTTTAAGGGATTTGCAGAAGGCAGCTCCAGCGGGATTTGAAAGATTGCCAGTGGTTCCTAAACTTTTACTCATAAATGTAAGTATACGTCGGGTGGGAAATTCACTACACAACCGATAGCGCAGAGTTCGCATGAGGGGGTTAACCTTCCCCTACCCACGAAAACAATTCTTAAACCAGTAAGTGAGTTGCAACCTCCATCCCACCTCTTTGTCTTCTTACCTCAAACACTTACGAGTTGGAGGGCGAGAGAGGGCGCGTTTCTTGGGGGGGGGGGGGGGGCATCGAGTTGCAAACGAACCCCCTTTTACATTTTGATCTGCTCGCCTTCGGAATCTGCCTGGCGTAACCCTGGTATGCCTTTTTCATCAAAGTAGAGCCACTTTTGAAAAATACCTTATGACCCCTTGACCCCAGATTGAAGAAGGTATATTTGGGTGATTCTGTCTGCTTTAAACTGACTATTGAAGGAATTCGAGTGATTTAATGCAAAAAATTTGAAATTCAGCATGCGCTTTATAAGCCTTTTGCCCCAGTTAGGGTGGGGGACCATTTTAGTGTTGAAACAGTTAGTCGACTAGTCGTTGTCGTTGCCCCGCTGATATAGCCCAACGTCGACTTTGGATTCGGGGGGGGGGGGGGGGCGGCGGTGGCTCAGTAGATAGAGGTGCAGGCTTCAAGCCGAGAAGTGCTCGGTTCGAACTCAACCTGCGGCAACCGCGTTGTGTCCTTGAGCAAGCCCCTCCACCCCCATTGCCCACGTGAGAGCACGATGGAGCTGTGTACTAAGGCGTACTGCACGTCGATGATGCACCTGTCTTCAACCAATGCTAACCCTGCTCGTGTGTAGTTAGTATGTTGGGGAGCTGACAGTTGCTTGCCATTTCTCGGTGGTTCTCTCCGGATACTCCGGCTTCACCCCTAAAACTGTCGTGGTTTTGATTAGCCACTGTGCAGAAATATGTGTCCTTAAACATCAATTTGAATGAGTAAATGACTCTGGATTTCGAGGAGTCTGAACATGTAGTATTTCATATAAAAAAAACCCCATTACAACGTAACAGAATTCCGACATAATGCCTGCTAGGTTAAACCGATTTGCAGTTGATCTGTTCAGCGTGTGAAATTAACAACTGACTGAGATCACAGTAGACATGATGAAAGTTAACTGTGTTGCGTCGGCTCCTTTCAATTCACTGATAGTGGTCTCACTGCACGTGTCTCAATACTGTTTACGGCATACTTATTTGGATTTGTTTCCATAATAATAATACCGGTAACACTTTTGTCGGCCACTTATTTGCCTCGGTTCTTGGGTGAGATGGCCTTACCCCTGTGCTCCTAACTGCCTCCCCAGCCCCACGCTTCTTCTCCCCTCCCTACACTCGGAGACGAACTGCTTGATGGCATCCCTTGCTCCAAATCTTCCCAATCTCTCCGATTAGCATATTAACCCTTCTTCTTTGAGTCACTTACTAACCAGATGTCCTCCATTCTCTCATCCCACATCCCCATTATACTCAATGAATCTTATTCTTTAAGACTGGCATTTTGGGCATTCTAGAAGAAAGTGTTCCAGGGTATCCACCATGCCTAAATTACACATCTGGTACTCCTTTTCACTGTTTCCCCAATTTGTCCCCTCAGCTTCACGAACCGCGATTTCAGCTTGAACAACAGTGACCCCCATAATTTTCAGCAAGGTACTCTTCAAAACCAGGCTTCTCTTTATCACGCAGGCCAACCAAATACCTCATAGATTTGAACCCCCCCCCCCCCCCTTCTCTCGCCAATTAAGGTTACCATCCTCCATGACTCTTTCTCTGACCATTGTTTTACCTTGGGTGGTCCCTAAGTCTAGGTCCGAGATCTCAGATAGGTAGTTCTCTATTAACTCCCTCACTTGGCCCATCCACCATGTCTTGGTATTTGAGTTGATAAAACTCTGAAACATTACCTTACACCATCGGCTGTCGAGGAGAAGTAGTAGGAGATACATAACTCGATGTGGATTGATTGAAGGAGGTTTTGGAGAGGGTATGAGCCTTCTCCGACAAGGGGAGTCAATGGATGTTATGGGGAGGAGCGAAAAAGACAAGGGTGCACTCATATATTAAAAAAAAATAATTTTTCCTTTTAATGATTTGAATAATTTTAATTGCTATGACGTAGTCCGCCTTACAACTGAAAGGAAGTAGCATGTAATTTTAATTGCTATGATGTCATACCCCCCCCCCCCCCCCCCACACACTCCCTTAATGTCGAACAGTGATATGATGCAGTAATACCATGCCTTCCCCCTCTTCAATTTTAATTTATTGCTCATTCCGGAACTACAACCAAGCTAATTTGGCTTCAGCTAATATTCTCCTATGCCAGGTGGACTGGAATCGGATGGCATAAATCTTATACAAAACAATTTTGTAAACACCTATCTAAAACCAGTGATAAAAGCATCCCTCAGTCAAAAATACTTCTATGTTCAAAGGACAAATACTGGTTCACGTAGGAACTACATACAGAAATACGTCGATGTGATAAAGTCAGGAAAATGCTAATGGGATAACATTTAAACAATGCCGTAACAAAACAGGAAAAAGCACGCTAAAGACCAATTCGAAGAAAAATTGCAAGATAAAATAAATGACTGCGCATCTCCAAACAATTCTGGCGCATCGGCAAGCATGTCCTCGATGGTCATTCATCAAAACCAATTCCACCACGTACCCGAGATCCCAACTCCACTGCAGACATTGCCTTCACTGACATAGATAAAGCAGACTTACTTAATGAAAACGTTATAAGCAATGGAAATGTCGATGCCTGTAACCATACCCTTCCTGGATTTATTCCTAAAAGCACGCGCAATCTCACGGACATACTTTTTTTCAGAAGATGACATCATTTCAATAATCAAGTCCCCAAAAAGTAACAAAGCCAATGGACGTGACGGAATTAGTGCCAGAATGCTTTGGGAAACCGTGAATTCGATCGTTCTCCCACTGAACATCCTCTCCTTCAAATCTATAGATTTACATAAATTCCCTTCTGGGTGGAAGAAAGCAGATGTTATCCCACTATTCAGGCAAGATAAACCATCGGAAGTGACGAACTATAGGTCGATTTTTTTTTCTTTTCGGATTGTATTACATAACCGTTTAGTTAGAACTTGGCTTACGAAATCTTGTATCGCCACAATGATTGCGACATTATGGTTGATAAGCCTCGGGACCTCTTCCTTCTACTTCACGGTTCCAGTGCACTAGGGTTATGTGGGGGTTGGTTATGCGATTCCCTCCAGCCTTTTGTCTATTCAGCCTGTAGTAAACAATTGTGAGTAGGTTGATAAGAAATCTAAATTTTATAGTAAATTTCCTTTCTTATTATACCTACCACAATTGTTTACATGGAGGCCCTCCCGTCTTCTTTACGGGTAAAGAATCTTTCCTCCCCGCTGATCACATACCTCTAACGTTTACGGATTCAAAAAGAATGAGTCTTTAGAGACGGTATATGCGCACTGGCAACGGAAGTCGTGGAGTTGTACTTGGGAGAGAGCATCCCGTACTGGGTCTGCGCCGGTTGCACTCGACCCAGTTTTGGCTTATTTTTATTGGTGCTTTTGCACCACTTTTCTTTCCCAACTTGCTTGGGAAAGACAAAAATAGAGAGTATTTTATCCGAGTTAGGGACTTCCACTGTAGTGCAAGCCTGTAGTAAACAATTGTGGTAGGTATAATAAGAAAGGAAATTTACTATAAAATTTAGATTTCTGTGTGTATGTTTTCTTGTTGTGCCTGTACCCTGAAGAAGGTCTTCATCGGACCGAAAGCAAGGTGAAAGTTGTTTTTTCCCCTGTGCTGTTTGATAAATATATTTATACATAGAAAGAACACGATGTGTGTTTGAATCGGTGGGTGTTTAACATAACGAGTTGGAATGACGTAGTCATATTTCGCGAGAGCCGTATTCTGTGTTTATTACACAACCCATGCATTAAAATTAATTTAAATAAACAAATTTTAATTCCGATGTTTAAACCCAAAGGTGAAGAGTTTATTTTGACTGAAGCTGTACTGATCAAATGGATCTATAAAAAATCAAAACAACCTTTTCGTAACAACCTTTTCTCTTCGGCTAGTTCCCATTCACGCCTAACCATTTGGTGGCTATTACTGTTAGTAAAAATATAAGTACACATTTGAAAAACAGCTGGGAGAAACATTTTTAAAAAAAAGTTCGAAGCCTATCAAGATGTACGAGATTTACCGAAGTAAAGTTGACCAATTTAGATATAATGGGATCCACAAAACGAGACGGCCACGGGAGTGGGTTAATGTTCTGGTTGGAAATGATTGGGTTTCTTAAAAATATTATCTCATTTTTGGCTAACTAATTTTTTGTGAACCGACTTTATTTTGCTTTTGGACGTTTTCATTTTCACACTATCCGACACACGGTCGATGATTGTATAACAAAATTTGGAAACTTTTCGCAGCGTAACTAAACGGTGCGGTAAAAAAGTTCCGGCTTGTATATCACCCGTTGAATACAGAATCATTTATATCATAGCGGCGATACCGTTGAATACAAGGGTTTAAAGTTTAATAGATGTGTAATAAATATAGCTTTCAAATTCACCAGCCAGTTGTATAGCTTGTGTTTTGGTGATTATCAACAAGCCACTGTCATTTTTAATTACCTTAATATACCTGATAATATCCCCCTTCCCTTCATTGGCATTGTCACACGTAAAGTACGTTAGAAACGAATACTCGAGAGCATATCAGTTACAAGTAAAAATATTTCCCACTAGTGTTGGCGCGGTCCCCTTGCTTATTCTCCCAGTTTTAGAGCAAGGGAGTATCTGCCCTCCACCCCCCCCCCCCCCCGCGCTTCCGGTGCACTTGTTATGTTTGATTGCAATGTCCAGTCATTCCACAGAACAAACGATCAGTTAATGTCCTCAGATTTTCAAGCAGCTTCTAATACATGAGTTACTTGTTTTTTTCTATAGCTATTGCTGATAGGTTGCAGTTTTACTTCCGACCTACACTTCTCCCCAGAATAGCTTTTAGTTGAGAAGTAAATTCAACTCAATTGAGTTTTCGTGTTAATCTATATCCCAGTACTGCAGAAAGTCAATGCCTCCACATTTTGCAACTGTAGCTATGAGAATGTCGTCCCTCGAGTAGGACAAGGCGCCATCTGCAATCTTCTCGCCTTACAGATGGCATCTTGTTCCACTCAAGTACAGGGCGTGGCTAGAGGTATCTGATTGGGGGAGTGTAGGGTAGTGAATTTCCAATTATGGGGAAGGGCCGGGAAGGGGGAAATCCCGGTTTCTCCCCATAGTTGGAAATTCACTACCGAGAAAAAAATTAGAATTGAAGGCATGAAAGGGGGCATAAAATTGATTCTCGTAACTGAAATGCCGACACATTAAATTTTATGATACAATTATCAGGTTAGTATTATTTGGTATTATTCTGGGAATTGAATATATGCTAAACAAATGCTCAAGCTGAGAACTTTGAACAATTCACACTGTCCTAACATTAAATTAAATCTTATGCAGGAATGATCAGTTTTCGATGTTTCATCATTTGTAACTGTGAATGATGGAATTAACTAAGGATAACGATTATACATGATGCGCTTTTCTTGAAGTGCATTTCGAGGATTTTTTTTGTATTGCGATAATAGAACTTACTATAGAAATGCATACTTATGAAGCTCGAAATTGCGTACACTGTAGTTGTAAATAGTAACAGTTGGAATTTTTGCCGATTTGAAACCGAGTTGGAATTTGGGAAGTAAAGGAGACATCAGCATTGCCAAAGAAGCTCTAAAAGCCAGATAGATGGAATTTTCAACTACTCATGACTTGCCCTCCGAATTTCCAACTATAGGAAATTTTGGCCAGGATTGTGGGGTGGAAGAGGGGGCTCCCCCCCCCACACCCCCTCCCCTCTCGCTACGTCCCTGCTCAAAGGACGAGGTGTTTCCGAGTGGGAGCATTCCTATTTCTGTCTTTGGATAATATTTTCACCAATAGATCACTGTGATAAACTGAAAATCAGTATGGGGTGTTAAACCTGTCTTAAGTTTAACAATCCTCTCTCTCAAATTACTTGGGAAATAGTTCATGCGTTGAAAATGTTTTTTTCTGGGTCATAATTTGACATATGTATTGAGGAAACTGCCAAGCGAAACCGAAAAACCCGTTTTGACGTTTTGTTATCTTTCACACACAATTAGATTCCTACAAGTAAACGCTTTACATGTGACTAAAATAAGCGGTTGCACAGTTTAACTTCATTTAGAGAGATTGCTATTCCCTCCAATATTTTGTTTCGGCTTTTCGAGGGTAGTTTCTTAACTAATTTTCTACTCAGGTAGGTGCATTGTATTTAAAAAAGGGTAATGTTCTTATTTTTATTACACGCCTGTTCTCTATGTAATCCCCATCTACAGCAACACTAAACCGTGCTTAAAATGAAAACGGAAATCGTTGGCGGACTCTTTTATTTATTTATTTATTTATTTATTTATTTATTTATTTATTTATTGGTGTTTAAGGTCACATATTTCTGCACAATGGCCAACCACGACCGTGACAGTTTACGGGTAGAGGAAGCCGGAGTACCCGGAGAGAACCACCGAGCAACGGCGAGCAACTGTCAGCTCCCCAACATAGCAACTCCACACAAGCAGGGTTAGCATTGGTTGAAGACAGGTGCACCATCGACGTGCAGTACGCCTTAGTACATAGCGTCACCGTGCCCCCTAGTCCAAACTTGGACCCACAGTCCGTAATATAATTTTTTGGGTTGGTACGGCCTGTAGGTCCAACGCTCTCGATCCCTGTGCTGTACCATACGACCAGCAAACGATTTACTTGCTGGTCTATCTCGCCTCGTGAGAACAATATGGCATATCCAGAAGCTTTTTGTTATTATGTGACCGAAAGAAGGATAATTGTGAAAAACAAAAACCTCTATGTCGGAAGCGCTTGGTCACCGTATTGTTCAGAAACGAAAGATTCATTTCATCGAAGTGGTTCGAGAAAATGAAGTTGGCAGCCATGTTTTGTATTTTTAAACATAATGACGTCATTCCTTCCTAGGTTTCAACCAGGGATTCCCTGATTGCAACCAATCGCTTAAGGAAGGAACGACGTCATTATGTTTAAAAATGCGGGAGTAACCCCGCTGAATTGCTGAGAGTCCTTCTAATAATTTTTTATAGATGTAAAGGTGTGTAATAAACACAGAACGACACACGCGTGTGAATGGGTTAATCGATATGGCACTTGTACCATAGCGGGAGGATAAAACTCGAGGCATGCGGCTGCACGTTCTATCCTTCCTCGCTGGCACTCGTGCCGTATCGATTAACCTGTTCATACGCGAATGCCGTTCTGTGTATGAACCCTACGTTCTGTTTCAGAATAGTTTGTTGACTATTTTGTATGCCATGACATGGATTAGACAAAATGTATAGTACAGATGGACAACTTGCGAGAGACGGTAGACTGGGAGTGCAGTGGAGGCCATTGCTAATCGTATGTACAGCACGGAGCTTTTTCGCGTTAATTGGTTTAGATGAAGCAGTCGTAATATCGCCAATGCAATATAGTCAAATAGCCATACCTTCGAAATGATTCAACAGACAGCTTTAATCAGTGTGTCGCCACAGAATGGAAATGTCAAGGTTGTTGATGGAGAGATAGGAAACAGCTTCAAAAGAAAGTACATGTTGAAAAAAATATATCTTATTAATTGGTAAACGTCTCCCACTTTGTCACCCCCACCCCGATCGATTATTCACGAAAACACTCCTTATTGGGAAGAGTTGGAAGAGATCGTTCCGAAGAGAGATCATGGACAGATGCGTGACATAGCTTTGAACGTGCATATTATGGATGGTGGGGCGTCATTACATAATACGTAGAGTCATCTGTGCGGCTTAAGTTTTCACGTGCGTGTCCTGAGGATCAAAATGGGCCTAGTTGGATAAAGCTACTATTGACGCACACTAAACCCAGAATCCTGTATTCGCCACTGCAATCTAATGCCCGGCGAACGTTCAAGATTCGATTCTTATTCGAAACTTTTCGATTCGATTGGAAATCATCTCCAATATTGGAAAACAAATTCGAGTCCCAGAGAATTCTTTGAGGTCAAACATTTTGATATTGTCGACAATCTAAAGATAACAACAATTCATTTTGCATTTTTCTGAAGAACGAGATTGTCCGTGTCAAGTCTAACACAAATTTAGTCGCAAAATTCCTATAAATGTCATTTGAAGCGAAAGCGGAGATTGCGTTACTTTATGTTGCACATATGTTGCCCCTTGAGGGACCATAACGCCATATGCAATGCTAAGGCATTGCAGATGGCTTCTTGTTCCACTCATTTCACGATATATGGTTTTGTATCGTGCTCCATGGTCAATTCTGGTCAATTCTCGTTCGAATGTAGTATCGCGGCTAAGGTAACGGTGGGTTTAACCCTTTACCCAACGCAGACGATATCAAAATTTATTATTTTAAATATAAATTTTTTCAAATTTTTAAAAAAAAAATCAACAAAACCATATCATGTGACCCCTCGTTGGAACGAGCTCGTTCCAACGAGGGGTCACATGATATGGTTTTGTTGACATTTTTTGAAAAATAATGTTTTCAGCTGCTGAATTTGCATATTACGCGGGCGGATGCGGGCGATTCGTTGTCGTCTCTAGAATATTAACTCTTCAAACAATGATGGTAACTGCAGGACAGCTCAGTACTATTAATTTGGTTGGGGAGACCAGGGACAATTGTAACACGAGTCATTTGTATATAACATGGCTGGTATCCACTGCGGTTTGAGAGATGCTCGAGATTTGCCCTCTCTGGAAAGTGGCGACAACGTGGTATAATTGATACTCCACCGAGTGTTGCCGCGATTAAAAACTTTCAGACTATTTGAGAAGGAAAACAAGTTTTTTCAACCTGTCGAGTTAATTTTTTGACACTTTATTAAGAAACGTGATAGCCACCAGAAAGGATTATAATATAAAGGATGAATTGCACTTTCGAAACATTATACATCTCTCTCTCTCTCAAATGGGAGCATGCGTTGTAAATATATTTTCCCTGTGAATATTCTGCAAGCGTTGTGGTTACTTGACCATGCAGCGGGGGTCGGTTGTAACAAACACTGCGGGGACAATTTCAACATATATTGCGACCTACTCTCTGGCTCTTAAATTGGTGTTGGGTTTATATGAACAATACACAGATAGACATGTACGGCTGAAGGCGCGGAGACGTTACGCTGTACACAACACTACTAGTTTTTTTCTTTTTGTTTGTTTTTGGAGGGTTTTTGCCTTTTTTTTCATCGTGACATTTCCGCCACAGGTTGCCACATTGCTGATGTCCTGAACGTCCAGGTGCTAAATCGCTAATCTGATTTTATTTTCCTCCAGTGCTGTAATGAATATAACAATAACATGATTTTGGAGGGCATTATGGTTCATTAGCGGCCCTGCAGCAATGATGAAGAGCTCGAGGGTTTATTAAAGGCTCGAGACGAAGTCGAGGGCCGTTAATAAGCCCAAAGGCTGTTCACCATTGCTGCAGGGCCGCTAATGAATCATGATGCCTGACAACGATCATGTTATTACTATTATTACCAGGCCGTTGTAACGAACGAACGATGATTTTATCAGTATACTTACAGTGCGACCGATTCACAGTGCAATGAAACTTGTTTCCATCTGACAGTGCTTCATTTCAGCACAGAAATAATCACTAAAGTCGGTTCGATATTTCTGTTTCGATCATGCGTTCGACTTCAGTTCAGAAATACAAAGAGACGTCATCCGAATGGGAGTAATTCATTTGACCACGGAATCTAAAAATAGCCGGGCCGCAGGCCGCTAATGGTTATTTATACCATTATCGCCCGCGGCCGGGATCCGTCAAATGACGTCACTGAAATTATGGAGTTTTAACGGGCCTCAAAACTTATGTTAATCGACTAGTAACTTATAGATTGAGTGGTAATAATTGAAGTTTTCAGGATGAAAATCAAACTGTGCCTCTTTTTGTTAAGCCATCAAGCATACTTTTGCCTCTTACCCCTGCCAGTGTTACAAGTGGGCACGATACGGGACAGTTGTAACAGCAAGGGTGACCATAGAAAGTGACGCGTTCCTCATAGCCTGCGATTCGTTCGCAAATAACAATTTCATATTAGTTTAGCTCAAGGCCAAGTGAGTTCAGCACGCAAAAGGTCCCTTCCATTACCTCGTGATTACATGGTAATCGTGGAAAACCAAAAGGTTACAGTTACCATCGGTTTCCCCTAAAGTCTATATTCGTACTTGGGGAAGACCAATCAATATTTTCAACGTACAGCCTTGGGGGCTGCACGTTAAAAATCTTAATTGGTCTACCACAGAAATTTACTGAGCAACTATCTACTAAATGAATACATAGCATCCAGCGATTCAGGCCCAGAAAAGCGACCTTTCGTTTTCAAAGGGTTAAGAACAGACAATGTCAAACGTCATAGTGATACATTAACTGCATTCAAATCGATAGCTTCGAATAAATTAAGTGCCGACAGTGTGTTTGTAGTTTTAATGAAAGGTTCACGACTGGCCTGTACCGAAACTTTTAGACGAAATACTTTTGGTTGCCTTATGAATAGGTTATCCAGTATGTCAGAAACACGTGATAAGTTCATCTATATGTACTTACCAGCCTGGGCGCGCGGTGGCGTTGCGGTAACCGGTTCTCGTCAGATCACCGAAGTTAAGCAACGTCGATCCCGGTTAATCATCGGATGGGTGACCGTCTGAGCGATCGATTCGGACTCGTTGTGTCCTTGGGCAAGGCACCTAACCCCGATTGTCCACATGGGGGCATGATGACGCGTACTAAGGCGTCCTGCACGCTGATGGTGCGCATGTCTTCAACCAATCTAACCCTGCTTGTGCTGCAGTGCGGAGTTACGATGTTGGGGAGCTGGCAGCTGCTGGTTGCTCAGTGGTTCTCTCCGGGTACTCCGGCTTCCTCCACCCGTAAAACTGTCACGGTCATGATTAGCCATTGTGCTTAAGTATGTGACATTAAACACCAATAAATAATAAATGAATAAGTTGCGAGTCAATGGTAAATATTATAAGTTGCAGGAAGTTTACTTGGCATGATGACGCGTACTAAGGCGTCCTGCACGCTGATGGTGCGCATGTCTTCAACCAATCTAACCCTGCTTGTGCTGCAGTGCGGAGTTAC
Source organism: Pictodentalium vernedei (assembly GCA_031216915.1). NCBI lineage: Eukaryota > Metazoa > Mollusca > Scaphopoda > Dentaliida > Dentaliidae > Pictodentalium > Pictodentalium vernedei. The sequence continues at coordinate 175,745,382 of CM062296.1, forward strand.
GATGTTGGGGAGCTGGCAGCTGCTGGTTGCTCAGTGGTTCTCTCCGGGTACTCCGGCTTCCTCCACCCGTAAAACTGTCACGGTCATGATTAGCCATTGTGCATAAGTATGTGACATTAAACACCAATAAATAATAAATGAATAAGTTGCGAGTCAATGGTAAATATTATAAGTTGCAGGAAGTTTACTTGCCAGGTATGGCGTCATGTGAGGCGAAGTGAGATTAATATTAGGAGAGGCCGTAGGCCGAGTCTAATGTTGATCGCGCTGAGCCTCACATGACGCTATACCAGGCATGTAAACGTCCTGCGACGTATTGATCATGTCACGAAACGAATTAAATAAAAAATAAAAAGCTCCGAATCGCTTCATTTTGAATATTTATTAGCAAATTATCTTTTATTTGCACGAAATTAGGTGAAAACGTAAGGTGGGAAAATTAATTCGGAAACACAATGGCGCCCAGCAAAGGGAGGTGTATGGGCTCATACACGGTCACTGACAGTGTATGGACTCAATCCAATAGCCCATTCCCTATTGAATAACCTAATTTCGCGTAGTCCACCGATGCTATTAGAGCACGTTGATTGGTCAAATTAAACAGGTGGCATGATAAACTCTTGTACGCATATTGATACTGGTTTCAAGTGGGAGGTAGACATCATTAGTAAGAGAGCCGTAGTTCATGACAAATGGGAAGTGGATTCGATTCGAGATTCTTGATTCGCCGGACCCTGCTGCAGTGCAACAAATTTATTACATTTGGGTGTAAAAACTCACGGGAGTGATCACACATTCACGCATGCTCTAAACGTTTAAAAATCAATACAATTAAATTGTGTAGACATGTAAGTTGTCTATGAAAAAGGCGGGGGATGGCAGGTGTCATCTGTATCACTTTCTGGTTTCGGTGGTGTGCTGGAAAAGAATTAGAAAAATGAAAACTAATAAGTTTAATTAAAATTACTTCAGATTTATATTCCACTGGTTTCCATGATGAGTGAGAAGATATATACTGGAGATGATTATGAAGAAATATTTGATATTGACTTTTATTTGGAGGTAACATACGGATCAGAGGGTGTCGCATCAGCATCTCGGTTCCATAACACGTGGATAACTGAGATCGGAAAACAAGGTGGGCGTTTTTTCATTCAGTATTTAACCCTATGAACGAGCATTTCCTGGTATGGTAGCCCCTTTGTATACACTTACTGTGAGATGGGTTTGTCCAATATCAATATTCAGGAAGGATAAATTTGTAACTGCAATCTGCAGCCATCTGGAAATGGAAATCCATTCCGCAAACGTGTGTGGAACGGAAATCGTTGACGGACTATTTTTAAATAGAAGCAAAATTTCACTGGAATTTTCTACAAATCGTGCACCACAATTACAGACTGAATCCCTTGTGATAGCTAAAATCGCCCCTCAAGTTCCAGTGTGTTCTATGTGCCAATGGGCACATAGAACACATTGGAACCCAGGGGACGAAATAGTAACACGGGTACCCCTCGCAAATTTGGTTGGCGATAAAATGTGTTCTTTTCGTTGATAGTTGTCAAATGAATTGCTGAGTGTCCTTCTAATATTTGTTTTTATACACGTGAAGGCGTGTAATAAACACAGAACGACACGCGTCTGTGAATGTATTAATCGATATGGCACTTTTGCCATCGCGGAAAGATAAAACGATGGCCTCTCGTTTTATCCTTCCACTCTGGCACTCATGCCATACATATTAACCCATTCCCCCCAAGCGTGTCGTTCTGAAAATATGTTCTGTCACTGAATAGCCAATTATAACGTTTAGTTGCATCTTGGGTTAATCGATATGGCACTTTTGCCATCGCCGAAGGATAAAACGATAGGCACTCATGCCGTACCGATTAACCCATTCCCAACAGCGTGTCGTTCTATGTATATGTTCTGTCACTGAATAGCCAATTATAACGTCTAGTTGCTTCTTGATGTGTATCCCTTTGTGTCCTGATGGTATATTCCATGCCAACTGAGCCACCAAGTGGTAGGGGCTATATTCGTTACTTGGGAGAAGACCAATAAATATTCCTTGGGCCGCACCTTGAAAGTTGTGATTGGTATACCACACGAATTCACAGTGCAACTGCTGTATGACGACCCTGGACCATAATACGGCCGTTCAAAGATCTCTTCCACCCTCAGCAGTTATTGGTCCTGGTGTCATATTTTTTTCTAAAGTTTAAATGAACAGTTTTGAAAAGTATTGCGCAGACATGTTACAGTTTACATATTACCGCTTGTATGCGTATCCGGGACTTACAATAATCGGAAGAAAATAAATGTGCGTTTTTAATTGGCTGAAGTTTATCGAGCATTTTCTCTCAAATAATGTTGCTCGCTGTTTCTGAGACGGAGACTTTTAGCAAGCTGAAATAATCCACTTACGTATCCTATCATATAATTGCATAAAGAAACTCTTTAACCCCGGCCATGCCATTGTAAATAAAGCCAGCTACTTCCGTATTGTTGCGTTTTCTCCTCCTCTGTATTACGAACACAGTATGTCATCTATGGAATCCTATATTATTTTTGCTAATCCGGAGAGCAAAAGGTTTTTGAACTGTTCGGCACATATTTTAAAAATAAATATTAAAGCTTGTGCGAAAATGGGTGAACAGTACTTTGTATGGCAAATCTTTTTAAATTGACCCGGGTTTCGCTAATTTAATGACCCGATTCCTGGCAGTGTTTGTTTAAATCCTTTACCCAAGGAATCGCCCCTATCCGCCCGCGTGATATGCAAATTCAGCAGTTGAAAAAATATTAATTTTTCCAAAAATTTCAACAAAACCATATCATGTGACCCCTTGTTGGAACGAGCTCGTTCCAACGAGGGGTCACATGATATGGTTTTGTTGAAATTTTTTGAAACATTTGAAAAAATGATATTTAAAATAATAAATTTTGATATCGTCTTCGTTGGGTAAAGGGTTAAAAATGTATTCTGCAGTTGAGTGACCTAAAATGTGAAGAATAACTCGATGATTCTTCGAGCATGCACCATTTTTTCCAAAAGTCGTGTTAAAAAACTGTACAGCTACTGGTATATCGGTCGAATATTCTTTGTACGGCTTCTTGCAGTTTTCGAAAACAGTCCCTGTCGAGTTACTCGCCCTACACTGCAAAAAATATAGGTTCTCTTTAGAACCAAAACTGGTTCTAATCTTGTCCTTGAGATGGAACCAGCTCTGTTTAAACAGTATTTATTTCAAATCAAATAAATTTACCAAGATCATCATTCAGTTTTAACAGAATATTACATGAACTGAAGTAGATTCAGCACTAAACTTGGAGCTTATTCAACGCAGTCGCCAAACATTTTGAAACAAAGGAGATATGAACAGTTGGCATATGGAACCAGTTTTGGTTCTGTATGGAACCAAAACTGGTTCGATATGCCAACTGTTCATATCTCCTTTGCTTAATAATGATTTGAGACAACCTCGTGTAAGCTCTAAACTTACGGCTGAAACCCCTTTAATTTTTGTTTAATTTTGTTACTATTTAATGTTAATCTTTATAAATTTATTTGATTTGAAATAAATACTGTTTAAACAGAACTGGTTTCATCTCAGGGACAAGATTAGAACCAGTTTTGGTTCTAAAGAGAACCTATATTTTTGCAGTGTACTCCAAATGTTTAACATTTGAAAATTGCATTTCATTTCAACTTTAAATCACAGATCGAGGGCTGTATTCATATATACATTATTTATACAAGTTCAGACGGCCAAAACAGCTCAAAAACTGTAATTCTAAAAACAAAAATCGAACCAGTTCTCACAGGAAGACACAGGCGTATCTAGAGATAAAAGGTTCTCCTTGACGGCTTGTATCCAACCTAAGGCCACACAGTAACAGTGTCTCACCGTATTAAGTTGGGGGTGTGAGGGTGGTGGAGTGAGGCAATTTTTTTTATTTTGTTTTCTGAAGAGAGTTCTTAACAGGGCCCAAATTTTAGTTTGCACCAAACCCAGCAGCAGGTATCGAGCAATTCGCCAGTGTCATACTTGCCCTACGCAGTCCTCAGGGTCCAGGAATGTTGGAAATGTGGGAGGGAGAACAAGCCACCTTGAGGTGGCAACCTGTAGAGCGGGTCAGAATGTTTCAATTGTTTAAATATAGTATCGAAGCCCATCAGATCACGTTTGCAAGGTTACATGTAATTCGACGAATCGGGGTCTCGATAAAGCCCGGAACAGACGTCGAATAGCCTTTGCGTCGAATTTAAATTCTGTACGAATAATTAATTTCGATGCCTTTTTAATGCGTCGTCTGTTTCAAATTAAATGCTAGTAGACTAACTTCGGACGAATTACTCAGAAATAATAATAACACTTCGGGCGGCCGCTGATTTGTCGCGGTTCACGTGTAAGGAGGGACCCCTGTGCTCCCAAATGCTTCCCTATTCCCACGCCCCTTCTTTCCTCCCAACACTCGGAGATAAACTGCTTGATGACATTCCGTGGCCCATTCTTCCCAATCTCTCAGATAAGCATATTAACCCTCTCATTTGTATCACTCATTAGCCATATATCCTGCATTCACCCATCCCATTTTCCCGTTATACTCCTAGTGAATCTTATTCTGTTAGACTGGTATTTGGGGAATTCTAGTAGAAAGTGTGCCAGGGTCTCCATCACGCCAAAATTACACATATGGCACTCCTTTTCACGCTTTTTTTTCAATTTTCCTTCTCAGTTCCAGGGACCGCGACCTCAGCTTAAATAAGTTTTCCTCCAAAGATGCCATCTAGGTACTCTTCAAACACTGGCTTCTCCTTATCACGCAGGCCGGGGGCGCGGTGGCTCAGTAGGTAGAGGTGCAGGCTGCAAGCCGAGAGGTCCTCGGTTCGAATCCCACCTGCAGCAACCGCGTTGTGTCCTTGGGCAAGACACTTCACCCCCATTGCCCATGTGGGGGCACGATGACGCCGTGTACTAAGGCGTACTGCACGTCGATGGTACGCATGTCTTCAACCAATCTAACCCTGTCTGTGCTGCAGTGCGGAGTTCCGATGTTGGGGAGCTGGCAGCTGCTCGTCGTTGCTCGGTGGTTCTTTCCGGGTACTCCGGCTTCCTCCATCCGTACAACTGTCACGGTCATGATTAGCCATTGTGCATAAATATGTGACCTTAAAACATCAATAAATAAATAAATAAATCACGCAGGCCATCCAAAGACCTCTTTGATTTGACAACCTCTCGCCAATTAAGGTTACCATCCTCCATGACTCTTTCTCTGGTGATTTTTTTACCCTGGATTGTCCCTACTTCTAAGTCCGAGATCTCTAGTGAGTAATTTTCTATTAATTCTCTCACCATTCACCCTATCTTTATATTTAAATTCCAAATATGCTGGAACATTACTTTACACCATCGGCTGTCGGGGTGATTTATCAAATAGTTAAGATAACAGAGTTTCAATAAGTCTATCCTGTCCTTGGTCCTCATCCATCCAAGCTCCCCTCTGATTGCTTCTAGTGCTGCGGCATTACTCGACCCAGTTACCCATCAGCCTGCATCGTGCCGTACCGTATGTTATACTTGGTAGACCCACAATTTCCCAAATGGTTTTTCCCACGAAAACCCTATTGAAACTGTTTTTCCCTTTAAGTTTCATTTGGTTAAGGATTCGCTTCCCTTTCATAATCAAGTTTATTCGTGTGGTTTCGGTAGCTGCCTCTTCCCGTGATGTTTATATTTACCCCCATATACTCGTAGTCACCTGTCTCTTCTACACTAAGAAGTTTGCTGCTACCTTCCGGAATACAGAAAAAAAAAACACTTTCCACCTTCGAGTAGGATCCACTTTACGCCCCGCGGTAATAACTTTGCTTTTGCTTTAATTTAGTTCGTGTCTCAATTTGTTCTTATATCTCCCAACAATTGCCAGCATTTTGGCTAGTCCCACTTCGCTTTCGGACACTATCTCCATGTCGTCTGCAAAAAAAAAAGCCCTGGGATCTTCAAGTCCTTAATTGCTACCCTCTTGTCACTATGCGGGAGTTCATCTAAATCTCCATAGGCACACGTTTTGTTGTTATGTTACCCAGGCTAAGTTCACTTTGTACATCTTCATATGATGTTTCAGAATTCCAACAAACTCGCCCCAAGCCCTGGGCCTCAAGCTTTCGCCACATAACCTTCCTCTGTACTACATCGTATGCTTTTGAACATCTCAAAAGGCCATAGACATCTTTTTCTTTCTGGATTTCGCGGATTCTGTCATTTGGGATAGCGTGAAAAGATGGTCAGTGACTCTCCTTCCCTTCCTGAAGTCATTCTGAATCTTTCCCCCAAAAACCTTCGCCTCGATCACCTTCTCTAGTCTCCCATACAGGACTTTACAGAAAAATTTTCCAATGTTGCTACTGACATAAATCCCCCGATACCGATAAGTGTCCAATACATGTACATCTTTTTCCCCCTTTTTTGTGTATAAATGTAACGTTACTTTCTCTCCACTCTTTTGGAACCTCTTGTTTTTCTATGGCTAAATTGAATAAGGCCGTTAAGCTTTTATAGAGTTCCTCTACCCCATTGTTAGAAGCTCGTTGGGAATTTTCTCCATCCCTGCCGCTTTTCCGTTCCTTAGTTTTGAGACCAGCTTTTCAACCTCCTCGGATTTTATTTCGCCGCACACAAAGTTCGATAAATTTTCATCCACCTCATTATGGCACTCCGGTGGGTTTCCCATGCCCCACGTTTACAGGTTACGTTTTTCCAGTGCTTCACTAGTTCTAATGCGATTTGATCTTGATCGTCTGTATTTCTGCCTTTTGTTTGAATTTTCTGTGAATTACTTCCTTTGTTCCTTTTATTCGCCCATTTCCAGAATACGAAACCTGTGTCATTCTTATCATCCTTATGAGATTGCAGTTTCGCACTCTTCGATTATCGTCTTTAATCTTATTCACTTTATTTCGTGCTTGTTGGTATTCTTCGTTTGCTACCCTGGTGTCTCGTTGCTTTCCACCCCTTGAGCTTTTTACTCCTTCTGTACGCAGTACCTTTGAGTTTTCTGCCCTTTATCGCCTTTTTCAGTTCGTCATTCACTCTGTGCCCATGTTGGCACCCTAATATTTCCTATACTTTCCTTCCCTGCCTCCACTAGGATCGCAACTGTGGCATCTGCCATTTTATGGACATTCCCCCCCCTTCCCCGGTGTAGTTTCACAAGCTTTGTTTTCAATTTTGGTTCAGACTTCTCCCAATTAGCACCCTTTATGAGTACCCAAATCTCCTTGAAGCTTTTCTTGTTTCTCACTGGATTCTTGCCCCTGATAGAAACTGTAATCTAGTTGAGGTCACTATGAAACTCCCTTTGCCCCTGTCGTCTACTTCTACCTCTATCACCTACCTCCATAAATATGAGAAAATAGTCGATTATTATTTTTTTCTGTCGTTCCTCTCCCAGCTCCATTTCCCCTTACACCTCGCGTCCATTTTCAGAATCTTCGGACCGAAGTCACTTGTAAAGTCCAACATCTTCCTTCCATTCCTATTAACCTTCTTATCTCAGCCCTGAATGCCTTCTTCCTTGTCCCCTATGTGTCCAGATTAACCTTTACCCATCCAATGTCTTCGGATACCTCAGCCGGGATACTGGCATCTGCCAGATCTGTGATCTACGACGGTTTTAAAAGGCGTCAGAAATTGTAAGAAACGCCGCACTGTAACCGAGTAGGAACTCAATGCAAATGAGCAGAACAATGACATGCTAATGAGAAAATACCCATTAAACCGGTAAAAAACAATTTTCGTGGCGTAATTTCCCATCTTGCCAGTGAATACCAACTTTTTCAAGAAATCAGATGAAAATCATTTAACCCTTTACCCAACGTAACGACCAAAACCGGCCAGAGCTATACTCAACGCCAATTAATTTTCATTATTTTTTTCATTTTTTGTCTCAAACACATTGGATATGACATCCTCGTTGGAATGAGGGGTCATAACCTATGTTTTTGAAATAAAAAATAAACAAAATAGTCATTCAAGAATGTTTTTGCAAGTGTCGGCTGCTTTTTATGTTAAGTAAAGTGTTAATTAATCTATCTTGATTATGCAACAAGAAAACTAAAACGTGGAGGAATCGGATTGGGGACTCTGTGGTGGATACAGGACTACGGGTAAGTGGCACAAGGTCTCCTATACCTGGAACCCGCACCAAACATTTTGTCGGAAAATTTTTGGTTCGTTGGGAACATGTTTAAGGTTTGGTCAGGTTTTTTGGGGTAAATATTTATTGATATTTTGGTTAAACATACGATTTTATATATATATTTATAACAAACCGATTTTTGGAGCCAAAAGGGTAGACGTTTTGATGCCCAATCTGAAACCAGTTGACAAAATGTTATTAGTTTGTCGAATATTTGAACTCTGCAAACTCCCGTGTCTCTGACATCTGCAAACGGTTTACAGTGATTATTGGCTACAAAGCGTTCACGAGCAGTATTTAAATGTAGAGCGTATTAAAAGGTCCCGTTCTGACTTTAAACCACATATTATAAGGGAAGATACGCAATCATGTTGAGCTCCGATTTTCAGTATCAGCTCCAGAGATTCAAGATTTTATGCTCGAGGTTGGGAGGGAGGCGTCAACAGCCACCCCACCCCTCCACACCTCGTCGCCGGAAGCCAGTTCCCAGAGACTCTTACAAAATGTGCCTATAGCAGGAGATATGACTGTGTACATGTATGGGTACGGTATTATCACCGATAACACACAGACGTCCAACACCACGGATGTCAATGTGTTGATACAGTTGATAGTGTGCGTCTCATATCCACCCATGATTCTCATTGTGGTGAGTAAAACGGAGGTTTGGTCAGTCCATGAGAAGGTTTTGCGTGAAATCCGCCGGGAAAACCATTTCCTGTCGTCTTCCCCTTCCTCAAACACATACACAGACAAGCACAGCAGCGGATGTTATGATATGTATGTTAGGTGATTAGTTTGCGCACTGCACTGTAACGGTAAGGCGGATTTTTTCAATCGGCCGTCTGAAACGACATTTATTAAACCTTCAAACAAAGGTGGCATGTTCCATGTCAGTAACTGGGAGAGTCCAAATCCATTATTTGGGGGTAGACGACCAATTAGTTTTTTCAGCGTGCAGCACCACTGGAACGAAAAAGCGGTCTCTCGGATTCAAAGGGTTAATCCTTTACCTAACGTAACGGCCAAAACCGGCCAGCGCTATTCTCAAAAATCGCCAATTAATTTTCATTATTTTTTTTCATTTTTTGTCTCAAAAACATAGGTTATGACCCCTCGTTGGAACGAGCTCGTCGAGCTCGTTCCAACGAGGGGTCATAACCTATGTTTTTGAGACAAAAAATGAAAAAAATTAGTTATTCATGAATTATTTTTGCAAGTGCCGTCTGCTTTTCAGGTTAGGTAAAGGGTTAAGCAGGAATTGCACTTAACGATAACGTCCGTACAATGCAGAGGCGGCGGAAGCTCAATGAATGTGGAGGAGGGGGGGGGGGGCACAGTTATTCAAGGCTACCATGGTTCAGCCCAATGGGAGGAAAAGTTACAACCGTATATCGGTAAATGTACCGTAACACGCTATAGTGTCTCGTTTAGATGAGCATGCCGCTGTGTGATCAATGACCTGTCCTGTCCATTTCTTCTACTTCAGGCATCTTCCAACCCGAAGGCTAGTTGGAAGATAGGCGAAGTAGAAGAAACGGACCGAAGGTGAGATTCATTGGCCAAGTGCTGTTTAGATTTTAACTCATGCATTATATAACCACGCAACATGTGTGCGAACAAAAGTGTGTGTGTATGTGTGTGTGTGTGGGGGGGGGGGGGGGGGGGAGGGGGGGCAGGTGCCCCTGTGCTCCCTGGTTCCCTGGTATAATGTTTAAATGGGTTCTGAAAAGTTGAGTTGCCTCATTTATTCTTTACGCAAAAAATTGTGCGAGGAATATGAAAATACACGAGATCGTTGTCTCTTCTGCAAATCCCCCCATCTTCTCATGCCTATCCTGTATGTTAGCGTGTGATGAGCTGAAATCATACACAGGCTGTACATTCTCTTAAAAAGAACAGCTGGGTACATAATCGGATAATAGAGCGTGTGTTCGACAGTAGGGTGGTGGTGTTTTCTATGTTTTTCTGACGAAAAAATTATCGCTCAGCAAAACTATAGCTTCCATTCTCCAGAAAAATGGAAGAAATAAATAAACAAATATATAAATATATAAAATGATATTAGAAAATCTCATATTTTTTTAAACAGCTGGAAAGAGTTGGTAGCATCACTTCTTTCATACGAGTTTTGTGATGAGTAAAATAATGTCCGCGTATAATAAACCTGCTCAGATCGGAACATGGAGAGTATTTTGCGGCACTCCCACGCCCTGATCGGGCTTCCCCCGAGTCTCCAGCCGCCAGTACACAATACACCCCTGGTGCTGTACGGAATTTTGTGGGAAGAGAATTGAATTCAAGGCGACAGAAGTGCGCCGTCTGTTTCGAAACACGAATTGTGAATTAAACTTCACTCTAGTCGGAATTAAATTCGACGCGACGATAGTGCGAAGCCTGTTCCGGGTCGAAATTTCTCGTCATCGGTTTTATATTAGAATTCAAAGTGCTATGCGTATGTGGCGCCCACTTTTGTAATAGTTGGTCCTTTCATAAAACGTCCCACTTTTGTAACAGTTTTTGGCCCTTTTGTAAGAGGTCCCCACCATATAAACAGTTTTTGTCCTTTGTAATAGTTTGTTCTTCTGACCGGGAAACATGATTTCGATTACTTTCGAAGTTTCTTTCATAACATTTGGACCCTTCCCGATGGGTTCGAGTTGGACTTTGAAAATCGAACATGGCAAACATCGGATGAAAATTCCGATGTCTGGTTTCCTGCGCCAATGTATACCAAAGCCAAACATTGGTTGAAAATTTCGATGGCTGGTTTCCTACACAATGCATGCTAAAGCCAATCAGGCACCTCAGCACAACGACACTCTCACGACCCACCAGGCCTTCTATTTAAGCGGTGGAAATGTTATTGGAAAGACGACTAGCTCACTCGATGTTTCCCGATTCAAGGACACATTTGTGTTCACTCCGTCTCATCGTTTAGCGAAAAAAATGCGGGGCAGAGGTGCGAAGGCCCAGATCTACCATATCTTCTTTCGGTGGAGCGGACAGATAGACTGGACGCCAGAGAGAATGGACTAGAAGTATGTTCCGAGGGTCATTATTTGGGATGAAGTATGTACTGTTCCAAAAGCAATCCGCGAAACTTACCTGAACTGGCTAGACCAGAAAGGTGTTCAGGTAGTCTGTTGTAGTGGCAGGGCCAGCCACGTCCTATCGCAGGGGACATGACCCATAAGGTCATATAGCCTATAATGGGGAGATCGAGGATGACCACATGGCCAAACACGAAGCTCAGCAGAACCGTTAAGAAAAGAATTAGTATCCAATCAAACGGAGTTCATTGCCAAGAGAAGCACAAAATCCTTCCCGGTTGTCTTGTATGGCGCTGGTGTTTTGGAGCTATGAAAGACAGGTGATCTGATGCGCAAGAAGGTCCGAGATGAAGCCCCCGCTTCGCTCCTGCCCCATCCCCAAGAGAGTCGGTGATAAAACATTCCGGTCACTCTTCCTGGCACCCTGGTCAACGGTCGGCGATTCTATGAAGCCCTCGTCACCAACGATGTCGTTGATGTGACCCTTCGTCATACCATTGACGCAGTTGATCGAAATATATATGGCGTGTATTGGGGCCTTGGTTTAGCACCCAAAGCCCACTCCACACAGGAGCTGACAGTAAAAGCTCCACAGAAGGTTTGTATCATCGATGAAGGACTCTCACACCATGGCCCCAATAAATTGTTTGCGGTTTTTATCAAGATGTGCGCTAGAGTTTCAGGGATTTTATTTTTGTAAGCACAGTAACCCGCCTCCAGCATCGCAAGATACAGCTTCTCTGTAAAACCATAATAATATATAAAAATATATATTATACATACAATATGAAAACGGGAGTTTTTTTTATTTATGTTCTAGTTCCTGAGTTCCAATCTTCCCGTGCCCATCTGTTCTGTGCTCCATATGAACAAACAAACAAACAAACAAAATAAAACAAGTAAACAAACAAATAGTTACTTGGTGAGATTATAGGCAACAAGTGCTTTAGCGTCCATTCCTAGAATGTCAAAGGCAAGTGCGATCCTTCTGCGAATCTGATGGCGTATAAAAATCTGAAAGTTGAGACGCAGGGCCGAGGGAGTGTAGGGTTAAACGATCGCCACCAACAATCAGAGCATATTCGCACAAAATCTGGTCAACACCATTGGAAAGTCGTACGGCTTGCACTTGACGCCGAAGTTCTTCGATGATCCAGTCTGGTGACTCTGTTCCTTTTCGAGCCCATTGGACTTGGGAATCTTAGAGCTCTTCTTTGGTCTTGTCATAACGCTTCCGCCCGTCGTCGATACCTGAGCTGTGTAACGTTAAAAAGAGGTAGTTTGATCCACGGAATGCAAGAGCGTTCACTAGGGCGACCCGACCAGTGTCATAAGAGAAGCCAGTGCTACTGTAATAATATAAATTATAATTATGATTACTTCAATATATCGGCTGGCACGATTCCTTGCTTCAACAGCATATCTTTTCTCATGAGAATCGAGAACAAACAAACCCACATCTCTCTTTAGAGTTAAACCAGGTTTCGGAGGTGGATCTCAATCGCCCTTTTGCCTAGGCGCGCATAGCTCATGGCCACGGCGGATACCACAACCGAGTAGTAGGCCATATTCACTAGCATACTGTGCTTGGGGAAAAAAAACCTTATCATTCCTTAGTATAGAACGGGTCAGAGTCAACCTTTAGCACTAGACCCTTGATGTTTAGCAACACATTGTGCATATGTGTTAGACTCGGAGACTGGCACCATTGGTGACGTTACTACGTAACATGCCTCACCATTAAGTGGCTTTCGTTGGGTCAGCAGCCATATGACCCTTTTAAATACCAGGCCACCGTAGACGCGTGTTGTCTTGTGATTGTCCCTAAGAGGGCCACCGTTCCTGACTTCTCACACTCTCATATTGTTCAAGCACGTCAGTATCTAAAGTCCAGTTTTAAAGTGTGTGGTCGTGATCTCGAATTACTCGTTTCCTAAATTACCGACTAGTTTCTCGAGACCGGTCGACATGAATTTTGTACTATCTATGAAACGTATTTCTCTCTTGACTGCTGACATTTCTCCATCTATTTTTTCTTTCTTCTTTTTATCTACGACTATCCATTTCACGAAAGGAATGTATTGTGCTCTGCGCGATGAAGTTTATATTTCCTTTGTTTGCACTACCGAGATTCTTCACGAACAGATTGTTGTCGTAACTCGACAGATTGTGAAATATTACTGGAAAGAACTTAGCATCTCGACATTTTAAATTGCAATAACTGTGTGCGGCACCTCGAAATTTACCCGTGTAGTGATCGTGATGTTTCACTTTCTTGTATTCGGGTTCTAAAGTTTCGGTGAACGCTATTCAACAGATGTGACATTCGGTGGCTCTCTCGTACAGTTAAAACTAGAAGTCCTGTCACGAACTGTGCGCGTATCTAGGCTTAATTGTGCGTAGGAATTGCGCGCAATTGCCATATCGAATGGCACCCAAAGCATGGCAGGTTCTCTTTGTTACCCATAGCAAACACAAGCAATGTTTCTGCCAATGGACCTCCGGGTTACCCGGAGGTCCCTTGGCTGAAACTTTACTTGTGCACAGGCCGTATGCGCAGAAATTGATAGCCTTACCATCGTCATAACGCGTAGATTAACGTGCAAATCGACGTGCTATTTGTGCGCATGTCAGGACAGGACTTCTAGTTTTAACTGTAGTCTTTCATTTGCTCGTCTGTGATGATCATCTTCGCGGTAGTTTTAAATTGCTCGTGTATGTTTTTGATTTCAGATTCCAATTTTTCCACGAATTTTTGAGCCACTTCGTCACCATCCGACTGTTTCGTGTAGGTGTGCGGACCCGAAGAACATATTCATTGTCGAAAGAACATTTTATGTAAAAGCACTAACAAGACGGTGTGTGCTTCTGGTATTTTTCGGTACTCTAACGATCGTCGAGCTGACACAAACTCATTTTCATCGCAAAACATTCGAAATCAGCAAGCACCATAAAGATCACTCTCATATCTTTTGTTGCGATCTATGAATTTACAGTAAGTGTGAGGTTTTGGAAACGCATTGATCTGAGTGGCAATATTCTTCGTGACGTTCCATCGATTCTTTGCCTTGGAAGGAATTCAAACAGTTAAAACAGGGAAATCTCTTTTCCTTGTGTTCACGGTGATGGTAGGATTTTGATTTTCAAAACAATCGATGTCGCGTAGCCGAGTCAGAAAATTTATTCCCGACCAATCTATATTCTTGGAAGTCTCGACATACGTTGATACTCTCAGCGGATTCGTTTCGACGGGATATGCAGTTAACACTAGGAGTCCTGTCATGAAATGCGCACAAATGGCACGTCGATCTGCGCATTAATCTACGCGTTATGGCCATAGTAAGGCTATCAAATTCTGTATATATGGCCTGTGCACAAGCATTGTTTCAGCCAATGGACCTCCGGTTCCACTGGCAGAAACATTGCCTGTGTTTGCTATGAGTAACGGTTACCAGGAGAACGTGCAGTGCTTTGGATGCCATTCGATATGGCAATTGCGCGCAATTGCTAGGCGCAATTAAGCCTAGATAAGTGCACAGTTCGTGACAGTCCTTTAGTTTTAATTGTAAGGCAGATGTGACAGCCCATTTGAAGCATTGACTGTCTTCTTCATTTTCCACGTTGACCACAGTTTTTTTCCCAGTGAAATGAGGCAATTCTGTAAACGAAAACGTTCTCAATGGATCGTACTTGTCGATATGAATCTCTAGATTCAATACTTCTCCGAATCTCAAACTTCTACCTTCGTTTTGATACTGCGCCAAAGATTGTATTAATCCACAGCTACCTAATATTTCTTTTGTTCTCTGTCATGAAAACAAGCCCTATAAAATCACACCAAGTACGGTTGTGATGAGAACAGCTCACTAAAACAGTACCAATATCGGGATATTGGGACGGTTTTGAAACAGTCCCAATAACTAGACATTTGTACGATTGTCACGGTACTGTAATCATAACCATTCAAAAGTAACGATGCTGTAAAGGAGGTGTGAACAACTTTATAACATGCATTATCGACAAGCTTTTCTCGACAGAGCTACTGAATTGAGTGTGCATCGTGTCCAAATTATAATGTACTTTTTAATTTTTTGTTGCTTTTAATAACCAACAGCCCTGGTAACCTAAAAAGGACTCCTGTGGAAACCTCGGAAGTGAAGCAGTGCTTGTTTGCTGTGGTAAACAAGTTCAGTTTTACTGGTAAAATAGGACCTGGTCACCAGTGCCCGGGGTAGAAGTCCCCTAAAATGGGCAGCATGGGTGTAATCGATTGGCTAAACTTGACTTTACACCTTTTTTGCGGTCACAATTAGCCATAGCTGTAGTAAAGTGACCTTAAACACCAGTAAATAAATAAATAACCTAAACAAACTCCCTTTTTCAAATATTAAGACGGCAATCAGGCACCACCACCCGCCACCCCTGAGGGAAAGCGAACTTCTTCTTCAGATAAAAAAGAATTATTCTTCCAAATGCTTTAAAAATGAACGATTATTAAATTTATCTGCCGCACTTTCGATGAGGGATTGAATAAGCGTTCCACCCTTGGGCTGAGACATTATATTAGCGGGAGAACAAATTACGTCATGATGTGAGTTGACTTCGAAGCGACAGATCTGTTCACAATATCTGAACTCCTGATGCGTGTCATAACTTCAATAGACTTTCTACACTCTAAAAAAACCAATACATTTTGGTATTCTAGAATACCACCTGTATATGAGATACCTAAAACACCGAATATTAATTGCCTCCCCTATATTTTGCACGTATAATACCAAATGGATGGGTGTGGAATACCAAACTGTCGATAAACAGGAGTTACATCCCCTGCCTATCCACCACGTGAGCAACTTGGGCGCCAAGCTCGCGCGTCGTCTGTATCAACAATGGCGGTTTCTGTCGAAGCCTGGGACCTTCAAAACGCGATTGAATGGCTCATATATAGGAAGCGGGTTGGATGACTTGGTGCAAACTGTATTTGATTTATGTTAGTTGCAGTGTATGCCTTTAATATCTGTTGAAGGTTATTAAAGGAACTGCATAACTGCATAACTCATTTTTTCTTCTTTCATTGTTTTCATAGCGACATGATTTGTGGTGTTATCTACATAATAAATTACGTTGGCCCGTGATGGAGGCTGGTACTTCTGCAGCTTTTCATACTTCGGTCCGGTTCTTTGGGTCCCTCAACGGAGCAATATTTGAGCCTACCCTCCCATGTATATGCTGTGTACATGAAAGGGATGGGGGAGGGGTAAGTACCAAACTTTGGGTTTCTTGGAGCACCATAGGATAATTACTTGAGTTCGGTTCTCTGGAGAACCATAATAAAGTACCAAACTTTTGGTTTTCTAGAGAACCAAAACGAAGTACCAGACAGTTTTGGTTCCTCAAAGTACCATTACAGTTTGGTTTCTTGGAGTACCAACAATGTTTTGGTTTCCTGGAATACCATAATTTTGGTACCCCACACGGGACAAGTTGAGTACCACTTTTGGTATCACAGAGTACCCAGAGCTTTTAGAGTGTAGCAAGCAAACAATGGGTTATGCCCATTTTGTTTTTCGGAGGTAGAGGAAGCAAAAAGTGTTTTAAAATGTGGTTTTACTTGTCAAACTTTCTAAATATAATTTTTTTGACTTTTGTTAACATTGAGGGGCTGTGGATTAAATCGCATATATCACTATTTTGTGTACTATATGGGTAAATAATTGTACTTTTTAATTGAGCTAGGCTGCGCGTTTCAAATGAAAATTACATTTTTTAGCTCACCTGACTGAAAATCAGGAGGAGCTTAAGTGGTCACTTTCTGTCCGTCGTCCTACGTCCGGTCCGTCGTCCGTCCGGCGTGAAATTTACATTATCGACTTCTCCTCATAACCCACTAGACCAAATTGAACCACATTTATCATATGTCAATTCAAGTTTGTTCAATTAAAGTTGCCACGCCCACAGGGGGCACCACAAGTGGCATTACCCTGATAGCACTCGTAAATTGTTTTCCAAAATTAAAACAAAACTACTTCTCCAGAACCATCAATTAGAATCTTCAGATCCTTGGTATATAACATCTCGGGTGTGGGGGGGGGGGGGGGGGGGGGCGTTCAAGACGATTCAAATCGAGTCCCTGGGTTAATATTTGGGCCTACTATGGGGGCTCGAATTTTGACGTGCAATTTGAGGAAATTACTTTAAAAATCTTCTTCATTAGATCCACCAGTCAGAATCCTTTCATAACAACATCTATTGGGGTGGGGGTGTGGGGTGGGAGGGGGGGGAGGGTGTCAAATTCCAGTTTGTTCAAATCGATTTTCTGGGTTTATATTTGGGTTCCCTATGGAAGCCCGAATTTTAACTTAGAGCAAAATGAGGGAATTTCTTTTAAAATCTTCTTCTTAAGATTCGCTGGTCAGAATCCTTTCAGATTTAGTATACAACATCCCTAGGAGGGGCAGATTTACATGTGTTCACGTTGGGTCCCCGGGTTAATATCTAGGCTTTCTGTTGGAGCTCAAAGTTTAACTTAGTGTAATATGAGGAAATTTCTTTAAAAATCTTCTTCAGATCCATCAGTCAGAATATTTCATATTTAGTATGCAACATCGCTAGAGGTGGGTTTGTTCAAATCGGTTACAGGGTAAACGTTTGGGCTCCCTATGGGAGGCAGAATGTCAACTTAGTGCAGTATAGGGAGACATCAGGATGTAGACGAAATTTCTACCAGCTCTTCTTAAAGTCGGTTTTCTGAATTTTTTGTGTCGTTTATGCAGAAATTGTGTTTCTAATTTTCGTTAGAGTGGAGGAGCACTCTTCTGCTGAATTTTGCAGTGAAATAATTCTCATTTGACTCTTGAAAACTTGGATATTTTGGATCAGTGAGCTGATACCACCTATTTTCGTTGCAGTCGTCTGTCACTAAATTTGAATAAATTACTGTTCTTCATGTTCTTGCATCTTTTCTTTGTCAGATGCAGTGTAGATTATTTTAACTAAGTTACAAATACAATCAAATCAAGAAAAAAATCGACCACAGCTAACGAATCCAAGGATGTAAAACCAAAAAATAAAAGACATAGACAAGACTCGCAATTGGACGAGTCGATAAACTCATTAAATACTTCAATGTAATAATAATATAATAATAATAATAATAACTCTTTGGCCAGCCGCTGATTTGTCGCGGTCCTCATAAGAGAAGGCCATCATTCCCCCTGCACCCCACCCCCTCTTCCCCTCCTCTCCTCCCAGCATTCAGATATAAACTGCTTAATAGTGTCCCTCACTTCCTCTTTTTCAATTTCTTCAATAAGCATTCCTACCCTCTCCCTCGTGTCCCCCTTCAGCCATCTATCCTTTGTTTCTTCACCCCACTTCTGCATAATTCTTCCAGTAAATTTTATTCTATGAGGTATATACTGTGGGCATTCCAAGAGAAAATGTTCCAGGGTCTCCACTACTCCAGAGTGGCACATTTGGCATCCCTTTTCCCCATCTCTCCCAATTTTTCCCCGAAGCTCCAGTGATCTTGATCTCAGTTTGAACAGCAGTGACCCTCCAAAGGTGCCATCTAGGTACTTCTCAAAAGCTGGCTTTTCTTTATATTGTAACCCCTGCAGTGATCTTTTCATGCTAACCCCTGCTCGCCAGTTTCGATTGCAGTCTTCCATGACTCTCTCTTTGACAAACCTTTTGCCTTCTTTCATTCCTACTTCTATGTTTGTGACCTCTATAGAGTAATTGTCCATTAGTTCCCTCACATGTTTTGACCACCCCGTTTCTATATTAGAATTCCAAATGGTATCGAGCATCAATTTGCACCACCGGTTGTTAGGCAGGTTTCTTAAGTAGTTAAAGTAACACAGTTTTCCCAAATCTACCCTGTCCTTGATTTTCATCCACCCAAGCTCCCCCCTTACTGCTTCCAAAGCTGCAGCATTACTCGACCCTGTTATCCATCTGCCGGCATCATTCTGAGTACTTTCCAACTTCTTAATAACGGTTTGGTTTAATGGAATCACGTCCGTGACATACGTTATACTTGGTAAACCCACCCTCTCCCACAGTGTTTTCCCCACAAAGACCTTATTGAAACTATTTTTCCCTAAAAGTTTTAGTTGGTTCAGAATTCTTTTCCCCTTCAGAATCAGTTTGGCTGAGTAATTTCTGTACACCCCTCTTCCCGTTATATTTATGCTTACCCCTAGATACTCATACTCTCCCGTTTCTCCTACAGTGATTTGTTTGCTTTCCCCGATATGGGGAAAATAAACTGTCAAAAATAAAACAAGCATTGGAGGGTATCCCAAACGCCGAGGCAATTCGTACTATTGTGAGTTCAGTGGTGGACGTTAAATTCACCAATTCTGAGAAATGAGCTCCGAGAACTTGTGTCATCAAAGTTTTCCGAGGTAGAAAATGAAATAAGAGAGCTGAAAATAGAAAATAAAACTTTGAAAGAGAATTCAAATAAAGTCGCAAGACAAAATGAATTTTTAATAGACAGACAGAAATAGAAAAGACAGCTTAGCACTCGCCCACACTTGCAAACAACACCGAACAATACACACACAAAAGCAAGTTAAAAATGTGTGAAAGAAAGAGCTGATGAGAATCTTGAGTCATTGATGTGCGAAATGATCAACTCGCGAAACTTGGAAATTGAACTAAAAAACGATGATATTTTGGCTATCCACAGAATACCATCAAATGGAAAAAAGTGTCCGCGACCTAGTCAAATTTCAAAGGAGCGAAATCTATAAATAAACTATTTTTCAGTAGAAAAGCCTTGTTCTCTTCACCAACTGCTCACGGAGAGAGCATAACATTAACGAACAACG
The DNA here is from genome assembly GCA_031216915.1 of Pictodentalium vernedei. Taxonomy (NCBI): domain Eukaryota; kingdom Metazoa; phylum Mollusca; class Scaphopoda; order Dentaliida; family Dentaliidae; genus Pictodentalium; species Pictodentalium vernedei. Next base: position 175,765,483 of record CM062296.1, read on the forward strand.
TAACGTCTTTGAACACCAGCCTTTCGAACAAAGTCGATCAGCATCAACAAGTCGATTTTGCATACCACAGGAACGGTTTATCTGGGCCAAATTTAAAACTGGTAAGCGAATGAAAGTTGGATTATTTGACAATATTGACGACATTTTATCAAAGGAGTGAACAAACTTTAACCATACGAATCAACAATGTGGGAAAATATTACAAACGTTTTGTTGTGAAAAAGGTGTGAAAAACCTTCAACCCTCTTGACATTCACCATTCTCCCAAAGCAACATATCGAGAGCAGTCAAAGAGGGGAATTCAATATTATTTTTTAGTAAAGACCAACAGTACCTGGAGGGTATGTAACCGTATGTTGTCGATGGATCGCCCGTGGAGTGGAAATTCAACTCAAGCAATAACTGTGAATTTGTTGCAAGGCATAATGAGCACATGTACGGCTCCAGCCAATGGACCTCCGGGAGAAAAGATAAAATATACCTGTGCCGTTTTTGATGGGGGTGGACATGGAGGGGTTTCGCTGGCGCACGTTAGGGACATGCGAAGTATCGAGATTCGACTCGATTCGATTTCGAATCTTAAGTTTGATGTTTGGTTTGATTCGAAATCAGCTGTCCGATTCGTTTTCTTTCGAATTTTTTGACTGGAATTTCGCCTCGTATCAATCATCTTAGTATTCTCACAAAAACGTATAACTGAGATGGAAACAGTACATAAACAATGTTAAGAATAAATTGAGTGTAATTTTTGGTACATTAACATAAAAAGTGTCTGTACCCATCCTGTCGTTCATGCTAATTCTAGTTTCGCTAGTCACTATTACTACCGAAAACCAATTTAAAGTTCCCAAAAATATTGACAATGAGCTCACGTTAGTAGGGTGGAATGGGGGATACGAGCGTACCACATTTTATGTCTCGATCGCACCCCACAAAAACTTAGTTTTTTTCGAGCAAATCGCGTTCATCACGATCGAAATGTATGGATTTGTACGATGCGATACGTACACGATCACACCGTCACTTTTTTCTGGTTTTTACAGTGTTTGCGTTAGACGAGGCATCGTGGGTTTAACGTTCAATTTCTCTAACGATCAACGTGGATCCGACTAAAATTTCGGCGGAATTTTAACAAACTCTGTAAAATTCCCCCTCTTAAAAATTCACTTTTAGGTGCGCTCGTAACTTTTGACGACGACCGTTCTCGGGAAAACGCTCACCTTTTCGCAGAGGTAACACGGACCCGCTATTTATGGGATTTTTTTTCGACAGAATACCACCAAAAAAACACCACCCATGCGGGTGAAACACCAACGATCCAACGCAGATTCCCACGGAAAAAACAGAGTCCAAATCGAAGTACTAAATCATACAGAGTTATCTCCTAGATTTTTCTCAAAAAACCAAAAGCTCGAAGAGCTTGAAATAAGTAATCACCCAATCACTTCACTTTTCTGACGCTAACTAACCAATCAGATTGCTTGATTCCCATAACCTATACTTAACCATACAAAAACTGTAAAAAAATTTTTTTTAGCATGGTTAGAACAATGTATTCTAAAAACCAAAAGCCCGAAGAGCTTGAAATAAGTAATCACCCAATCACTTCACTTTCCTGACGCTAACTAACCAATCAGATTTCTTGATTCCCATAACCTATACTTAATCATACAAAGTTATCTCCCCTTATTACAAAGAAGTCCTATTCGATTCTTATCACTGGATTATTCAAGGAGATAGGGGGCGCGGTGGCTCAGTTGGTAGAGGTGCAGGCTGCAAGCCGAGAGGTCCTCGGTTCGTATCCCACCTTTGGCAATCGCGTTGTGTCCTTGGGCAAAACACTTCACCCCCATTGCCCACGTGGGGGCACGGTGACGCTGTGTACTAGGGCGTACTGCACGTCGATGGTGCACTGTCTTCAACCAATGCTAACCCTGCTTGTGTGGAGTTGGTATGTTGGGGAGCTGACAGTTGCTCGCCGTTGCTCGGTGGTTCTCTCCGGGTACTCCGGCTTCCTCCACCCATAAAACTGTCACGGTCATGGTTAGCCATTGTGCAGAAATATGTGACCTAAACACCAATAAATAAATAAATAATTCAAGGAGATTACGAAAAATAATATTTTTAACCCTCGTCGTGGGGTGGGGTCACGACCAGAGCCGAAAAACATCTCTCTTTTTACAAAGCCAAACATCTGAGGTAGCAATTTGAAGGGCTCGATGAGTACATTACAAAAATGACATTTTTTTCATTTTACGTAGGGGAGGGGGTCACGCCCATCAGAAAATAGAAAGTTTCGAGAAGGCAGTCATGTGACCTATCAAATTGAAGCTATCGACGAGTAGACTAAGAAGATCATATTTTTAATCCTCGTCGTGGGGTGGGGTCACGACCAGAGCCGAAAGACGTCTTCCTTTTTACAAAGCCAGGCATGCGAGGTATTAATTTGAAGGGCTCGATGAGTACATTACGAAAATGACATTTTCTCATTTTAAGTGGGGTGGGGGTGACGCCCATTAGAAAATCGAAAGTTTCGAGAAGGTAGTCATGTGACCTATCAAATTGAAGGTATCGACGAGTAGATTAAGAAGATTATATTTTTGACCCTCGCCGTGGGGGTGGGGGTCACGCCCGTCAGAAAATCAAAAGTTTTGAGAAGATAGTCGTGTGACCTATCAAATTAACGGTATCGACAAGGATATTATGAAAATCATATTTTTTCCCTTCTTTTAACGGTGGTGTTGTGACCATCTTGAAATCGAAAGTATCAAGAAAGGAAGTTATGCGACATATTAAATTGAAAAAAACAACAACTTGAATCTAATGCATCATTCATTTTGATGTCTATGTTCAAACACGGAAGTATGTTTTCAATATATGATTCTTATGCTAATTAGAGATACACTCACCTGTTTAACAAGTCACGCTGTGAGGTGTTTCATTCAATAATAACTCTGTGTACTGTACCATAGATTTCCCAATAAAATTATAAGTTGATCTTCTAACACGGCATGTTTCTACATTTTGAGAATAGCCTATTTCATTATTTCCCGAAAAGTATCAATGCAGGCAAACAGTTTTTTAAGGAAAAATGACCATGAGAAGAATCACATAACTGAACGAGTATACACCTTGATTAAATTAATTCAAGTAAAACCATTTGTCACGTGTTAGAAAAAGATTTTGAAACAGTCTAAACGCACGTGTAGAAAAGTTTCCTTTTTTTACAACAGGAGTTAAAATATTTTAAGATAGGTGGCGTTATATAAATACAGCAACAACAAAAAACAGTGTTTGCCATGTGCCAGAGTATGACTGAATGAAAATGAGAAAAAGCTCCTTTTAACCAACTGCTAGCAAAGCATTACACCGTTTATTGCGATGTTTATCACAGGTGTTCAACACGTGCAAGGATCATGAAAAATAGTGTATCAGACGTTTTTGGTTTAGAAATTATGTATTTTTTTCCATGATTATGTATATAAGAGAGAAAAGGTACGCAACTGCCTGGCTTGGAAGATTTCGACCTGTCTTATTCAAACTCGCAGAAAAAAAACAAACTCGTGAATTTGTAGTCACGATATTGATGTCATCCAGCAGCCAAGACATTAAGCTTTACGTTGATATAACACTTGCTCAATTAAATATTTTTTTAACGTTAAAACGAAATATATCTCGGGAACGACTCCCTTTTTGTCTTGGTCGGACACGGTTGTTGACAGAAAGTTGACTGAGGGGTCGTTCAAAACAATTGATCAAATATATCGAACGAAAACCATTCATTTTCTAACTACGATTGTCGCTATATTCTAAACTTCACCACTCTAATCATACAATACGGTATTAGAGCTTCAAGACCTCTTGAATATTATAAATTTACGATTTGTATTACCTTCAACACAAAACGTAAATTCCTTCCCATCACCATACTTGTACTGTACCGCATCGAATTTGACCTCACCATCATCCCATTGGTAGATGAACCCGAACTCGTCGTCCGAATGGTCGATAATTAAAAATGAAGGATTCCCCCGTATTTTTTTCTATCACAAATATGGCAATCGACTGGAAGTCTACTCACTGCCGACAACCGTGTCCGACTAAGAAAAAAAGGGGGAGTCGTCTCAGAGAGATATATTTCACCCTTTTCGTGATAATGAGAATTTAAAATCTTGTAAATTTTCACCATTGTTATTGAGACACATCAAACCTTGAACCTTATGAATGTTGCATGTCTTGACGTGTGCCAATAATTCGTACTAATCTCGAACACGCGAATTTTAGGGGTTAGAAAATAAGGATTCATCTTGGAATTGCGTTCGATGGACGGAATGAAGCGTTTTCCCTAGTTTGGTTCAAGGGAAGTAACTCTAACAACTCAACCGTAGGTTCAAAGGAAGTAACTCTGTAACAACTCATCCGTAGGTAGAGGTTTATTATGAGGTCATCAAGGGCCATGATACCGATTAGGTTCAAGGGAAGTACCTCTGTCATCCGTAGGTTCAAGGGAAGTAACACTGTAACACTGAGGTTTATTATGAGGTCATCAGGAGTCATCATACAGGTGAGGTTTAAGGGAAGTAACTCTATCATCCGTAGGTTGGGGAGAAGTAACTCTCAACTCATCCGTCAAATGGTTAGGTTCAAGGGAAGTAACACCGTAACAACTCATCCGTAGGTTCAAAGGAAGTAACTCTGTAACAACTCATCCGTAGGTGGAGGTTTATTATGAGGTCATCAGAGGCCATGATGCGGGTTGGGTTCAAGGGAAGTAACTCTGTCATCTATCAAATGGTTAGGTTCAAGGGAAGTAACTCTGTAACACCGTAGGTAGGTGTTTATTATGAGTACATCAGAGGCCATGATGAGTACATTAGATGCCATGATGAGGTCATCAGGGGGTCATAATAGGGGTTAGGTTCAAGGAAGTAACAACTCATCTGTAGGTTCAAGGGAAGTAGCTCTGTAACACCATAGGTAGAGGTTTATTATGAGGTCATCAGGGGTCATGATACGCGTTAGGTTCAAGGGAAGTAACTCTGTCATCCGTCAAATGGTTAGGTTCAAGGGAAGTAACTCTGTAACGCCAATGTTTATTATGAGTACACCAGAGGCCATGATGAGTACATTAGAGGCCATGATGAGGTCATCGGGGGGTCATGATACAGGTTAGGTTGAAGGAAAGTAACAACACATCTGTAGGTTCAAGGGAAGTAACTCTGTAACACCATAGATAGAGGTTTATTATGAGGTCATCAGCGGTTATGATACGGGTTAGGTTCAAGGGAAATAATTCTGTCATCCGTAGGTTCGAGGGAAGTAACACTGTGACACCGAGGTTTATTATTAGATAATCAGGAGTCGTGATACAGGTGAGGTTTAAGGGACGTAACTCTATCATCCATAGGTTCGAGAGAAGTAACTCTGTTTGTAACACCAAGGTTTATTATGCAGTCATCAGGGTTGGTTCGAGGGAAGTAACTCTGTATAACAACTCATCCCAGGTTTATTATGAGGTCAACAGGGGTCACGATACGGGTTAGGTTCGAGGGAAAAGTAACAGGTTTGAGGGAAGTACCTCTGTAACACCAGGGTTTATTATGAAGTCATCAGGGTAGGTTCGAGGGAAGTAACTCTGTATAACAACTCATCCGAGGTTTATTATGAGGTCATCAGGGGTCACGATACGGGTTAGGTTCGAGGGAAAAGTAACTCTGTAACAACTCATCCGTCATTTGTTTTTATTTTCTGAGATCTCTCTCTATGGGAATGAGGAAGACTTTTTTAGGAAAAAAACCCCACTTTTCTGATTGTTTTTTTTTATCCATTATATGACATGTCTATATTCAAGAGTCTTATCGAGCATATTTCCACTGGAATACTTTTAATAAAGTTTTTGTTTTACTTTTTCATTCGATAATCATGCAGAGACATATGTTTTGAAATAGATTGCCTTTTTTGATGTTCATTATCACGGTATTATTCTCACAAAAAAGACCCCATTTCTTATTACTAATTTTTGTTGTCGATCACTAAGGCAAAAAAAAAATAAATAATATAAAGTATAATTCGTTGTATTTTTTGAAAAAAAAAAAAAGAAACAAAAAAAAAAATATATATAAAAAAAATTAATACTAGAAAAAAAAATAATGTAAATAATAATACACCATTTTAAAAACAAAAACAATCAGTGTTTTTAACTGATAATAGTGTTGTTGTTTTGACTGATAGGTTAGGGTTCTATTACGAGTACATCAAGGGAGCAGCTCTATTCCATTCCATCAGTCGAGTCTTTTTTTTTAATCAATTCAAGAGGTGTTAACCTCATCTGACGAACAATGTCTATGGAGAGTTTTATCTTAGTTCGCCATAGTGTCATCACCTGTTAGCACTGATTTTCCCCCATAGACAATCCTAGAGGCACTCTGGAAACATTTTTTATTCCAAACATGTTTTTAGGATATCTTGTGTCTACTTCTCTGCTTTTTCTTTTTAAAAAGCTAAAAAAAAAAAAATTATGAATTAAATAATAATCGTCATCAGATTTGAAAACGGTTTATAACTTTATGAAATATATTTTTCTCTTGCTGTTTGCTTAATTTTTTAAGCAAAAATAATGACTGTAAGAGTTTGTTGAACCTAGATTTTCTCCTTGATAAGTCGCGAAACTCGATATCAAACGCAATTTATCTTTCTTGCTCCTCACGTTTTCGAGGTGTAAGAATCGTTTGCTTTTGACCAATCTCTCTTGAAAATCCAATATGTGTTTGGTAAACGGATCGAACAATTTTTCATCGTTTTTACCTTCCAGAGGAACTTCGAATTCTCATCTTTCGCTCTCGAAAACCCCTTGATCTTTTCTCTCTTCACGTTTGGTTTCTGCAATCTTTCGCTTGGAACGTTTGACAGAAGATTGTGGAGCTTTTTTCACGAATATTAAATTTCCTTGACCCGCGTGCATGGTTTCGAGATGTTTCGTTTTATAAAATGTGTTTTCGCGCGATTTTTCGAACGCGTATTTCTTTACAAAAGGATTGTCGACCACGTAGTCTTCTTTGAAATATTGTATTAATTTTTTGTCGTTGTTCATTGTTTTTTTTGTTTATTATTGCTTTTTTTTTATATGGAAACTATGATTATAACCATCAACTAAATTGTCCAACACAAAAAAATATTTCCAATACACCGCCCTAACTAGCACCCTCCCCTCCCCTTCCCCTAATCCTCCCCTTCCCTAATTCTCACCATGCCCTAATACTCACATGCCCTAATCCTCACCTCCTCTCCCCATCCCCTCCACCCCTCCCTCCCCTCCCATCCCCTTTCCCAATCCTCCCCATCCCCTTCTCCCCCTCCCCACCACCTCTCTTTCCCCTAATCCTCACCTCCCCTTCCACTAATCCTCCCCTCTCCCTCCCTCTAACCCTAAACCTCCCTCTCCCCTCCCTCCCCTAATCCTCACCCTCCCCTAACCCTAACCCTCCCTCTCCCCCTCCCTCTTTCCCTAACCCTCACCCCAACCTCCCCTAATCCTCCTCTCCCCTAATCCTCCCTTCCCTAATCCCCACCATCCCCTTCTCCTACCCCCACCCACCTCTACCCCCTCCCCTTCCCTTTTTCCCCACCCTCTAACCCCCTCCCTCCCCACCCCATGCCTAATCCTCCCCCTTCCATCCCCAACCCTCCCCCTCCCCTTAACTTTCACCCTCACCCTTCCCTATCCCTCCCCTACCCTCCCCTGGTGGTTAGGGAGGTGTACAGAAAATATTCCAGAAAGCAGATTAGAGCTGCCATATTGTGGTATGACAACTTTCTTGAACTGAAAACATCGGAGTGGAGTATTACCCTCTACAACATAAACAATTTCTTTTTTATGTTATTATTATTATTATTATTATTATTATTATTATTATTATTATTATTATTATTATTATTATGTTTTGGGGGGGGGGTTGGGTTGTTTGTTTTTTTTGTTTTTTTTCATATTCTTTTCTGGAGCTTGGGTGAGGGGGGATACATCAGTGCCAAAATTGGAAAATAGTAAATTTATTGTATCTATCTTTACATTTAACCCAATGTGCGCTAGCGGGCTCCGTCCGTAACTTCTTGTGACCTGTAACGTCGTGCCAAAATGTTTTTGAATACAATGTCTCTGAACGGAGTAGACATGGAGGGGTTCGCTGGCGCACCTCCTGTCCCGCCCTGGTTGCATTATAATACCTAACTGAGCTGAAGAAGTTATGGGATGCCTCATCGATTCTTGTGTTTCCTCTACTACCCCAACCTCCTGCAGAAATTTCCCACAATGCTAACTAGGCGGAGACAATTTCCACTAGTTTGGTTGACGTATTTAACCTTTTAGAAAAAATATCTATTCTCAGTTAGGTAACATCATAGCATATCCTTCCTCCCCCACCTTGCCCCACCCGCCCCTTCTGACCCTCACTCCGATGTTAAGTGTTCTTGTAATTACGTCATTAATGTACCACACCCGTATGATGTACATAACATTTTTTGTTTTAATTTTAACCCATCTAGATATCCGACCACAGCTGCTGCTATATCAGCGAGCGTGCGATATAACCGCCCCACTGTAATTTTATTCTTAAATCTTGTGTTTAGAAAGCTCCGTTTACATGATAAATTTCGAATGCAGTCCCCTGCCTCCCCCTTACACAAAACACCCACAAAAGTCGCGGTATGGATCATGAGAAACCGACTTTAAAAGATGAGCATCTCATTTATCTTGGATGCTACAGAGTCAACCGAAAATGTTTATGTTAATTCCATTGTTAATGTTATTTGTTTTTCCAAAATTTGTTAGTAATATTTTTTTTCAGATTTGTAGGTCTTTCCATGAACTGCTCTGTACAAATAAGTAAGCTTAGAAATAGAAAAATGACTGATTCACAACATAGTAGCTGCACATATACTCTTAAGTTATCTATAACTCACTTAAATGGCTAGCATAATAATAGGAAGCATGAACTGTCGTGTGTAACAGACCTGAGCCCCGTCCCTCTCGATTTACACCGCAACTAGAGCCTGGTATAATTCTAATCGAAGCCAGCGCCTCCAACAGTCCTCCACAGAGAAATGCCCGAGCATCGGCCCGATCAAAACAACAAGAGGGTCCCATTGAGGTCCGCAGTTTGGGAAAAACTGGGGGTTAAGAAGCGAGTTCTCATTCCTAGCGGGGTTTCTAACGACTAAATAACAAGAGAATAGATGATATAATATTTAATCAATTATAAACAAATCATTTTCAACTCTTTCCAGTACATTAGTCTCCTCCTTACTCAAGTGGGGGGATCTTGCATCATTAACAATTATTTAAATTGGCCAACGGGCCATTCAAGAAAACTTCTATACCAACAACCTTAAGGAGGGTTATCAAAAACGAGCAGGGCTTGTTTACCTGTGTAAACAAGCACTGCTCCTCATTATAGCTAACGCGATACCTTCCGCCAAATACCAGTCGCGAACGCTCAACCAATGCGCGAAATAATAAATAGGGTACTACCCTTACCCTATCCCAGTCGGGAGGAGGAGAGCTACAAATAGTTTCGGTTCTACGCACTCAAATGAGTTCCGCACCCAAAACTCCGCGCCCAAATCCTGTTCGAAATAACGCAATTAAAGGATTACCACTACCAAATACCACGGTTATCGCGACACAATCAATAACTATTTTATCCAGTGCAGACCTCTACGGAGGTGAGCTGGCCTACATAAATCGGATCCCAAACGGGTGGAGGGGGGGGGGGAAGGTCCCCCCACCTTCAACCAATGTGTGTCCCCACTAAAGTAATCCGTCCATAATGTACTAAATACGGCCCATGGCTACGACACGATCTCTACTAATTTTACTATAATGTTGTCAATGATTGCCTACCTAAGGGGGGGGGGGGGGGAGTATCTCGGCCAGTTAAAACTAGGGTAGGTTCGGACTACTCTGCCCTCGGCCCACCCGGTTGAGTCTGATACTGGCTGAGAAGTGTGCGTCCCCTCTAACAACATCTCAGTTAGGTCGCACAATTCTCAAGCACAGGATATTCAAAAAGGCAAGAAAAATATAGTGAATTCGCCTACAGACTCACCGGATCCGACGAGATGGGAAATTCCATGATCCTTCCCAAATCCGACTAGCAAGCTACATCAAAGAAATAATTATTTCCCAAATAAATATCACTAAATGATTACCTCCAGTTGCCTTCACAAAATCCCATTTCTAATAACACAGAAACGATATTAAAAGATGAAGGCGTAATCAAGCGATACATTCTTCCCGTAAATATCGCTATGAAAAAGGAAATTCGTGCAGCTAGTGATGTTTGAATTACTTGTCTCCGAGTATTATCATTTAACTTTTCCACGGGTACACTACCATCGGTCCCAGACTACTGAACCAAACCGAGACTTATTTACCGACCCTACCACGGCTGAATCGTTTCACGTGGCTTATCTTCTGACTCTTATAAACAACGAGACATTTTTCTCGGTGTAGGGATAAATTTGATATCACTTTTCTGGTAGACACGCATTCGAGCAAGAAAGTGGAAAATTGTTGGAGGAGCGAATGGGTTTATGAGGCTGTCTTTTGTTATCACTCAAGTTCGAGCAGAGGCGTTGCTATACTTTTCAAAAACACTTTTGGTTTCACCATATATAAAAGTATTTCAGATGAGAATTGAAATTTTATAATTCTGGACGCTACTATTAAGGACCAAAGATTAACCCTATCAGGTGTATATGGTCCCAATGATGATGGGCTACAATTCTACAATGATTTATTCTCCAAAATCGAAAGCATAGGTAATGATTAAAAAATAATAGGAGGGGATTGGAACGTTACACAAGATTACGAAAAAGATACAATTAAATATTAGCAAAACAACAACCAAAAGGCAAATAAAAAATTATTGAACTCAATGGAAACGTGTGACTTATTTGATGTTTGGCGTCTCGAAAATACAGAGGAAAGGCGTTATACTTGGAGAGGACCTGAAAATAAAATGGCAAGGTTAGACTACTTTTTATTATCATCAGATTTACAACTATTTCTTACTAATGCTGAGATTCATACTAGATATCACTCCGACCATAATCCAGTAAGCATAAAACTATCTTTTGATAACCAACCCCGGGGGAAGGGTATTTGGAAGTTTAATAATAACCTTCTCGATGATCCGGACTATGTAACTACGATTAAACAAGTCATAGCTGAAACAAAAGACCAATATACAAATGATAACACAGAAAGTTACACTATTAATAATCAGCTTCTTTGGGAAACATAAAAACTTTTGATAAGAAGGAAAAGTATAGCATACGCCTCTTCTGTAAAACGCAAGACCGTCAAAGCGCAACAAGAAATAGAAGATCAGCTAAAAATTCTGAATTCTAAACTGGACAGGGGATGAGTTAGTGTCAGAAGAAATGAGCTCACTTGAGAATGAAATTGAAACCATTAGGGATAAAAAGCTTCAGGGAATAATAATGAGAAAAAAATCAAAATGGAAAATAGAGGGTGAAAAACCAACCAAGTGCTTCTGTAACTTAGAGAAAGGACATTATACGCAAAAAACTATTCTCACGTTAATAAAGGATGATCTTCAACCAAACTAACCATGCCTGTGCTGCAGTGCGGAGTTACGATGTTGGGGAGCTGTCAGCTGCTCGTCGCTGCTGGATGGTTCTCTCCGGGTACTCCGGCTTCCTCCACCTGTAAAACTGTCACGGTCATGATCCGCCATGTGCATTAGCATGTGACCTTAAACACCAATAAATAAATAAATAATCAAATAAAGGATGATGGATCGGAAATTACTGACATACGCGAGATTCTGACCGAGCAAAAATCCTTTTATGAAAATTTATATTCCTCAAGATTACCTAAAAAGTATCCTCTTGATACAGATTTTATTGTTTTGACAAAACTAACCCCTTTCTTAACTTTTAAGCGATGACGAAAAGGAATCCGTTGAAGGGCCCTTAACACCTTCAGAAAGTTCAAACGCCCTTAAAACAATGCAAAACAGTAAAATCCCGGTTCTGATGGCTTCACAACCGAGTTCTATAAAAACATTTGGAACGACATTGGCACTTATCTAATCAATTCGCTGAATTATGGCTACGAACTGGAATAACTTTCAATTACATAGAGACTCGGAATTATTACTTGTATACCAAAACAAAACAAACCAAAACGATACATAAAAAAACTGGCGCCCAATATCCCTAATTAACGTTGATACAAAATATAGAATCAGCTGCAATTGCTAACCGAGTAAAAAGAGTTCTTCCCAATTTAATTTCAGACACCCAGCTCGGTTTTATGAAGAGCCGTTACATAGGGGAATGTACCAGATTAACTTTCGATTTAAATGCTAAATGTGAGAAACTAGACATTCCAGGCATACTAGTTCTTATAGATTTGGAAAAGGCTTTCGACTCTCTGGAATGGACTTTTATCCAAAAGACGATGGAACTCTTAAAGTTTGGACCATCTATGATAAGGTGGTTTCAAACCTTTTACAGCAACATTTCTAGTTGCGTACTTAATAATGGCCATTGTTCTGAAAGATTCAATATATAACGAGGCGTAAGACAAGGTGGCCCTTTATCGCCGTGTCTTTTTATTCTTGGAGTAGAAATTCTTAGCGCGTCCCTAAAATTTAATCCAAATATAAATGGAATAAAGATAAAAAAAAATCAGAATACTTAATAAGTCAATACGGTATTGACTCCACCCTGTGTTTAAGCGACGATGGATACTCTCTATACAATGCCTTGAATACGGTTAAACAATTCTCACTAATCTCTGGCTTAAGGGTTAACTTTGATAAAAAAGGAAGTTGTTTGGATAGGTTCAAAGCGGGGTTGTGGTGAAACACTTCCAACAAGTGAACAAATCGTTTGGAATCATTCCAGATCATTCAAAATTGTGGGAATAGAATTCAATCTAATTATATACTAAATAATTATACTAACAAAATGCAGAAAAGTTAAAAATTACTAAGCGACTGGTCATTTCGTAACTTAACATTAATTGGAAAAAATACCATCATAAAAACATTGGCTTTACCAATTCTGACATATTGTTTTATGGTTCTACCAGATTCACCAAAAGAGAAATTTTACAAAATTCAAAACTTTTTTTTATAATTTCTTGTGGTCTGGCAAAGTCTAAAAAATTAAACGTAAAACTATTAGTGGCCTTTTTGAAAACGGCGGAATTAAATTCCCCATGTTGAAACTTTTAATCGTGCTCTAAAAATGAGTTGGGTTAAGAAACTAGTGGATTCATCCTCGTTGGTTGCATGGAAAACCCTCGTATTTGACGAATTAGAAGTGTTGGGAACTTATGAGCTTTGGCACTTACATAAAGAAGGTCTAAAAGTGGTTGGGAAACATGTGAACACATTCTGGAAGGACGTTCTTCTGGACAACAAAGGCACCACAACCTCTACAGAAATACTGGGTGAAACTTGGTGTAATAAATGTATTTACTTCGTAAATGACCTAGTATCTGAAAAAAACGGCCTCCTAACCTTCTCTGACTTCTCCAAGTATAACAACAACACCCCATATACAGTTTTTCAGGGTATTATAAATGCATTACCCAAATCCTGGAAAACTACGATTAGATCCAATAAAAAAATGCCCATTATTCAGGACAGAAACGCTGACCTGTTAAAATCGACCAATAAAGTCTCCCGAGCCTTTTATTATAAGTTTTTAGAACTGCAAACAACACCTATTCAAACGCAGAATAAATGGAATGAGGTTTTAGATATAAATCTTCACTCTGATGACTGGAATTGTATATATAAAATCTCATTTACAATCACGGACGATACATATCTACGAAGTTTGCATTTCAAAATAGTCCATAAAATTCCATATACGAATTCAAAACTTTAAAAATGCAAACTCTCTGAAACGGAACTGTGCACTTTTTGATGCAATACAAGAGAAACAATACTTCACTTGTTTTTTGAATGTTCTGTTGCGAAAACAGTTCTTCTAAATTTTTCGAAACATTTGAGGAACAAGTGCGATGTTGAGTTTCCTTTAACCCCAAAATATGTTACTTTAGGCTACAAAAATGCCCATGACCCTTCTAATAACACAACAGACTGCTATATGTTTATCTACAGAAAGTTTGTTTATTCCTGCAAAGTGAAAAAGAGTCTACCTACCTGTACAGGATTTATTGCACAATTAAAAAATACAGAAATCTAGAACTCATATCCAAATATTCATACTCGAAAAACTGTACAATGAAATAAACCTAAGATGGGATACAATTAGTTCTCTGCTAACTGGTTTACCCATTTTATATCTTCTGTGGATCGAGTCGCCTTCACCCTTTGCCAAGCATAATGTTTTTGAAAATATAATGACGCCTGCTCAAAAATGTCAAATTATTTTATTTCATTTTTTTTTTTTTTTTTTTTTATTCTTCCTTCTGGGGCGCACTTCTTCCCCTCGGTGGAGCGAATACGACGCGCTTGTTCCACTAAGTGTGGGGGGGGGGGGGGATTTTGTTTGGGAGAGGGGGATTGGAAGGAATCATGAAACTGTAGAGTGGTTTGTACATAGCCATTACGTTGGGCAAGGGGTTAGGGCATCTCCCGTAATTTTAGGTTAATTAGACATTAAGGTGAAAATAAATGCGTGTAATTGATGTACAGAATGGTTTGGTCGGTGTATTTCTGGTCGTGCTAACTGGTTGAGGGCTAGATTATTTTGGTGGTCTGAAGTTGGTGTTCAAAATGTGTTTATGACAGATATTTGGAGAGTTTCCCCAGGCACTCACCAGTAACTTGTAATAAAACTAATTTATATAAACAAAATAGTATTTGTGTTTGACTGACTATGAAACATAAGCAAGTAAAATGCTGGCTTTTGCTCCGGTACTCTCTTATTTTTTGTGAAAGCCCTTATACTGGCTTCTTGCACACAACGAGTTAAATGAGGTCTCCCTCCACAAATAACCAATTTACAGCGGTCATTACAGAAATCGTTACACGGTCGCTACTCAACCATTCCAACAATTCTGGCGAAATGGAGAGGTTGCGAAAATGGAGTTTAGGCACAACGACAGAAATGCACCGACTTAACCATATATTTGTACTTGTATGTTCATATTATTTGCATGGAGGACCCTGAATCGCTAGCAAAACACACACGGCAGTATCTTACAACATCATACTTTAGACACCCCCTTCTCTATAGTGCAGCTACAAAGGAAATCCCATACCATTACAAGGGAATAACTAACTTTGCTAGTTTTGTGTTAAGTAAAATAACTTTGTGAAATTTAACCATAGAAAAATGTACTTTTGCTTGTAAATAAGAACCTAAGATCTGAATAAAAAATTATGAGAACCCCCCCCCCCCCCCCAAAAAAAAAACAAAAAATCGTGCAATATGAGGAATGTTTGTAAAAATCTTCTTCTTTTCCAAATCTGGTCCCTGGGTTGATATTTGGGCTCTCTGTTGGAATTTGAGGAAATTTCTTTTAAAATCTTCATCAAATCCACCAGTCAAAATCTTTTCATATTTGTTATACAGCATCTCTTGGGTGGGGGAGGGGAGCAAATTCCACTTTGCTCAAATCGAGTTCCTGGGTTTATATTTGGGCTCCCTATTTTTAATTTAGTTAGATTCAAATTTGTTGAAATCGAGCCCATGGGTTATTAAGTTGGGCTACCTGTGTGAGCATGAAATTAACTTAGTGCAATATGAGGGGATTTTTTAAAAATCATCTTCTTCAGGTCCACTAGTCAAAATCTTTTCATATTTGGTATACAACATCTCTAGGTGGGTCAGATTAAGTTTGTTCAAATCGGATACCTATGTTAATTTTCGCTCTCTATTGGAGCCCAGAGTTTAACTTTGTGCAATGTGAGGACATTTCTTTACAAACCTTCTTCAGATCCACCAGTCAGAATTCTTTCATACTTGGTATATAACATTTCAAGGGGCATCAGATTCATGTCTGTTGAATTGGAGTCCCTGGTTTAATATTTGGACTCTCTATGGGGAGGGAGCGGGGGGGGGGGGGGCAGGTTAGGTTCAAGTTTGTTCAAATCCATTCCTGGTTGTTTTTCCATACAATTTGACTTTCATGACTTCATTCCTTTGTGTTATTGATGAACCATGTCTAACTGAATGTGACCCCAAATACTTCTTTGAACCACTTTGTCAGGTGAGCGATGAAAGCCAAATTTTTTCATATAATATATGTAGGAAGTAAACAAAAAATAAATTACTAATAAAAATGGCAATGTAAAAAAATCGAATTGAAAAGACTTGCTTCATACAATGATAGTAAAACTTTTTATTTGAAACCTAATCAAATCCAACTGAAAGATGTCGAAGAAATAAATTTTGAAAATATATATGAAACTAATGGCATGGGGTTAATTTTTTTTGTTTCTTTTGTATCCTCTTCTCGCGAATTGGATACAAAATCATTCCATTTTCTCCTCTTTCGTTAACTAATAAAAGTATGTTGTGGTGATAAGTATCATCACACTCGTTTATGCAAACACATTCAGGAAAAGTCTCAGTAAAATACTTTTCTATAGTTTTGGAACGATTTTTTTTTGTGTTCTCTGTAATATTCCATCATGATATTGTGATATTTATCATATTTTGAATAATCCAATTTTTAAAAAATTTTTTTCTAATTTTAGTATTTTTTTCTCATTCACAAGATCTGAGTCGGATATTCTCTCCCCAGTAATAAATCCAAAATACGACCTCGATTTCAGTTGTTAGATGACTCGTCCATAATCGAAAAATCAAACATTCACATTCAATGGGTCTCGGTTCTCCAATGCGCAAGACCGTCTCCATCCAAATTCTCACCACGTCGCACTTGTTGACCATATTTAATGCCGGTGTAAAAGGAATGGAAGTCCGTGGAAACGTTAGTCCCTCTGGACTATTATTCCGCGGAATTATAGTCCTAGGTCTAACATTTCTAGGTATGAAACACATGGCGATCGCATATTCGTATCCCGTGTCTTGACAGTCGTGACCGTAGTCCCATCTGAACTTGTAAACAGAATACGAGACGGGCAAAAGTTCTGTAAAACACATATTGGACAAATTCGTAACGCTCTACTCTTTTTCATTGTTTTTATTTCATCCTTGAATCTATCCATTTTAGTTTTTTTATTTTTTAAAATATATATAATTCCTATTATATATAATTTTTTTTTCCCTTCACTAGATCTGGGTTGGATATTCTCTATCTGGTAATAAATGCAGAATATTTCGTCGATCGAGATTTCTCAACATTTTCCGAAACTGCTCAGTTTAGAAATCCAACGGCAGCTGTTGATCATCGTCTTCCACCATTTGTCACCTCATCCTCGTCGAGCTTTTCAAAACATTGACGCAAGATACAGAATTATGGCGTCTTTGTGTTCGGCGGTGTAACAGGTGTGCGCCTCGATCGATCCCTCCTGTATGCAACCCGGACATCTCTTGCTCATCGCGCAAACAAAGGTTAAATCCGCGAGATGGGCACGCGATCTGTAGAAGATATCTCTTAGAAACATCTCGCGCAGAAGATCTCTTTTCATATTTCCGATTTCTTCTTAAGATCTTTGATCTTTAGAAGTGACATGCTATTTTAACTCCCTTCACTCTGATGTCAAAATACCAAAATTTCAGGAAGCTGTTTTTTCCCATAATGCATCTAGAAATTTAACCAATTCAGTCCCGTTTGACAGAGCTCAATGAGCTCTGTCAAATGAGATTGAATTGGTTAAATTTCTAGATGCATTATGGGAAATTTTTTCTGCCTGAAATTTAGATATTTTGACATCAGTGTGCAGGGGCTTAATAAAATTTAAATTTTAAATATTTTGTTATATAATTTTTTCTCCTTCTACTTAGTCATACATAGAAATAAAACCCAACATGTAATATATATATTCCTTCGTCTCAGACAGACAGACAGACAGACAGACAGACAGACAGACAGGCAGACAGACAGACAGATTATTTATTTATTATTTATTGGTGTTTAAGATCACATACTTATGCACAATGGCTAATCATGACCGTGACAGTTTTACGGGTGGAGGAAGCCGGAGTACCCGGAGAGAACCACCGGGCAACAACGAGCAGCTGCCAGCTCCCCAACATTGTAACTCCGCACTGCAGCACAGGCAGGGTTAGATTTGTTGAAGACATGCTCCCCATCGATGTGCAGTACGCCTTAGTACACGGCGTCATCGTGCCCGCATGTGGACAATCGGGGTTAAGTGCCTTGCCCAAGGACACAACGCGGGAGTCCGAATCGATCGCTCAGATGGTCGCCCATTCGAGGACTAACCGGGCTCGACGTTGCTTAACTTCGGTGATCTGACGAGAACTGGTTACCACAATGCCACCGTGCCACACAGACAGACAGAACCGCATTCGATGGAATTGGAGCAGAGGAAAAAAATCTCCCTCTCTTTCTGCATTTTATGACGATTTCTAGCATTCCGCATTCGAGACATCACAACCAAATCATCGACATACTCTGACGAGACACTTGAGAAAACCGACAAAAAATTATACGTTTTGACACTTTATGTCGCGATTTGTAATTTCGCATCAGAGATATCTCGACGAAATCCATGAATTCGAGCGAGGAAACACTTATAAAAACAAGAAAAAAATACACGGTTTGGCTCCGTCATCAATTTTATCTCGGATTTGCGATATCTTCACCGTCATCACTGTCATCTCGGGTAAAGAAAATGCAATGTTTCTCAGACTGAACTCGAACCGGTCGACCTCGGAATTTACTCAGATTTTCAAATATTCTAGCTTTGCTCGATTTCCGAGATTCGATCGACAAGACGGAATAAGTCCTCACAGTATCTCGATTGCGTGAAGTCTAAAGTGTGCCAGTATCCGACTTAAAGAAATTATCTAAGGGTTTTTTTTTTGGGGGGGGGGGGGTTGCTGTGCTAGAAGCCCCATTTTTACACTACTAGCCACCACTTTAGCACTTCCTCTAGGGGTATGTAGAAATATTATGGGCATATATGTTGTAGCTTGAGCTGCAGGGCGCTCACATAATGGGAGGGAGTGCAGAAGACGGAATTTGACATAAAATGTTAAAACATGTTAACGAAAAAATCCAAAACACATATATTTTTATTTTTCTAGCTCTACAACATACTAAAATTTCATGAAAATCGGACGTGATTTATTTTTTTGTGACGCTGATGTCAATTACGTTACCCGAAAAATCATTGGGAATATCCAGGTCGGTATTGGGAATATGCAGGCCGGTACCACATTTTTAGATATGTTTTTTTGTCAGAGATGGCATTTACAAAAGTTGAAAATGGGAATTATTTTGGATAAAAGTCGAAAATCATAAGTCCATTTCTTTCAGTGCAGGTTGAAAACTGTAGCAACCATTGTTTGAAATCGTAAAGCGAAGTTTAAGAAGCCATTCGACCAAACACGGCCAATGCTTTGGGGGTGGGCCACGCCGTTTGGACGGCAAACGCCGTTTTGACGTTCAAGTGTGGTGTGGAGTGTGATTATATTTTCCAAATTTTGAAGGTCAAATGGCGAATGGAAATCGTTTAGCAGACGATAGACCACCCCGAACTGAACCGATTGCGAAATAACTAAATAATATTTCTAAAATTAAAGGATATTGCGAGTGTAATATGTACGAAATTAGAGAAAATGTGGGTTTCTTTGTTAATTGTTGTCAAATGAATTGAAGAGTGTCCTAAAAAAATTTATAGACGCGAAGGTGTGCAATAAATACAAAACGTTCTGTGTATAGATTGGCACACCCAACGTTTTTACGTCATATCTCCGGTACCTGACGTCTGATTTTCAAAATTGTTTCAATTATGTATTTGGGACGATGAGTACTAAAATATTTCAACTTCGTGCAGTGAAATTTAATTTTGACGTTTTCCGAGCCTCGATAGGCATTTATGTCATAGCATCAACAATTTTTAGGCAATGATGATCAAAATTGCAACTGTTTGCTTTCAATTATTCCGCTACCTGCTAGGTTTTGTATTTTTTGTAGTTTAGGGAATAAGGTTGTGAGCATGAATGAGTGGTGCATCAACCGACGTTTTTGACGTTATATCTCCTGCATCTGAAGTGGGATTATCAATTTGTTTCCAACTCCCTGTTTGGGGCCATAGATGCTAAAAGGTCACATAGCCAGCTCTTGTGAAAGTATAATTTGAAGTTTACATTTTTTGCACCTCAGTCGCATTTGACGTCATAGCGTTCAGTGTGCTGCATCACTGGGCATGCAAATGTGCCTATGTATCCTTCCAACTATCCCTGGCGTTGTGTATTTAGTTTCAACAGGAGTACCTGTTGTCGTTTTCATGTACGTGTACTACACACCTCCCATTTGCTCACAATTCCACCTCCCACACTACAACCCTCTAGAACTACATTTATATCACAGGTGGCTAGAGGAATCAGTGAAGGATTGTAAATTTTTATCCACATTACCGGGAAACTGTTGACGCCAGGACGTAATTGCAAATGAACGGACCCGGTATGTGACGGACCGAAAGAAGAACGTGATGTTCTAACGCAAACAGAAGGATTCTTTCCGTTAGACTGAACAACGGAACTGAATGAGTGCCTCCCTGATTCCGTATATACGCCACTACTGTCGTATTGTCGGATAGGATTTGGACATGGGCATCGTGAATAATGTCCATCCAGTGACGTAACGCAAGCCAAATTGACATCATTTCCTTGATGTTTATGTGCTTGCACAGGAATTGCGGATCCCAAAGACCCTGGCATCTCGAATCCGTTGGGATTAATGATGCACCCCAACCTGTTTGACTGGCATCCGTCATAACGGTAAAACTCGGATCCAGCAACTGCAGCGGAACTCCTTGAGTTAACCACTGAATGTTTGCCCAAGTCTGAATCTCTTGTTTCACTTGATCTGACAAGAGAACGTCTACATCGAGCGAATGAATTTTCACACTCCAATTCTGAGTCAGGAAAATTTGAAGAGGACGTGTGCGTAACCGCCCCATCGGAATGAGATCCGCGGCGGCTCCGCACAGACCTATCAGTCTCATAAATTCTCTCGCCGTGACTTTGTCTGCGTGCAGACAATAGCGAGCGTAACAACTGACTAATTTCGCTCTGGTTAACGGCAGACGAACGAGATTGTTGTGCGTCTCGAAGCTCATTCCCAGATGAGTGAATGACTTGGACGGCACCAGATCCGACTTCTCCTCGTTTACTATAAAACCGAGACGTCGGAGCAATAGAAGAAGATTCTGAACATCGTTCTGAAGCGTTAACTCGTTGCCGTACCTCTGAAGAATGTCGTCCAGGTAGGCCGACGTTACCGCAGACGAATGAGCTCGGAAGTAGATCATTACCGAGTTCATTACCCGAGTGAAAGCCCAGGGTGCTAGATTCAATCCGAAGCACATCGCCCGGAATTGATACACCACTCCTAGGACTGCGAAGCGTAGATACTTTCGGAATGTCGGATGTACCATGACGTGAAAGTACGCATCTTTGAGATCTATGCTCGTTGCATAATCGTTCACCCGAATACTCGCTCTGACCGATCGAATCGTCTCCATATAAAACTTCGGAGCGACGATCAGCTTGTTTATCCAGCTCAAATCTATGACTGGACGGAACGAGCCGTCTGGTTTCGGAACCAGAAACAGATGGCTGTAGAATCCCGGAGATTCCTGGTTTTCTACGACCTCTACCGCGTTCTTCATTAAAAGAGACTGCACCTCTGATAACAGAGCGTCTCTTTTCTGCGGATTTGACGGAAGATGAGTCCACTTTGGACTTCGAGTTAATGGCTTTCGTTTGAAGGATATCTTTAGACCTTCCGAAGTCACTCCTCTCACCCAAGGGTCGTCCGTAATCGACGCCCATTCTTGTGAAAAGCTCGACAACCTTCCGCCAACCGGAACGCGATAGAGGTTTAAGCCATCACCTCCTGGACCTGCGAGGCCTGCGGTAGGAGAAACCACGTCTTCCACGACCCGCACCTCGCCCCGTCGACCTCGGGACGTCCGACCGATTGTCCCGGCCTTAAGGACGTCCCGAACGAGAGTCGCTATCCTGACGGTCTCTCGAATAAGACCAAGAGGACGCACCGGAACCTCTATAGGAACCTCTCTTGGGCACATTAGACCCAGAAGTGCCTGTCTTATTCGTGTCTGCTGTATCCGACTTCTTAGGAGCAGATTTGAACAACAGAGAATCCTTAGCTTTCTTTGTAATTTTATCATAAATAGCGGAAAGCTTGCCGTCAAAGAGAAGTTCTCCTGAGACCGAAGCGACTCTAAGAGAGTTCTTCACCTTAGAATCCACTAGTGTGGATGTTGCTAGGGCTGCGTCACGTCTAACAAACTCCAGATTTGCCACTGAAAGGGCGGAGTTACACGTGGAATAAGCTACTGCCCTTGAAAGAAGTCTTAAAGAGGATTGCATATCCTGAAACTCTTTCCCCTGAAGGCGCAGTGATAACGCCTTAGTAAGGTGATCTGCGTAAGATAAGGCATCTAAATTGGCTCTGTTAGACGCAAAAGCTGTTTCCAACACCGCGGTTGGAATAGAAGCTGACGACGGTAATGATAGCTCTAAGTCTTCCGCCTCGTCGTCCATACGCAGAGGAACTCTCGGTATACCCTGTCCTGCCGTATCGAATTTATTCCTTGCATTAATGAAAGGCAGGTTGAGAGTATTAGCGGACAAGAAACCTGCTTTCCCCGTCCTGGAAGCAAGTTTAAATATAGCGTCGTTCAATAATTCAAATGTTCTTGCAACATTATTGGACTGCGACGGAAACTCGGGAGCGATGTCCCTGAACCGCTCAAAAAATTCAGAGTCCAATGACGCTATAATTCTCTTGTCCGGAAGCGCAGCAGTCTGGCCCGACGGAACAACTTGAGGGAGAAAGTGCCGGATGAAGTCCACGGCAGCTTTATGTTGTTCCGAAAGGGATAGCTCCAAGTCATCCGTATCCCTTTCACCATCCGGTCGGACCTCATGATGTTCCCGGTCGTCCGCCCCCGATGCTTCGGCGGAGCGTACCGACCCAGCGCCGTCGGATAATTCTCAATCCGACACCGTTTCTGTCGGCTGCTGGGATGCTGCGATAAGCTGTGCTATCTGCACAAGAATGTCCGGCGTCGAGACCTGCGGAGGCGCAGTCTTTTGCTGCTTCGCCGAGGGCAGCTCCGCATCAGATGGCTCCCGCATACTTTTCCTATGCGAACGTCCGGAGTCCATCGGTCTCGAATCCCTGGCTGCCGGATGGTGTGACCTGGTCGCCGAAGAATCCCTGATCGGCGAAGCTGGTAATATATCGGCGGTCACGCAGCCCAGGTGCGGTCGTGTGCGCTGACTAGAAGAGGAAGCCTTAACAGTCTCTGCGGACTGCTTATACAACGGAGCGTCTCGAGCGACGGACGTATGCTCCGCTAAAGACACATTTTGTACCACAACATCTGGTCCCAGATGTTGTTGTACGAGAGAAGGGCCTCTCTCGCTCGCGGCCCGGCTGGACCTGGACGAGCTAGGAACCGGACTCAAAGGCTTCCTCCGTTCTCGCTTACTATCCGCCGTCACTGGGTGTGCATCTATTATGTTTATAGTGCTCGCATCACCCAAAATTTCCTCTTGGACCGCATCGGACGAACCCGGCTGCCGAACCATTCGGTGAATGGACGCTACAACGGGCGAGCTAGCGGACGACATTTGTCTAATCTCCATGAGCACTTTTGCCGCTAGCTCTGAATTCATTTGTGACGACGGACGCACACTTGAAGAAGATAACATGGAAACATCACCCTGTTCTGGTTCCTCTGAAATAGAAACTGAGAGAGTAGAGTGACCTTGCAGAGAAAGAGCCGGCATCGCTCTTTCTCCAGAAACAACATATCGTGACACACGTTTCCAATGTTTCTCATCCCAATGTTCACATATAGGACAGGGATTAATGCGAGAACACTGACTACAAGTAATACAATGATCATGAAAGTCAGAGGAAGATTTCTTCCTATTACAATTTGAACAACGTCCCTTCATTGTGAAAAAACAACAATAAGTCCTAGTTACTCGCAAAAACCCCTGACACAAAGATACATAATAACATGATCCATTAATAAATGAAAAAACAATTGCAAAACAAAATAATTTTGAAAAAATATTTTTTTCAGCGAAGCCCAAGTTGCTGAAAAGTAACGTTGAGCCCCGATGGATCCGATGGCAAAGTGTGGTCAAAAATTTTAAATTTATATTAAATAATTAATAAGACACTTTCGGATAATATAAATGTATCTTATAGTGAGATAAACTACAGCAAAGGCAAACAGCCCCCCTCAAAAAAGGCTGTTGCCAATGTAAACAAACAGTGTAAAACACCAGAAAACATGACTCCAGGCACTGAAAAAACTGGCCCGGAATCAGTCATCAATTACACTCTATCTGATGCAAAACAGAGACTCCCAGGGGAGAATCTGTAGAACATCAGATGGAAGATGCAGAACACAAACGTTATACACCCATGGGTGAAAACGTAACTATGGGGAAAATAACAGAAAACATTCTGTAACCAAGCAACTCTCCCAGGAAATTTTAGAAATGAAATTTCTCAAAAATATGCCAAAAGCATGGGAGAATTGCAAGGGGGGACTTTAGAAGGCTAGGGGAGAGGAAACACTGAATAAGCAGTGCAACAATTAGCAAGAATGACAACAAGAGGCCCATGCCTCGAAAATAGGCAACTTAACATAATTTCATCAAAAAAATTTAAGTACAGCCCTGATTATTTTTTGTCACTTCTTTTTCCTCTCCTCCTTCTATCCTCCTTAGAATCACAATTTCTCCAAAAATTACGTGTCTGGCATCCTTTGAACTGAGATTTACAAGCACAAAGATCAGTGAGATGTTGACTGATGAAGGGCCAAACAGAGAATGATAATTGGCGCAAATTTCGGGACGTCTGCATGCGCAGTAGAGGCGTAGTATGGAGGTCCTTTAGGACATGATTTCTTTTTGTTTTGGATGCAAATTTTGGGGATTGGGGGGCAAAATTTGTGTTTGGCCCTGGTTTTGTTAGAGTTAGCACCAGCTAAGTCTGGGTCATTGGTACAGTATAAAAATATCAGTTTTCATCAAAAGGCTCTTAGGATATTTAATTCGAAACGTTTAAACTATGCTAATGTGTTCAGGTAACATTTCTAGATTAGCATGAAGGGTTTGGAATTTTGATTTTGCCCCAGGTGGTTCCAGTGGAACCACTTTTATCATTAGAAAATCAGTTTTCATCGAAAGGCTCCTTGGGTATTAATCGAAACGTTAAGACTATGCTAAGGTGTTGCTAAGGAAATGCGGGGATACACCATTGTGTGCTTTGCACACAAATAACTCGATCTAGTTATCATTGTTGGCTTCGCTCTGTAATTAAATTTCCGCTTGGCCAACTGAAACCCAACTTGGCATGTGGGTTAGTCATGATGAGAGGAAGGTCTTATTGATTTTGAGGTCATTGTGCCAAAGGTTAAGGCCACAGGGACCTGGAACTTAAACATTTACCTTAGTTGTCTTTTCTTTTTTTTTTAACTTGGCTTATGGATTGAGCATGATGAAAGGAAGAACCCTATTTATTTTGGGGTTATTGTGTCAAAGGAAAAGGTCACAGTGACCTTGAATTTTATGTTTTCTCAGCCAGAGTTGGTTTAATCTCCAAAATTGAAATGTTGTTTGCCTAATTGAAACCAAACTTGGGTTGTGGATCGGGCATATGTGAGTAAGAACCCTATGTATTGTTCAGGTCATTATGCCAAATGCCAAGATTATAGATACCTTGAAATTGAAATTTTATCATTCGGAGCTGGTTTTGGCTCTGTTTATTACTAAAACATATGCATTTGCTGTCAAAACTTGGGGCGATATGGGGAATAATCTTCAAAAACCTTCTTCAGAACAATCAGTCAGAATCTTCTGATGCATGGCATACAATTACATCATTGTTATGAGGGTTTTATTCAAGATTGCTTTTTTCGTGTGCCCCGTGGGAAACCCAGGAGCTAAAAATAGAAATATTAAGCATCAGTATTTCCCAAACCAAACGGAACAGAGAACTTTTATTTGGTATGAAGTCTTCTTCCGACTAGTAGAATTGAATGGTCAAAAAAATGCCATCAGTTTTGTCAGGGTCTTCTGTGGGTGTGGGGGAGGCATAAAAAAAATGACGAGTAAGCATATTTGCAAAAATAAATATTTTTTTTTCTCCAAAACGAGAAGTTAGAATCTTTTGACATTTGGTGTACAACATCCATAATGTGGGGGCAGGGGGGAGGGGGGGGGGGGGGCTTTCCTATGAAAGCCCAAATTTTAACTTAATGTAATATGGGGGGATAATTATAAAATCATCACCTTCAGATCAGCCAGTCAGAATGCTTTCATATTTAGTGTACAACATCTGTAAGGTGGTGGTGGTGGTGGTGGGGGGGGGGGGGGGGGTCAAGTTTGAGCTCCCCTATAACAGCTGGAATTGGCCTTGTAGCTGAAGAATCCGAAATTTAAGTACCCTTTATAAATGTGTAACAAAGATTGCTCCTCCAAGATTGTATCAAGTGGCACCACTTTTAGCTTAGCTTGACAAAGTCAAGATAAGCTATTGCCATCACGTGTGCGGAAGTCTGTTAGTCTGTGAGCCTGCGAGTCTCTTCACATTTTTTAGCACGGGCTACACCCCAAAATTTCACATGCAGGTTTGGGGTCATGTCTAGATGAGAACGTCCCCTTTTGGTTGTGATCGGTCAACCAGTATGGCTGCCCAAAACCCGAAAACCATTAGCACAGTCTACAGGTCGTATTTATGAAGGGATTTCATTGTAACTTGGTAGTATGCCTCTGTATAATGCCTAGATAAGAACGTCCCCTTTTGGGCATGATCTGTCAACCGTGATGGTTGCCCAAGCCCGAAACAAAAACTTTTAGTACAGTCTGCAGGTCACGTTTAATATGGAGGGATTTCATTGTAACTTGGTAGGATGACTCCTTATGATGTCTAGATGAGAATTTCCCCATTTGGGTGTGATCTGCCAACTGTGACGACTGCCCGAGCCCAAAACCCAAAAACCTTTAGCACAGTCTACAGGTCATATTTATTGAGGAATTTCATTGTAACTTGGTGGGTTGACTTCATATAATGTCTAGATGACAAAGTCCCCTTTTGGACGTGATTGGGCAACTGTGACGGCTACAGGGGCCCGAAGCCCAAAAACCTTTAGCACAATCTACAGGTCATATTTGTGAAGGGATTTCATTGTAACTTTGTAGGATGACTCCAAATAATGTCTAGATGAGAACGTCCCATCCCATTTTGATCGTGATCATTCAGCCTTGATGGGTGCCCGAGCCCAAAATCTTTAGCAAAGGCAAAAGGTCATATTTATGGAAGGATTTCATTGTAACCTGTTAGGTTGACTCTATCTAATGCCTAGATGATGACATCCCCTTTTGGTCGTGATTGGTCAACTGTGATGGCTACAGGTGCCCGAAGCCCAAAAACCTTGAGCACAGTCTACAGGTCATATTTATGAAGGGATTTCATTGTAACTTCGTAGAATCACTCCAGAGGATGCTCAGATGAGATTGTCCCCTTTGGTTGCGATCATTCAACTATGATGGCTGCCCGAGCCCGAAGCCTGAATACCTTTAGCACAGTCTACAGGTCATATTTATGAAGGGATTTCATTGTAACTTGTAGGTTGACTTCATATAATGTCTAGATGAGGAAGTCTCCCTTTGGCCATGATTCGGCAACTGTGACGGCTACGGGGGCCCGAAGCACGAAAACCTTTAGAACAGTCTACATGTCATAATTATGAAGGGATTTCATTGTAGCTTGGTACGATGATTTCTAATAATGTCTAGATGAGAACATCCCCTTTTGGTCACGGTCATTTAGCCTTTATGGCTGCCCGAGCCCAAAGACCTTTAGCATAGTCTATAGGTCGTATTTATGGAAATATTTCATTGTAACTTGTTAGGTTGACTCCATATGATGCCTAGATGATGACGTCCCCTTTTGGTCGTGATTGGTCAACAGTGATGGCTACAGGTGCCCGAAGCCAGAAAATCTTGAGCACAGCCTACAGGTCACATTTATGAAGGGATTTCATTGTAACTTCGTAGGATCCCTCCAGATGATGCCCAGATGAGAATGTCCCCTTTTGGTTGCGCTCATTCAACCATTATGGCTGCCAGAGCCCGAAGCCCGAATACCTTTAGCACAGTCTACAGGTCATATTTATGAAGGGATTTCATTTTAACTTGGTTGGTTTGACTTCATATAATGTCTAGATGAGAACATCCCCTTTTGGACACGATTGGGCAACTGTGACAGCTACAGGGGCCCGAAGCCCGAAAAACTTGAGAACAGTCTACAGGTCATAATTATGAAGGGATTTCATTGTAGCTTGGTAGGATGACTCCAAATAATGTCTAGATGAGAACATCCCCTTTTGGTTTAGATCATTCAGCCTTGAGGGCTGCCCGAGCCCCAAAACCTTTAGCATAGTCTATAGGTCATATTTATGGAAGGATTTCATTGTAACTTGTTAGGTTGACTCTAGATGATGCCATCCCCTTTTGGTCGTGATTGGTCAACTGTTACGGCTTCAGGGGCCCAAAGCCCAAAAACCTTCAGCACAGTCTACAGGTCATATTTATGAAGGGATTTCATTGTAACTTCGTAGGATCACTCCAGATGATGCCCAGATGAGAATGTCCCCTTTTGGTTGCGATCATTCAACCATAATGGCTGCCTGAGCCCAAAAACCTTTAGCACAGTCTACAGGTCTATAGGTCTTATTTATGAAGGGATTTCATTGTAACTTGGTAGGTTGACTTCATATAATGTCTAGATGAGAACGTCCCCTTTGGACGCAATTGGGAAACTGACTGCTACAGGGGCCCGAAGCCCGAAAACCTTTAGCACAGTCTACAGGCCATATTTATGAAGGGATTTCAATGTAACTTGATAGGATGGCTCGTTTTGGAATAATTTCACTGTAACTTGGTAACTTTCGTTAATATACATTAAGTGTGAGGGCCACATACATTAACTGTGAGGTCATATTAACCCACCCCTCAGCTCTTTAGTACAGTGTACACCTCATATTATTTTTATCAAAAACATAGCATACAGGGAATAGAAATGAACATATTCCCAATTATCACAATTCTTGTCTTATTTCATAATCCTTTTATAAACATTGAACATTATCCTTTTCATCAAACACAACACACAAGTTAAGCTACAGTGTCATTGACACTTTCATTTATGTTGTGGTCAACTGAAGAAAAGGTATACATGAAATGCTTGGATTACATATATGTTTTTTCATTACTTCTGGTGGGCTCTAGGATTGACAGTGGATCATCCTATGGAGACTGATTGCTGAATATAGTTTCATTCTTGGACTCAATTTATATCAGTTACTGTTCAAGGTGAACGTTTCAGTCCATATGTGTCCTTGTTAAAATCTTCTCATGAACCAGTGGGTATAATGACTTGATATTTGGTATGGAGCTTCCTTTTGAGGTATAGAATCAAATTTGTTCAAAGTTTGTAGGGCATTATTTGCCTTGGTAATGGTAGGGGCAAGAATTTTGGCACCGCCCAAAATTTCTATTTTCCGAAATGATGGTCCAATTTGAACTAAATTTGGTATGTGATATTATTGGGTCATAAGTACTTGACTCGTGTAAAAAAAAATTCCCATGTCCTCATGGGAACCCCAGCAACTAAAAATAGAAATTTCCAACACCCATATTACCCTAACCACACAGAACTGAGAACTGTTTAGTATGAAGCATCCTTAGGACCAGTAGAATTGAATGATAAAATTGCCATTGGTAGTGTCAAGATGTTATGTAGGAATGGAGTGTGTGTGGGGGGTGGGGGGGGGGGAGGGTGTAGGTTAGGAGAAGGGCATAAAAAAAATGCTGAAACAGCATATTTGTGAACATTTTTAAAAATTCTTTCTCCAGAACCAGTGGGCAGAATTTTTTTATATTTAGTATACATCCATATGGGAAACAGGGTTTGTGGGGGGGGGGGGGGGGGGAGGTATGAAGAGTATTAAAAATCTTCTTTAGAATATTTTAATGTTGCAATACATTATTGTTGTTTTGAAGGTCAGATTCAAGATTGTCCAAACTAAGTCCTTCGGTTAATATTTGTGCTTCCCATGGAAGCCCAAATTTTAACTTAGTGCAATATGAGGGATAATTTTTTTTAAATCATCTTCAGATCCACTAGTCCGAATCTTTTGATATTTGTTGTACAGCATCTCTGGGTGGGTCAGATTCAAGTTTAAGATCAGGTCCCTAGGTTAAGGCGAGCTCTACGTTTTACATTATGATTAACTGGAGAAATGGTATGTTTGGACTATTTTAGTCACTACTGAGGGGCTCAAGGATTGAAAATGGATCCTATGGAGATTGATTGCTTAATGAAGATTCATTCGTGGACTCTGTTTATATCGGGTTCTGTTGAAGGCAAGCGCTTCAGGCCTCATGGGGTTTCTTGCTAGTTGAGGCATGGCAACAAATATTCTTTCATCAGTTTGTTGTCAGAAACTGTTGGTCGAAATTGAACAAAATATTATATTTCTGTTCCTTGTCAATTCATACAAATTAGTCGAAAGTGGGGGGTGGGGGTAGTGGGTACATGTGCAGGATGTAAGCTGAGAGGTCCTCAGTTAGAATTCCACCTGCGGCAACCGCATTGTGTCCTTAGGCAAGACACTTCACCCCCATTGCCCACTTGGGGGCAAGGTGGCATTGTGGATTAAGGAACACAGCACGTTGATGGTGCAGTTGTCCTTAATCAATGATAACCCTGCCTGTTTGGAGTTAGTATGTTGGGAGTTGACAGTTGCTTGCCATTACTAGGTGGTTCTCTCCTGGTACTCTGGCTTCCTCCACCCGTAACACTTTTGTGGTCATGATTAGCCCTTGTGCAGAGATATGTGTCCTTAAACACCAAGAAATAAATAAATACAAATTTGCCATGCCCGTGTTTGCCTTAAAAAGGTTGCATAATTGTGTTAACACTTAGAGCTTTATTAAAACGTTAAAAAATCTAATTTTTGGAGATCCTCAATTAGAATCTTTTGATATTTGGTATACAGCATCCCTTAGGATGCTAGAAAGGAGTCTGGTCAAAAAGCAAATTAAGGGCTGTACCAAAATCAAATTATTTCAGTGGCCAGTGACCCAAAAAGATGACCTTCAACCTGAAAATACTATGAAGAAAAGTTCCAAGTGTGATCTTGTAACTATTTTTTCCTGAAGGGAGAATGTCCCCAGA
The DNA here is from genome assembly GCA_031216915.1 of Pictodentalium vernedei. Taxonomy (NCBI): domain Eukaryota; kingdom Metazoa; phylum Mollusca; class Scaphopoda; order Dentaliida; family Dentaliidae; genus Pictodentalium; species Pictodentalium vernedei. The sequence goes on from CM062296.1 coordinate 175,796,891, forward strand.
GTGTTGGAAAGACATTTTCATTTTCTGGACTGTGGTGTGTGCAGCCACAGAAGAAAAACGGGACTTCTGAGCAAGTATTTGGTAATGGAATATAAATTTTGTGGTAATATATTCTTCATATATAATGTGAGATTCCTGGTAGGAAAGGAACATGTTGTGCTTAAGATTTTGCCCCCAAAATATGAATTGATGTCATCTGATGTCCAGAGCACATTAGATGAAGCCTCACTATGTTATATTCCCCACCACCTTTATTCGATTGGATTATTTCTAAGCTGAAATACAACACAGGTTTTTAGGGCACTTGTCAATTCCACATGCCACTGTCTCCAAATACTGAAGAACTTGTCAGACTATGTGTCGAAATGCAACAAAACCCCTAAAATATTTCACTCTTGCTTCTTTGTATTTCCAGGATAAGTAACCAACATTTACACCCATTGTCCTCCGTGGGAACACCGGGAAGTGAAGCAGTGCTTGTTTACTGTGGTAAACAGACTGTTACACTGGTAAAATAGGACCCAGTCACTAATGTTTGGGCTGTGAGTCCTCTAAAATAGACATGAGGTATAAACGGTTGACCGACCTTGACTTTATCTCCCTGTTGTGGTCATAATTAGCCATTGTGCAGAAGTATGTGACCTTAAAAACCAATAAATAAATACATAAATTACACCCAGTGTTGTATGTTTTTCCCGAGTCCATGATGGTGAACCTGGTAAGTGAAGCAGTACTTGCTTACTATGGTAAATAAGTTCGGTTTGACTTGTCAATTACAACCTGGTAACCAATTCTTTCAGTAAAAGTCTGCAAAATGGGAATTCTGGGTATAAACAATTGGCAAAATTTCACGTTACATCTTTGTTGCAGTCGCAATCGGCCATATCTTCACCAAAGTTTCATAGACCCCCCCCCCCAACCCTGCCCCCCCCCCCCCAAAAAAAAACCAAAAAAACAACAACATTATTTTCTAGTCTGAACAACTGAGTTTTGCCTTACCACTGACTGAGTGAGTTCAGTAAACAGTTCCCCAAAAAGCAATCCAATACTGATCTTTTAATGAACATATACTGTGCACATTTTTGGCAATGACAGAAGAATGGTTAATCTTCCAAGCAAACCAGTGGGATAACGTGAGTTCTGGCATTATCGATTTGTTAGCTTACCTTGACAAAGTCAAGCTGAGCTAATCTTATTGCTCTCTATTCGCCGTGTGTCAACACCATGTTTTGGCCTTCTCCAAAACCACTGGGCCAATTCTAGTTTAAGTTTGTGTGAGTATTGGAATCGAAGGGGCATTGCATTTTGTTCGACTCAACATGCCCAGCCACATGGGGGCCGGGGGGAGGGGGGGGGGGGAAGTTGTAGAGGAAAATGCTCAAAAATATTTTTAAAATCATCTTCTTATGAACCAGTGGATGCAATGTCTTGATATTTGTTGTTTAGCTTTCTTTTGACGTATAGAATCAAGTTTGTTCAAACGTAGTTCGTAAAGCAGTATTTGACTTTGTAATGGGAGGGGTAAGATTTTGGCCCCGCCCAAAATTTCTTTTTTCTGAACTGATGGTCCGATTTGAACCAAATTTGGTATGTGGTATTATTGGGTCATAAGTACTTGGCTCATGCAAAGAAAAAAAAATTCACATATTCACATGTTCCCATGGGAATCCCAGAAGTTAAAAATAGAAATATTTATGGAACAGAGAACTGTTAGTGGAGTTGAAGCATCCATAGTGCTAGTAGAATTGAATGGTAAGAAAAAATTGACAACGGTCATGTTAAAGTGTTCTGTGGAGGGTATAAAAAAAATTCAGTCGTCATATTTGCAAAATTTAAAAAAAAAAATCTTTTCTCCAGAACCAATGGTCAGAATCTTTTGATATTTGGTATACAGCATCCACAAGGGGTCAGATACAAGTTAGTTAAAATGAAACCCATTGGGTCTTATTTGGACTCAATACAGCAGCCTGAATTTTTAACTTTTTGCAATATGGGGAATATTCTTTAAAATCTTTTTCACACAAGTTAGAATCTTTTAATGTTTGGTATACATCATTGTTATGAGGTTCAGATTCAAGATTGTTCAAACCAAGTCTAAAGGTTAATATTTGGGCTTCCTGTCATGGAAGCCCAGATTTGAACTTGGTGCAATATGGGGGATTTTCTTCAGATCCTCCAGTCAGAATGATTTCATATTGGGTATACAACCACTCTGGGGTGGGGTGTGGGGGGTGGGGGTCTCTAGGTATATATTTGGGCTCTCAGTGGTAGTACAAATTTCAGTGCAATATGAGGGACTTTCTTTAAAAATTTTCTTCTTCAGATTCATCAGTCAGAATGCTTTAATATTTGGTTTTCAACATCTCTAGGGAGGTCAGATTCAACTTTCTTCAAATCGGGTGCCTGAGTTATTATTTGGGCTTCCCGTGGGAGCCGGAATTGGACATGTAGCTGAAGTATTTTTTTTTTTAATTCAGAACCATCTAGAGGTATGTGACTAAGATTAATCATCATAGGTTGTATCAAGGGGCTTCATAGGGGAACTCCACATTTTATGTTTTGATCAACCGATCAAACGGCATGATGCTTGGACTATTTTTGTCACTCCTGATGGGCTCCAGGATCGACAATGTATCCTATGGAGATGGATTGTTTAATGTGGATTAATTTTTGGACTCTCTTTATATTATGTTCTGTTCAAGGTGTGTGCTTCAGGCCCTGTGGGGCCTCTTGTTATCTCTCTTGACTCTCAATCTGGTGATCTATACATGTATTGATTACCGTTTGTCGTCTGTGAACATGGTGTTTGCAACTTCTCGAAAACCGCTGAACCGATTTACAAGAAATTTGAGATAATTGTTTGTTATAACATCACATTTTGATTTTGTTCAAATCAAGTTGCCCCACCCCTCGGTAGTGCCATGCCAAAAAAGTGTGCCTAAATCTCAAAAAAAAATTTTCTCATGAACCAGCAGTAGCAGAGACTTGATATTTGGTGTGCAGCATCCTTTTGATGTGTAGACTCTAGAAAAGTTCGAGGGGCAATATGTACCTTCATTATGGGAGGGACAAGAATTTTTTGCCCCACCCAAAATTTCTGTTTTCCAAATCTAGGAGCTGATTTGAACCAAATTTGATATTAGGGTTTATTGGGTCATAAGTACTTAATTTATGCCCCAAAATATTTTCCTTCATGCCATGGGAACCGCAGGAACTAAAAAAATAAAAATTTTAAAACACCTTTTTCTCCAAAACTACGCGACACTGAAAATTCTTATTTGGTGTGATGCTTCCCTAGACCAAGAGAATGGAATGGTCCAAAAAAATTGCTATCGGTTTTATCATAGGGTACTTTTTCAGGACTTAGCATTTTTTAATACTGTGCCAGTGTGGGTAATGGGAAAAACATTTAAGACTCTTCGTCTCCCAAACCCCTGCACCAAAAGCTTTCATATTTCACATATAACATCTTTGGAAGATTGTTTTGCATGTGTATTGAAATCAAATCCCTGGGTCCATATTTGGGCTCTCTATGGAAGCCCAAATGTTTAAATTAGTGCAGTATAAGGAATGTTCTTTAAAAATCTTCTTCAGATTCAGCAGTCAGAATGTTTTGATATTTGGTATGCAGTATCCTTAGGGGATGAGATTCAAGTGTGTTCAAACCTAGTTCCTGGGTTCTTATTTGGGCTCCCTGTCAGTGTGGGAACCCAAATTATAACTTTGTTCAAATTGAGGAATTTTCTTTAAAAATCTTCTTCACATGCACCATCAGAATCTTTTGATATTTGGTATACAGTATTCTTTTGCAGGTGAGATATAAATTTGTTAAAGCCAAGTCCCAGAGTTAATATTTGGGCTGTGGGAGCCCGAATTATAACTTTGTTCAATATGAGGAATATTCTTCAAAAATCTTCTTCACATTCACCAATGTGAATCTTTTGATATTTGGTATACTGTGTCTCTAAGGAGGAGAGATATAAGTTTGTGAAAGTCAAGTCTGTAGGTTCATATTTGGGCTTCCTGTGGGAGCCCAAATTGTGCCAAAATTTCTATTTTCTGAACTGAGTGGCCAATTTGAACCAAATTTGATATGAGGGTTTATTGGGTCATAAATACCTAATTTATACCGCCCAAAATGTTCCCCTCGCCCCATGGGAACTACACAACATAACAATAGAAAAAAATACCCATATCTCCAAAACTATATGGCACTGAGAATTTTTATTTTATTTGAAGCTTCCTTAGGAACAGCAGAAGGGAATGGTCAAAAAAAAAAATGCTATCGGTTTTATCATAGGGTACTTTTCCAAGACTTTGAAAAAATGCCTAGTCATCATTTTTTAACACTGCAAGTAATGGGAAAAAACATTAAAGAATATTATTTCCCCATACCACTGCTCCGAAATCTTTCATATTTCACATACAACATCTTTGGAAGATTCATTCACATGTTTGTTGAAATCAAATCCCAGGGTCCATATTTGGGCTCTCTATGGGAGCTCAAATGTTCAGATTAGTGCAATATGAGGAGTATTCTTAACTGGTATAGTGCTAAATTATTTTTGGCAATCAAATCTTGTACACATGTCTTTGCCTTGCCACAATTTATGAGAGAGTGCCTATGGGCACTCTCTCATAAATTGTAGTAAGGCAAACCCTTATAGACTAAATAATATCATTTCAAAGAAAATACAAAGCATGTGCACTGAATATGAGCCTTCAAGCTGTGGTGCCTGCACTTCAGAATAAAGCCCAAATATGGGCTTCCAGCACTCTACCAGTTAAAAACTCTTCTTCCTATCCACCCATCAAAATATTTTGATATTTAGTATACAGCATTCTGGGGTGGGGGGTGGGGGGGGGGATTCAAGTTTATTCAAGCCAAGTCCCTGGGTTCCAATTTGGGCTACCTTTGGATCCAGATTTATAACTTAAATCACATGAGGAATATTCTTTAAAAACATTTTCTTCAGCTCCAGTAGTCAGAATCTTGATATTTGGTATACAGCAGCCTTTCGGAGGTGAGATTCAAGTTTGTCCAAGCCAAGTCCCCGGGTAGATATTTGGGCTTCCTGTGGGAGCCCGAATAATAACTTAGTTCAATATGAGGAATATTCTTTAAAAAATCCACCAGTCAGAATCTTGGATATTTGGTACAAGCTTTTCTTTGGAGGGGCATATGCAACTTGTTCAAATCAATTCCCTAGGTTTATATTTAGGCTGATATGTCACGTGAGCGCCCTCAGGCCCCATGTAGCCTCTGTTATATGATATTATGTTCGCAGATCAGTAGTATAGCATGTATGAATCATCCCCCATAACCCGGACAACAAGAGCGTTGAATTTCCACAGGAACCGGAGCTTTGTCGGTGCAAAATTTCAATTCCACCCAGCTGGACTCGGTAAGTGGTGTACGTACTGCATATAATATTGTATGCTATAGTGATATGTTTATTACACACAGGGCAATGGGTGTATAATTATTATGGGTATGTAATGAAACATTAATGGAGAAGTTGGGTTTTCTTGAATTGTTTTCCCCGGGAAACGGTTGACGTTCGTACTGACATCAAAATAC